>OZ007538.1:4498335-5078214 GCA_963931895.1 Eupithecia pulchellata
CAGTGGGACTATTATAGGCTGGTGATGATGATGATGATACAACCATTCCCGCTGTCTGTCCCTAAGTATGCATGCTTAGGGACCGACTGCGTGAAGCGAGTTTGTTTTATACCAAACTAGCGACCCGCCCCAGCTAAGCACCGGTGCAATGCTGATACTATTTAAAATAAACCTTTTTCTTGAATCGCTCTATCTATTAAAAAACCGCACCGAAATCCGTTGCATAGCTTTAAAAATCTAAGCATGCTTAGGGACAGACAGCGTGAAGCTACTTTGTTTTATAGTACACATCGAGTTATTTCCACCATGTATACAAAATCCATTGTGTAGTTTTAAGGATACATAATGAGTGACAGACAGTGGGAACCGAGTTGTACTGTGGTGGAACTACAGGGACAGATCCCTAGGTATGCTTGCTTGTCTTTAAAACTACCTACGCAACGAATTTTGACGCAGTTTTAATAGATAGAGTGATTCAAGAGGAACGTTTGCGTGTATATCAGGCACCTGTGCGAAGCCGAGTTGGGTCGCTAGTTCATTATGAATATCAGTGGGTTAACTGCGAACCTTGAATGTTTGGACGAACACCAACGTTTCATCGCTCAATCATTTCACTCAAAAGTTCCTAGTAAGAACTCGTTAACATTAACTCTTTAACGTTAACATTAACCGTTAACATTAATTCTTTAACGTTAAGATTAACGAGTTCTTACTAGGAACTTTTGAGTGGTAGAACACAGATTTCAGGTAGGTGAATTAGCCTGATGCAGGTCCAAACTAAGCCACAGAATAAGTATATAGTAGGTGCTTGACTAAGCGAGCTACTTGAGTTATTATAATAAACTTATTTATTGATATTAATTTGTTTACAGTAGACCGGACAGGGTTCTCATAAAGTTTAATTGAGACTGGGTAATACTTAACCTCATTCATTATGATAGTGATAGCGGGATCAATCCGCCTGTCGTTAAATCTTAGGTTATCATATCATTATTGGATTCTATTTATGAATGAACTGTTATCGTTGTGAGCAAGCTTTGGTGACAAGGATTCATGTATTCCTTTATGTATTCATATATTTTTTTTTATTTTTATCCACTAAAAACTTATTATTATTTTGATACAAACTTCGACCAAGTACATGTTACATAATAGTTAGTTGTATATACATACATTAAAGTCGGGAGTCGGGACATTTATGTATCTTCACATTCTTCACAATAGGAAGCTTTCTTGTACTTATGTCAGTTTACAGGAGCAGTGCTGCCGTAATGTTTGGTAAAATATTTCTACTATTTATGGTAAATATTTTATTCATATTTTAGTAAGCTTTTTGACATGGACTTGCTAACATTGACCGTAGGTTCTAGTCTTAATAATAAAGTCTAGAAATCTACGCATATTTTCACAGTGACCTCTCGAATGTCCTTTATTACGGGTCCCAAGTCCAACAGACCTGAGCATATTTGCTCGCAAGTCGCTGGAATAAAGTACGGTTATTATACACCCATTAACTGGCCGTTCCCGTTTTCCAGACTAAACACAAATACAGATGTGCGAAGTTCGTGAACCGGACTCCGACTAGGTTAGGGTTACCACTGGCAACAGTTCAGTATTCCGTATACGATATTTTAATGCTCAACAAAAAGTAAATAAAAACTTTTTGTAACAAATTTTATCAGCTCTCTTTAAACTTATACTAAACGTATAAGTAAAATTTTTACTTAAAAAAATAAATAATAATAAATTAGTTATTTTGAGCACGTTTTGAGCTTTGTTTCCTAAATATCATGTTATTTTATTTTTATTGACTGGTATTGCCTCCTCTGGTTTTGATAACAGCTTCAAGCCGATTCGGCATACTGAACACGAGATTTTGAAGCCGATTTTGGGAAAATTGTCTTATTCTATCAGATCCCGATGGTCTCCGGCGTCTAAGTGGCCTTCCTAGCTCATACCAGGCATCCCAGGCGTGCTCAACTGGGTCGGTACCCCCTTACTCTATTTAAATGCAAAATTAAATGTCTTGAATATTTACGGTCATTGTCATATGATGACACCGAGGAACTGCTTAGATTTTCCGAATAAAAACAACTTGGTGTTGGACTCCTGTTGCCCGGACTCTTAAGAGTCTGGTGTCCTCAGAAGCACCTCTCGCTCACAAACACACACACACACGCACATCTAAACGCGCACACACACACGCACACACACTTACACACACACACACATACACATACACACACACACTCACATCACCATACTGAGACTTAGTTTAAAAATTTTTTTTAGATTATTAATAGCATGTTTGTCTGATTTTTCTGTATAAGTTTGTACTGTTTTTAGTTACTTTTTCTTTTTAAAAATGCAAATTTAGTTCACTTATTTTGCATGGGTGTTTTAAGTAGATAAACAGCTCTAGTATTTTGTACCTATGTAAAATAAGTTAACTACCTATAAGTCAACTACCTATATTTTGTCTGCAAATTTGTCAAACTAATGTTAATTTTTTGTTTTTTCCGGAACTCTTCTTCTTTAACCTCGGAGGAGGGCGTTGTCATCTGCGACACAGTTTTTAAACTTCTGCAGGTGGCATCGTTTTCAATATTATCTTGTAACCATTGTTTTATGTTCCATAATAAACAATTTTGAATTTGAAAATTTGAATTTTTTGAACTTATACTAAACGTATAAGTAAAATTTTTACTTAAAAAAATAAATAATAATAAATTAGTTATTTTGAGCACGTTTTGAGCTTTGTTTCCTAAATATCATGTTATTTTATTTTTATTGACTGGTATTGCCTCCTCTGGTTTTGATAACAGCTTCAAGCCGATTCGGCATACTGAACACGAGATTTTGAAGCCGATTTTGGGAAAATTTTCTTATTCTATCAGATCCCGATGGTCTCCGGCGTCTAAGTGGCCTTCCTAGCTCATACCAGGCATCCCAGGCGTGCTCAACTGGGTCGGTATTTTTTATTTCGAAGGTATAACTTGTAAAAAGTTATTGTAATTTTTAAGGAGTTATCTATTACCTATCTATATACTTATATAATATTATAAAGAGGAAAGATTGTTTGTATGTTTGAATTGAATAGGCTTCGAAACTACTGGACCGATTTGAAAAATTCTTTTACCTATCCTAAGTTTTCCGTGATGAACGAACATGCGCTATAATAATATTTTCTAATAGTTAGGGATCTGCATGAAAAATTAAATTTTTGTTAAATTTATTAAGTTTCGCACGGGTGTGCGAAGCCGGGGCGGACCGCTAGTTTAACATAAAATAAATAATGCTAGATGATTAATAGATATAGATATGTAAAACTTGAATTAGTAGAAATTTGATAGCATTGGGCAGCCCTACATGTCCAGAGAAAGCTCAGCCAGCCTACAACCTTCCGCTTGCACTGTGGCGGATTCCATCGTGACTCACGCCCGCGGCAGACAAACGCCAGACATTATGCATCGATTCAGATCTAAATCGATACAGAATCGATTCTAAAATCGATTGCCTAGATTGGAGGGCGCAATTGGAAAAAATCTGCTGGTTTTTCGTTTCACCGCAAAGAAGCTCGTCTATTGGAGACGATATAAATAAATAAATAATGCTGGACAATCCACACAGCATTACCTAGTCCCAAGCTAAGCAGATCTTGTGTTATGGATACTGTGTAGATGACTGATATACCTACATAATACAATATTATTACATAGATATGGAATAAGCTTTCTTGGTTTCACCTCAACTGCCTCATCATCAACAGTCTAAAGGTGTCTGCCCACTATCCCGTAGCATACCATGACCGTACTAGGACCGTTTCGGACAAAAAACTATTCTTTGTATTGAGAAGTATGAGACTATGCCCACTAGACCGTTCCGTCACCGGCCGACACCGTAGCGTACCATGCACGGGCCGTCAACTATTTGTCGGAGGGAATATTTTGCCGGTGCGGATACGGTCCGCACCGTACCGCACCAATATTCTCCTTCCGTTTTGCGTCTTTTTATAGAATCGTGAATCCAGTAGCGTCGAGTGTTTTTTGGGCATTCCTCTTCCTCTTCATCCAAAATGATAGCAATCATTGCTAGTTGTTCAATCGTTAGTTTCCTTATCATCATCATCATCATCAGCCTATGTTAGTCCACTGTTGGACATAGGCCTCCCCTAATGAGCGCCATAGCGCCCTGTCTTCGGCTTGTCGCATCCAGCATCTGCCAGCAGTCTTTCGCAGATCGTCATCCCACCTGGTCGGAGGGCGTCCTACACTACGTTTACCGAGTCGCGGTCTCCACTCAAGAACACGTTTACCCCAGCGGTTATCGGTTCTTCGCGAAATATGGCCGGCCCACTGCCACTTCAGTTGGCTAATTCTCTGAGCTATGTCGATGACTTTAGTTCTCTGTCGGATGTATTCGTTACGAATCCTATCCTTCAGAGAAACTCCGAGCATAGCTCTTTCCATAGCGCGCTGAGCGACTTTGAACTGGTGGACCAACCCTATCGTGAGTGTCCACGTCTCAGCTCCGTAGGTCATGACTGGTAGGACGCACTGATTAAAAACTTTCGTTTTCAAACATTGCGGTATGGATGACGAGAAGACTCGACGTAGTTTTCCGAACGCTGCCCAGCCTAGCTGGATCCTCCTCTTGGCTTCCTTCTCGAAATTGTTTTTACCCAACTGCAAAATCTGCCCGAGGTAAGTGTACTCAGAAACAATTTCGAGAAGGTGGCCATGTACGATCACCGGTCTTGGATCAATGTGGGCATTGATCATGACTTTGGTTTTATCCAAATTCATGCCAAGACCGATACATCGGGAGGCTGAAGCTAGACTGTCCAGCATCCGGTTCAGCTCCTCTAGCGACTCCGCCATTAAGACTATGTCATCAGCGAATCGCAGGTGTGAGATGTAGTCGCCGTTTATGTTGATGCCTTTGTCTTTCCAGTCCAGCGTCTTAAACATATCTTCCAACGCGCTCGTGAACAGTTTCGGGGATATGACATCCCCCTGCCTCACTCCTCTGCGCAGTTGGATCGGTTTAGTCTGCTGGTCCTGTACTCGGACACTCATCGTAGCGGCTTCGTAGAGACATCTCAGCACCTCGATATAACGATAGTCTACTTGGCATCGCTGTAAGGATTGTAGAACAGCCCAGGTTTCAACGGAGTCAAAGGCCTTCTCATAGTCCACAAAAGCCAGACACAGGGGCTGATTATACTCTTCGGACTTCTGTATAATCTGCCTCACTGTGTGAATGTGGTCTATGGTACCATATCCTCCGCGAAACCCAGCCTGCTCCGGTGGCTGAAACTCGTCGAGTCTCCTGGCGAGACGGTTCGATATAACTCGTGAGAAAAGCTTATAGACGTGACTTAGGAGCGAGATGGGTCTATAATTTTTAAGAAGGGTTTTATCTCCCTTCTTAAAAAAGAGCACCACCAAACTCCCACTCCACGCCTTTGGAGTTCTCCCACTGTGGAGGACGGCGTTGAAGAGGCTCTGTAACTCCTGTATAACAGGGTATCCTCCAGCTTTCAAAAGCTCTGATGTTATTCCGTCCTCACCGGGGGCTTTTCCATTTTTAAGCTGAGACCTCAGAGCTAACACGATCTCGTCTTGACTGATGTCTGGCAGTTCGTCGGTATAGTGGCGTATCAAGGTGGCTCTAGAATCGTGGTCGTCTCGTTGGGAACGGGGAGCATGTGCAGCGTATAAACGGCCATAAAAGTCCTCTATCTCGGCCGATATCTCCGGCTTCGACAAAACGGTCCTTCCGTCGTGCGTTGAAAGCTTCGTCAGGTGGCTCCTTCCAAGCTGCTGAGTGAATACTTTGGACCCTCGGTTTCGCTCTATCGCCTCTTCAATGAGGCGTGTATTAGAGCTCCGAAGGTCGCGTCGTACCATCTTCGCAATTCGCTTGTTCAGGTCTGACCTCTCTGACGAAGTCGCTTGGGTGGTTTCCCGTCTTTTTGTCATCAGCCCAAGAGTCTCATCCGAGAGTTTGGACTTCTTACCAGTACGCTGCTTTTTGCAAAACTTGATGCCCTCGTCCCTCAGCGTCTCTACCAGATTGTGTAGGGTCTCGTCAGCGTCATCAGTGGGTGCCAAGGCAGCGAATCTATCCCCGAGAAGCTGCTGAAACTTCTCGGTGCCCGCCATGATTTGGATTGGGTTCGGTCGGAGCGTGGACTTCACCAGACGGTTTCTTTCAAGCTTCAAATTTATATTCAGAGAGCCTCGAAGGAGTCGGTGATCAGATCCGGTATTGAACCTGTTGATCACTGAGACATCTCTGAATATATGCTTGCTATCCGTCATGATGAAGTCGATCTCATTTTTAGTCACAGAATCGGGACTCCGCCATGTCCACTTCCTTTGGGGCTGTTTCTTAAAGAAAGAGTTCATTAAGAACAGCCCCTCTTTCTCAAGGAAGTTGACGAGCATTTGTCCCCTGTGATTTCGAACACCAAAACCATGCGGGCCTATTCGGGATTCGTTGCCAGTCTGGGTTCCCACCTTGCCGTTAAAGTCCCCCATAACAACGTTGAAGTGAGCCTTGGTGGTGTGATGTAAGGCTTTGGATATGTCTTCGTACATATCCTCCACTTCATCATCCGAGTGTGTCGAGGTCGGTGCGTAAACCTGAATGACCTTCAAGCTGTAGCGCTTAGACAGCCGAAGGATCAGGTACGCTACCCTGGTCGACACACTGGAGATTTCTTCGACGTTGTTAGAGAGGGCCTTATTGACGAGGAAACCTACGCCACCCTGGGATGTTTTATCACCCTCACGAAAGTAGAGAAGATGGCCCGAGTCTAGGGTTACGGTGTCCTCCCCCTCTCTACGGACTTCACATAACCCTAGAACATGCCATTTAATGTTCTCTAACTCCACTTCCAACTGCGCTAGATGGTGATCAAGCCTCAGAGTGCGTCCGTTAAACGTTGCCAGGGTCAGTGTGTGTGGGGTGTGGTAGCCTAATGTAGCCCGGTGATTCCTAGCACCCCCTGCCCCGCCGTTACCGTGGCCGCTACCATGGCCAGGAATAGCGAGGCGGCCGGGAACTGGGGGCCATTTTGTGGCGGTTCTTGTCATTTGGGGGTATTGCCCATAATCCCCACGCTGGGCATGCGGGTTGGGGATCGCAGTTTAGTGGAGTAGTTCTGCAGAGGGCGCTGCTGCCCGCCCCCCGGTGTGTTTCCCTTAGTCGCCTCTTACGACACCCACGGGATGAGTTGGGGTGGTGAAATTCTTTATTATGCCGTCACCACACGGCAGTGCCGTCACCACACGGCGGGATAGTTTCCTTATAGCCATAACTATTTCAATATTTCACCACACGCGTCTACGCAACACTGATATTTGTACGAGAATGAACCGATGCTTTACGAGCGTATTGAAAGGATTCCTGCCGCGTTACATACGGGCATCATACAGATTACATACGGGTTACATACGGGTTGTAAACGGGTTCAGAACGCTGTCGGCCCGCTTCAGTGGGCAAAATAGAGCGTATAGGACTGCTTTCCGTGCCGGAAACGTTCCTAGCACGCTCATGGTATGCTACGGGATAGTGGGCAGACACCTTAAATCTGAACACAGGTCACCACGAGAGCCTCACGACTTAGTATAAGGTAATAGGTAAAAAGCGCATTAGTTGTTTTCCATTGATAAATAAAATCTTTATTGCAGTAAGGAAGTGTTATACGGGGTAACTTGCACGGTATACCTATTTTGTTCACTATATTAAGGAGTTGGATTCTTAGATTATGCCATCGCAGAGCACGTTATTTAATAGGATAGTATCTATCCTATTAAATAACGTGCTTTGCGATGGCATAATTAATAACTTAAAAAAACAATTAAAATACTATTCGAATCCTTTTCGAAATTTACGCGGAAGTCGCGGGCAAAAGCTAGACATAAAACGCAGTCAACTGGATTGTTAATACTTGTATAGTATACATATAATATACTGTTGTATCGACCTACGGATATACATATTATATTTATTAATATTAACGTAGTAGAACCTCGCTTAAAAATACTTTCTGGATAAACCTGTGACAGATGTATTATAAATAATTTAGGTAATTATTTTTTGTTGGTTAAAACCTTTATAAACAAAGAAAATTACAATTAAATAACCAAATTATAGTATCAATTAGTTCCATAGGTATTATGTACATTGAGACTCGTAGTAGTGGATAATTTGCATAAAATACATTTAATTGTTAATTTGTCGTGTTTAATTAATGGTTTTACATTAAAGTTGTTCGTGTACACTTAGAAATAAAACTAAACTATTCGGTAAAAAAATCGTACTATTTTAACGGGTTTACTAATTGCGTTTATTTTTCTAGACGTTTAAACATGTTTACGCACTGTCGCTGACCCGGGATGACTATGTGAGGCCATTTGCTATAATAATACTTTACTAATACCTAATTATTGCACTCTAACTTGTTGGTGTATGTGACGCGTCAGTTGGATTCGACGGAAGATCAGCGTTGTGATTCCTTTACCTTGCGGATAGGTTTCACAACATATGCTGAGCTGAGTCGGACGCCATTGTGTAGCTCTTTGTATTAAGATTATAGGAATAAGTAAAATTGTATACCTCTTGTTGCTACAAATAAAGTTTTCTTTACTTTATCTTTTATCTTTCATGCTTCAGACCCTGAAATCTGTTTTTTTGTTCGAGGTGTGGAATTCATGCCTGTAATGATCATGACGGTATAACTCTTAAAAAGTCGAGTGTTACGACGATGAGTCATGACTCATGAGCCCTAGACGCGCACCAGACTGTCCCGGCAAAGACAAGCTGCTATAAAAGGATTGATGCGGTAGCAGGTAGCTTTTTTAGAGCATTGCATACAAACGTTTATGGCAAGTGTTTTCAAGCCAGTATTTCTGCTTTAAGTAACTAACCATTTCCTTTTTTGAAGTCGGTTGAAAATGAAGCCGAAAATTGTTTACTATACCTACTTAATTCGAACTGATTATCCGACGAGCTAAATTTTCAGACGCTGACGTCATTGATGCGCGTACACAAATTAAAATAGTTCAACGTGTTGTTTCGTTCGAAATACGAATCGGGGCATCTACTCATTTTAACGATCAATGAAAAACCCAATAGATCTGATTGTTACATTTTAGGAACAAAAAGACTCTGTAGTTTCTTTATGTCAAACCTCTCGTAATGTCATGATTTTGTTATCATAGCACTAAAAAGCTTAAAACACAAATTTTTCACAGAGATATACCTAGTACTAAAGGCATCATTATTATATTTACCTGGACTTTATAACTTTCCTTCGAATAAATTCGGCAGTCACTATTTTTCGAATTAGTAACCATAAACACTTATTTTATTCTGTGGTTTTCGGTATATCCAGTGACATTACAACATGTAAATAAAGACGAATAGTATAATTTTATTGTCGGACGAGGCGCGGCCGTTGACACTGAGTGATATGACCGACCACTGTTACTGGTTCCTTAAAACTTCATAAAAAAATCCGAACGATTCGTCAGTGGCGCCACAATTTGGAGGTCGGAACTAGATCCGGCTAGATGCCAACGTTGTGATCATTCGGAAAAAATATATGTACATTCTAAAATTATCTGCTCCTACAACATTCATTTGAAATATTAATTTGGCTGTACTAATATTGTAACGAGGAAAGATTTGATTGAAATATTCTTTCACCATAAGAATACCTGTCATTTATCTGATTCGTATTAAAAATTTAATAAAGTATCTAACTCAACGTGTATGTGTGTGTAAAATTGTATAATTTTTGATTTTTTCGTTCAATACCCGTGCGAAGCCAAGGCACACCGCGAGTACCTAAATAAATGTCGTTTTTCCGGTTCTCGGAAATGACAACCAAAACAAGTGTATTCCAAATAATCATAATAAAAGGGAATATAATTGAAATATCGGTTTCTTAGTAATAGAATGTTGTTTTTCCGGTTCTCGGAAACGACAACCAAAACAAGTGTATTCCAAATAATCATAATAAAAGGGAATATAATCGAATGAATGAAATCAGAGTTGTTAAAATTATACAATGCTTTTTTTGATTAAGGTACTTATAGTTTCTTACTGAGGGATTTTAGACATGCATTTTAATATAGAAAAAAATTTGTTCCGAATGAGAGAAAAGCGAAAAGTTGGTTTTCCTTTCATTTGACATTAACTAAGAACCATAATTTGTAATTGACGCCCCGTCTATTTGGGACTATTATTTTTTTTTATTTATGCAAATCGAAAAGTTTTCATTATCTATATCTATATGTTTTCATAGAGAGCAGGAGAAGAAAAGCGGCAGTTAGAAAGAGAGAAAGAAAGACAGAAAATATATTTATTGTGATAGGTACAGGCAGGGTACAGGGATAACAAAATTTTATCTAGATTAACATTATGTAGACCGGGCCGCCGCCGCCGCCGCCCCGCCGCCGCCGCGCCGTGTTTCATGTCATGATCAGTGCGGTGTTCCTGCGCTACCTATAAAAAGGGTATTTTTATATTATTAATATTAATAAATTGATGGAGAAAATTCCTAGTAAAAGAAAAAACACGAGCTGTCTATCATCACTTCGCTTGTGTCTTTCTATCGAGGTTGTTTTGTAATTCCTTTTTTTTATAAATAAATCTGCTTCTGATTTATAATAATATTATATTATTTATACTATATTATTATATATCATTATTTGTGTTATTTTATTTGTTGTTTCTTATAAATCTACATAATTATATTACATTTAAAATGGAATAATTTATTGTAAATGTGACGTACACATTTTTTCCATAAAAAATGGATTGTGGTATCTGTATACTTTTGCATAACCAATTTTCCTATATCAATAGATTTTTTGTTACAAAAAACATCGCATTTTACACAAATTTTTCGTTCATTCCATCATTCGTTCAATCAATTTCACTCAGCTTGTCCCCGCACTACGCCTTCAACCAAGGAATAAAAATGTCGCAACTGATATTCTATTAGAATCGAAATTATACACTATAACCAAAAGCAATTCAGAAAAATATAACTTACTTGTGATACTCGTAGGAAACACTATGTACCCTTAAGTTGGATGTCTTCAATTGCCTTTCATACCCATAAACCGCACAATTCACCATTTCTGGTGAGCACTACCTCGCGACACGAAACGACAGCAAATGGCCGCGAAGTTACGAGTGAAGTAGTTTTATTATTCGTCTATGGTCAGTAAAGTCTTGTGACCAACAGAGGGGTATCCTGACCTTGCCAACTCCCGTTCTAGATGCTCAAAGTCGAGGTGCAATGCTAATACTAATGCATGTTTTATATATATATACCTTTCTCTTGAATCATATTATCTTTAAAAAACCGCATCTAAATCTGTTACGTAGTTTTAAATATCTAAACATACAATAGGGACAGACATACAGCGTGAAGCGACTTTGTTTTATACTATGTAGTGATAAGTACCTACTCTAGGTCGGTTTACCTTGACAGTCACATGAAATAAGTGTCAGCCTGTTAAAAAACGCAAAAAATGCAATTACAAAAAAATCTGCAGATCATAAAAGTATTAACCTACCTTACTTAACCTTTCGACGAACCACTACCATCTCACTGATTTTATCTACATTCGATATTTACAAAGCAATTATCGAACAGTTTCAAAACTGAGGCGAAAAGTAAACAACACTGTCGGTCACGACTTAAATAGACGGCCAACACAAATATCTGTAGACACATGAATGACACGAAAATAGCCTTTTCTAAAACGGTCAATCTAATTTTATGCATCGCTTATTTTGATGCGGTAGTGATTCATGATAATAGCTTCTTTAATGACTACAACAATAATAATGAGCGACATTGGAATATAGAGTTGGAAATTTCGAAGAAATTTCCAAATCTACATTAAACAAGTCTTCAGAGTTGGAAATTTCGCCAACTCTGAAGACCAGTTTCGAGTCTAAAATGGTTTTCTTTTTTTAATTATTTTTGAAACTTTGTTCTGTCCCATATTTTCACAAACATAACTAAAAAACAACTCAATAACAGCTAAAACTAACCTAAATAATGAAAGATAGATATCCTAAGAGTTAGTTCCTCGGTATTGCCTGCCTGTAGAAACATGCCACGCATCAATAAACAAAGTGACATTCGCTAAAATATTTAAATCAAAGTCGCATCCGAGATGGGCCTTAAAATATTTAATTAATAGTACCCCAGAGAGATAATTATATGCATTTATAATATTGTTAATTCTGTCTGGCTTTTAGGGCCTCATTTGAAATTTTGATTGTCTGTCCCTCCGGTGACCTAGTTACGGTTTATGGAGGACAAATTTATGCAGCTGTCTGGTGTTTTTGCATAAGCCTCTGTCTAGCCAAGATATTATATTACAGCGTAAATCAAAGCCTTTTGTGGAAACAATAAGGGTTTTATGAATTTTCAGGCGGCTTAGTTGAAGGTAGTCTACAATGGTAATTTTTGTCATGAGTTAAGGGGTATAATTGTGGAAATTTTCGGGGCAATTTATGTGGGTTAAATTGCTTAAAGCCGTGTGGTGCCGGCATAGAATTTCACCACCCCAACTCTTCCCGTGGGTGTCGTAAGAGGCGACTAAGGGAAACACACCGGGGGGCGGGCAGCAGCGCCTTCTGCAGAACAACTACACCAGCGTGGGGATTACGGGCAATAACCCCCAAATAATGATGCCATCTATGGCGCTCATTAGATAATTGAAATCTTTTTTGAGGAACATTGTAACTGGTAATGTCTTAACCTCAATAAAAGTATTCTTACACTTTAAAGGAGGTAACGAACACTGATCTATGTAGGTATAAGAGAACGATAAATAAACGTTTTGTATTGTAATTGAATTAAATCTGAACCCTACAAAAAGTGCTGAATCTTAATAAATCAAATTCGACTGTCATTTTTGAGCTGTATCGATAAATTTGGTTTTCTGGATGTATTCGTTACGAATCCAACCCAACAAAGAAAGTCCGAGCAAATAAATAAATGAAAATATTTACTACACCATATTTTTTATTTCAAGGACGTCAATTTTTTTGTTAAAATCTGTTTAGAAATAAATACTTACGCAGAAAAATAACTGCCTCTTTTTATATTTTTTGCGTACCTATCTCACATTACCCAACCAATTATCAAATACCTTAGTCTTTATATTCTTAAATTAAAATGTAAGAACTATAAAATTTTATTGCAACAATTTTTCCAATTAGGAAATAGCTTTGGCCAGTAACGCGTAATGTAACTTACCTACATAGGTATTTTTAAATTTCTGCTTTTGTACAAATTATATTTAATTAGTGCATTTACAGCAATCTAGAAACAATGTTGCCTAGATTCTTATGAGATTGATGTTCTCAGGAGAAAGTCCACCCAGTACTTTCTTACAGATATGAACAGCACATCATGCCATTTTCAATCCGTCTTTATGAGGACTAATGTTCATTGGTAATCCCATAGCCCACTTCTTTATTTGTATACCTGCATAGCAGTCTCCAAAACCAGCGCTATGGCATGATAAATAAATAAATAATAAATATAATAAATAATGTTGGACAATCCACACAGCATCATCTAGCCCCAAGCTAAGCAGAGCTTGTGTTATGGGTACTAGATGACTGATATACTTAATACAATATTATTAAATAGATAGATATTTTTATTATACATAGAAAACGACCAGAACCCCTGAACAAATATCTGCAGATTGTACAAATATTTGTCCCGAGGCGGGAATCGAACCCGCAACCTCCTGCGTCGCAGGCGGACCTTCGCCCACCGCGCCAAACTCAAACTCTACCGTAGTACCACAGGTAGTATGCTGAGCACGTGTTCGATTTTGTCCGTTTTCTTCTTAGCTTTAAGGTTTCTTTTTATATGTATATTTTTATCTTTATGTTCTGACAAAATAAATATACATAATATTACTTTAGTTCAATTAAAGTAAAGTAGCCTGGAGGGTTTAGTTAAAACATTTTGAACAGGTCCTCGTTTTTACAAAATTCGTAATAAATAACTTATATATACATATGTGTAATATAACATATATATGCAGCCTCTTAAAACTGTAAACCGAGAAGATCGTCAAAACAATAGTGCATTGGAACACCGAATGCACATGCACTCGCCCGTCGCATTTGAGTAGTGATGTGAAGTCGAGTCGAAAATTCTATCGATATTTTCGATTGGACATCATTATCAAAAATAGAGTAAAGAAGTGAAAAAAAATCTTTCAACGACATTTTCTACAATTTATTTGTAGTATGGGAATATATTTTTTTCATTTTGGATTATAGAGGTAGTTATCCAATGTGTGTGTGAGTGTGAAATAAATATCACAATACCGTATGTAGAAAATTAAAAACACTAAAATTCAATCACACCAAAAAAGAATCGGAGACAAGTGCGAGCTTCTCACGTCTCATTTCATGGAAATATTTGTATGTGTCCAGCAGGCGGGACTCACATAAATCTCGAGAGTCGATTGAATGCAGACGCGTAAGCGTGCCCGTGCGCATAATTCAAAGGGGCGATCACCAGGAATCGCCGTTTGGCATGCAGACGGCCGCGTTCATTCCAAACCAATAAACCCGTTACTGGCGACGTAATATGCATATTCAAGAACAATAACGAGACTGAACCTATAAGTATCTAAGAAAGCAATCTGCAGACATACATATTTACTTATACAACTACCCTAGTTTTACGAATTCATTACGGATGTGTTGTGTGTTACAGGCATAGTTTACGTCAACGCGATTGTAGATTATTGTCATTCTTGTATTGCTTAGTTTTGGGCTAGATAAATACTCTGTGAATTGTACAGCATTATTTATTTTATTAATTTGTCTGCAAGGTGCAGAATTGTCATTTTAGATCATTCGTTTTCAGATTACGCTGAATTGTGAATTTATTGATTACCTAGTCAAATATATGTATATTAGATAATTGTTGCTTCGGTGATTTACCGACCCAATAAGGGAACAAAATTTATTATTAAGGGGAAGTCATTATCTTAAATCCATCATGATAAAAAAAGACATCTTTATCGATATCGAAATAATCGACAGGTGACATCACCAGCAGCAGGTGATGATGCACTCTCCTTCCTCTGCGACTCTACCATGAGTTTGAGTCTCGAATACTCAAACGTAGGTCCAATTTTAAGCACGTCTAAAGTTGAGATTTTTTGAAAGTTTTCAATGAAAAACTTCAAAACTCGAGCGCTTTTTAGATATTCGGGGATAAGGTCTTACTTACGTGGACCCTTAATTTTTATACTCAAAACTTATTTATCTTATGAACAGAACAGTACAGTGCCTGTGAGTGCCAGAATATCACAACGACTAGACTAAATCGACCGATTGAGTAAGTTTTTAAAAAATATTTTTTACGAGAACGAACAAAAGGAATGAAAATGAAATTTTCATTCCTTTTGTTCGTCCTTTGAAAATGTTCAAACATCTAAAACAAAATCAGTTCTATTTTTAAATGTAATTATGTATGGAACACAAAAGATCGTTGCAGATTTGAATACCCAACTACTTTTGATCTTCTCTTTTTAATGAAGAATGACTCGAGTTTAAATTTTAAACTCGCTAGCGAGTTATTTGCGGAAAGGAGGGCTCGTGATAAGGGAACCGACAACCAGACGACTGACCAATATTTATTTACATATGCAAATACCTGCGGCCAAAAAACTTTTACGGTTATATGATTCGAGTTCGCATTGATGTAGGTGTAAACTTGTGTGGAACCTTCAGTTGCATTTCGTTTTTTTATCAGAAATTTGCATTTTTATGGCAACGTCTCGATTTTTAAAAAGGGTTTCCTAAGATAAAATTCTGCAGGACGAAGTTTTATTCACGTTCAATAATTATGGAGCGTAAATTTTAGACATAAAATATAAATTGTTAGCAAAATATTGAAAAATTGTTAATTTAAATTATATTAAAGTTTGTAATGTTGAAGTAGGTATAGCTTTCATAAAGTCGTCGAACACTTTCATTTGCCCATAGCATAGCGTTAGGACAAACTTTAATTTTTACATTTGTTTCAGGTGTTTTGGATATTTACTTAGTATAATAAAAAAATATCTATCTATGTAATGTTTAAGTATATCAAGCAAGCTGACCTTGCGTTATGCTTGGGACTTTGATTTTATATGGAACTAGCCCGCCCCGGCTTCGCACGGGTATTTTAAAGAATTTTAAGTTCTTACATAGGTACCTACACACGTTAGATAAGGTAGTTTATTATTGAAGTTTTCATAGGGATCACTAACTTTAAAAATATTGTATAGCCTATGATTATCATTCTAATGATGATTTTTTTTCCAAAAAGGTCTAGCAGTTTCAGATCCTATTTAATTCAGACCACAAACAAACAATAAAACCTTTCCTTTTTAAAATTGTACCTTTACCTCCTTTACTTATATTGTACCTTTACCTCCTTTACTTATATTGTACCTTTACCTCCTTTACATAGATAAAGAAAAACAGGGAGAACTTAATTTTTTGGCATTGACTTTTCTCTCGCACGCCTACATCGCATGGTTCCAATCTTGAAGTTTTTATATTTTTTGACATTGAGTTTCCTCTCGCACTCCAGTAACGAATTGTGATCTCTATGACAATTCATAACTGACACTGGCGGTGAAGTCGTCGTAGCAAAAGCGGTGCCATAAAAAAAGAAGTTGAAGTTGAGTCACAGCAAAACTCAGCAAAAGCGAGCAGCGCAAAAAAAGAAAAAAAAAGAAGTTGATGTATATCGCTATGGTTTTATTATTGAAGTTTTTATACGGATCTCTAAGTTTTTTGAAAATATTTTATAGCCTATGTTCATCACGGAAATTTTAGGATTCTTATGGTGGAAGAATTTTTGAAATTGGTCCAGTAGTTTCGGAGCCTATTCAATTCAAACAAACAAACAAACAAACAAACAAACATACAAACAAACAAACAATCAAATCTTTCCTCTTTATAATATTAGTATAGAAGTATAGATATCCAGCATTATTTATTATTACTATTTGCAATGAAACAGTTGAGCCAAATGCGGACTTATGCAAACATTCTAGAGTTTTATCAACATAATTAACCATATCAATACCAATCGGAAGAGTTGCCAAGACGCTGGATGCATTGCCCCGCATAAACCTACTGATGCGCGACGCCTAAGACGAACAACACGGTTTAAATAAATTATACTTACTGGGCTATTTTTGACTCTAAATTAAATGGTCAAATTTTTGTATTCGTAGACACGTTGAAGGATGTTCGTTTTAAATCATTTGATACGTTGTAAGAATTAAAATAATTTAAAACCATTTCTCAAATGAACTACGTGCGCTGAATTTTCATATGTTCTATTGGTCCCACATATCCAGTGTCACGTAGCTCTTTATTTTCCTCTTTATTTATAAATAGTGTGATTTATTACACAGCCTTAATTTCTATGGCACAAGAGATTCCTTGCCCAAAACGTTGGACGTCACAACGTGTTCTAAACGTATTCCACGCGAAAGTATGCTTAGGAATCGTTTATTCCTAAACGTGTGGAATAGGAAAAATGTATTATCTTAGCCACAGGGCTAGTCTAGCGAGCGCGTTTATTTGACAGTTCAAATCAAGCCCGAATAACACCGTATCGCGGCTAGAATGACAAAATATGGCATAGGAAATACGGTTTTGTCCGATTCCACGCCGCTGTCTGTGTAACGCGTTTGCTTTGGCAATATTGAATAAAGCCCATGACATTGTTACCACACTAGGTTCATAAATTTTTCGTAATCTACAGGACATCTTATAAGCTAAGGTTTAATAGAGTCATCAAATCTTAATAATTAGGTATCAAGTTTTACTCATGCCTCATATTTCATATCATTAAAATTCAATTTATTCTTCGTACCTACTAAAACATAAAATTTGCATTTAACATGCAATTACTATGACTTTACAGCAATATTTAATATAAGAACAGAGCGTTGTGGGCAAGCCAGGCTAAGTAACGCATTACTTTACGTGCGTTTATTTTAGCGTGGATAGCGTGGTATAAGAGTTAATTAATTTGACCAGCTTCTGAAATTAACGCTTGTTACAAATATGTAAATAAACAAAAAAATATTTTTTTTGTTAAAAACACACATATAAATTGGTTTATTCCCACTCGTACCCACGTTTTGTCCCCCCCACTGGGGACAAAACGAGTGTGAACTAACTCACATTTCTAACATCATAATCAAAAAATTATTTCAAAATTTGATTTTCATTCAAATTAAAATTATTAATTATTTCTTAATTAATAAACCACATAATGTATGCACTAATATATGCTTAGCTATAAGTATCTGCTATAATAGTAAACTTTACTTATAATTATTGGATGGGTGGTTTTTAGGGTTTTGCCATCGGTTGCAAAACCCTTATGAAATCGCTTTGGGTCTGTTTTGTGTTTTGAATCCTTAATATCTCAGAAACTACTGCAGCTATTGACTTGAAATTTGAAATAATAATACATTTTGTGCGCCCGCACATATTTATAGAAAAATAAATGAAAATAAATGAAAAATCAAAATGAAGATTTTCCATACAAATTTTGAAATCGAAATTTTAAATGGAACGTACAAAGTCGAATGTGGTTTCAAATGAAAGATACTCGTTTGTAGATTTCAAAATAGTTTTTGAAATTTCGGTAGATTTCATACTTTTTAAAATATTTTGAAAATGGTCAAAAAAATGACCGTTCCCCCCCCCCTATCTCCGAAGATTGCAGAGCGATCGACGTGATATGTACCAAGTGTTTGTAGGTATTGATCTATATTTTATAGGAAAAATATAGAGAAGTCTGTAAAAATAATACTTTTTGAAATATGATCAAAAAAGGGCGGGAAAAATTTCTAAAGGGGTGACTACCCCCCCGAGTTGGGTATCAAATGAAAGGTATTGGTTTGTACATTCCAATGCAGTTTTTGAAATTTCGATAGATTTTATACTTTTTGATATATTTTGAAAAAGGTCGAAAAATTGACCGGTACCCCCCCTCTATCTCCGAAGATTGCAGAACGATCGATTTGATATGTACCAAGTTTTTGTAGGTATTGATCTATATTTTACAGGAAAAATATAGAGAAATCTGTAAAAATAACACTTTTTGAAATATGGTCAAAAAAGGGCGGGAAAAATTTCTAAAGGGGTGACTACCCCACCGAGTTGGGTATCAAATGAAAGGTATCAGCTTGTACATTTTAATGCAGTTTTTGAAATTTCGATAGGTTTTATACTTTTCGAAATATTTTGAAAAAGGTCGAAAATTTGACCGTTCCCCCCCCTCTATCTCCGAAGATAGCAGAGTGATCTATATAAAATGTACTAAGTGTTTGTAGATATAGGTCTATATTTTACAGGAAAAATATAGAGAAGTCTGTAAAAACAATACTTTTCGAAATATGGTCAAAAAACGAATTTTCATACAATGGGGGCTATTTCATTGAGAGCAATATCAAATCAAAGGTATGGATTTCGACAATTCAAAACAGGTTTTAAAAATCGTCTAAGTTTCATACTTAGTGAAATACGTAGAAAAAAGTCGAAAAAATAATTGTAGGTACCAACCCTCTTACCTACCCACTAATCTCTGTAGTAACTGTAATAGTAGGGTTCCACAGCGCCACAAAACCGTTGTTCTCAAAATTTTAAAGTCCATACCCAATGTATTCCACTGCGCTCGAAGAATATTTAGATAATAAGATTATTGAATTCATGAATTCCACCGTGCTCCAAAAAAATATGAGAAGAGTAATGTATCCTGGATAATCCACACAACATCATTTAGCGACAAGCTAAGCAAGCTTGTGTAATTCGTACTACTACGATATCTGTTATACTTAATAAAGTATATATAAGTATCACATTAGATGATTTATTTTTGTGTACGTAGAAAAGGACTAGAACACTCGAACAAATAATCTGCAGATCTTACAAATATTAGTCCCGAGGCGGGAATCAAACCGCAACCTCCTGCGTTGTAAGCCCACCGCGCTAACAGGTCGTCAATATACGTACCTACCTAAACGACAAAAGTTCAAAACCCTCGGCGCGCGAGTTACACTCGCACTTGTCGTACTTGTTGTTTAATCATCTGCAGAGTGAGGACCAGCACAAATGGAATATTGATAACGTTTCGACACTATCGAGAAAACAAACAGGCTCAGTTGCTAGACTAGGCTGTAAGACAGGATGCGAGAACGTTTCTAGTGAAAATGACTGGAGGTGGTGAAATAAGTGAATAGCTAATAAGTCGCCGGAAATGTGCCAGTCTGGGTGATAAACTGATAAAGCTAGTTAGGTTAGGTACTCACTTGATATATTTATCTTCCAGGTACTAACTCAATAGGATCTAAAGTCTAGTTCTCGTAGATACGTCTCAAGAGACTAATTTTAGGCAAGTTTTCGTTGAAGTCATTTATGGCGGATTCTTTTTACCATGATTTTAGTTTTCTAATTTCAAATCATGGTGATAAATATCCTGTCATAAATGTTTTTAATGTTAATAACCATGTTACTTTCAAAAGATTTTCAATGATTCAATGATCAACTTGAAAACCATTTCAGTAGCCTTCGCCATAAAATTGCAAAATAAGATTGCCGTGATTTAGCGATCAGCACACTCTCGTACTGAGGGAAGGCCGCGGGTTCGCGTCCCACCGAAATCGAGATATTTTGCGATATTATTTAAATTCCTAGTAGGTACAAGCCAAACTAGGTGGATTCAATATTTATGAACTACTAACCCCGCTGTCCAAAACGACTGAAGCATTGAAAATGATGGGTATAAACCCTGAAATAAACTGAACAAAAGAGTGGGGAATGAAGTGGTGATGGATGCCCTGGGTTACTATCTGTTAGAGCTCTAAAAGGTTACTGAAGACTTTTTTTTTATTTCTTTAAAACAAATACCTAAAGTATGTATACATAAAGATATTTTTTATTATACAAATATAAATGCGAAAGTAACTCTCTCTGTCTGTCAGTCCGTTTTTCACGGCTAAAGTACTGAAGCGATGTTGATTGGACAAATAGGATAGTTTTTATGCCGGGGTGTCACGTTTCCGCGGGCTAGTTAGTACAAGGACATGTAGGTATAAGCGAATGCAATTTTATTATACAATTTATATGTTATAACAAAATTAATAACATTAAAGACCAATTGAAAATACTATTCGAATTTTTAACTTCTGCGCGAACCAAGTCGTGGGCAAAAGCTATTCGTTAATAAACTCTTTTAAATCTTGAATTTAAAATCAATAGGTAGGAAACGACTACGTAAATCCCTGTATCTGCAGTTAACATACATAATTTGACATTTATGAGAAATAAAATAATATTATGATGATTTGTTATTTCAGCGTTACAATTTAAATGCAAATAAAACTCAACTCTATATATATATAAACTCCTTGGTAGGTATCATTGTTGGAAACATTACACGCAGCAGTAAAATATAAAATAAAACAATAATTATTTCAGTAACCTTTTTACAATACGTTATTTCACAGTTGAGGGCCTCATTTATGTAAGTATAAAAAACTTGTGGTAGAGGATTTCGCTTTTCTATAAAAAAAATTACAGATGACTCTATACTAATTAATATAGACTAGCGGGGAAGTAGTAGTTGTAGGATTTTAAAGGTGAAAGAATTTTGTATAATTTCCTCGTATCAGAGTAAACGAGGAAAGATTTTATGATTTTTAAAGATATTTTATTTGCTTCAACAAATAAAAAATAAAATAAAATAAATAGATAAAATAGATGTTTGTAAATTTTTTGAATCAATTATGTTCTATTATGATTAGCATGCAAATGTTTTAATATTTTATATTCTGAATTAACTAAATAATATACTTATAGTTTGAGACAAATGTCAAAAATTTTAATATTATACAAAAAGTCACATCAGACCTCTAGTTAATAAAATTATGAAGAAAATCAGCTGCTGATGATGATGGAGTTTGAGTAAAGACGCCGCAATCAAAACCTCATTAAATACATGGAGACGTAACAAATGTAAGTGATTGTGTGCAATAAAACCAAAATAGTTTTATGATTATCTTGTTTTCTTACTACACGACTCTCGTTCGTTGTCATTATTAAAAGTTCATTTGGACAAAAGCCAGAACTCAAATTGCAATAAAACTTCTCATTTCATGGAATCCCGAACTGCTTTTTGGTTATGGAAAATATCGAATTCGACATTTCCATAGCATCCTGTCTCCAGAATCGGACAGAAACGAATAAAATCCGAGTAGAATCGTCGAAAAATAATTACCAGCATTCGTGTTTCTACTTTACCTGCAACATGCGCCGTTGCCAAAAGATTTATTCATTCTTTCTGTAATTTGTCAGTTCTAAAAATGAGAATAGCTACATTTTTCAAATATTTCAACCGATCAACAGAGAATTCGAATTTCCTGTCTTGAAATATATTGTTTGGACACGCAATTGATGGTTCCTGTAGTTGATTGTTTTCGTAAAACAGATTCTCATTACAAATGCAGGCATGCCAAATAATTCCGAGGCTCGCTTTAATTGGCGTGGCAGATCGGAATGAAGACTGTTATGTCGGAGATGCAAACACCGAAAGCACGAGCCAAATGGACACAGAACAATTGGTTCATCTGAATTCGAGTCCTGAGGTCTTAGCACCAGTTGCCGCGCGCAATCGCGATAGACTTAGATATAGATATATAAAAGACATATATGTATAAGTGTATATATATTTGTATAAGATAGACTTGACGACCTCTGTGGCGCGATGGGCGAAGAACCGCCTGCTGCGACGCAGGACAAAATATTTGTACGGTCTGCAGATATTTGTTCAGGGTGTTCGTTCAGGTCATTTTCTATGTTTAGTAAAAATATCTATTTATGTCATAATATTGTAAAATGTATATCAGTCATCTAGTACCCATAACACAAGTTCTGCTTAGCTTGGGGCTACGTGATGCTGTGTGGATTTTCCAGCATAATTTATTATTATTATTTATTTATTTGGCAACCAGCATCACCTCTCCCAGATATAGAGGAAGTAATTGTTGTAGTTTAACTGCAGTTGAATAGTTTTATCCTTATAGGCTACTAAAATCTTATTTTCAAACGATTTTAGTTTTTGAATAGATTTAACGAAGGCTATTTTCACGGAATTTTGTATTCGTCCCATTATTTATGTACGTGCAATCGATATAAAACTTCATTCTATCTATCGAGCTCTCGTAATACGTTAACGTTTCTTGTAATCCGTGCACACTGCTGCTAACCGCACTGACAGAGGAGGCATGCAAAAATAAACACAACTCACCGAGAAAGGGCAGAAAGTTCCGAGAAATGTGGACATCTCCAAACGGAAGCACCGGGACAAGATCACATGTTCTCGTCGATTTATTTTAATTGATTACCTGTGACCGAAACCCGATAACAACCGCGCAACCGGCTCTCGTGCGCTACCAATTACACAAGCTGATTTTTTGGAATTTTATCTTAAAGTATACCCACTACCCATATAAATATGTTTCGCCACTGGCTAATCAAGAAGATTAATCGATATCTTCGATATGTAGGTAGGTACTTTAAATTATAATTACTACACATTTTTTTCAGGTCCTTAACTTGGTCATTCTTGCTCCGATTTAAAAGATGTAAACGCAGTATTTGTTTGTTGCTTATTAGCTACGAATCTAAAAATGCATTTTTTAAAGTCATTGTTGCTCCCATGACAGGCTTTTTATATAGCGTGTACTGGCTAATTACTACTACACCTAAAATATCTGCGTTTAAGTATAATTAATTATGAATATTTTATTTGGTTAAAATAAAAGGTTTACAATGGAAATACCTATATTTTTGAATTTATGACTTTATGATGGATAGTAAGATTAAAAGTAAAGTTTACTTCTTATTTTAGTTATCTTAAAGTTTTTAGGAAATTTTGAAAAGTATGAAGCTATAAAGATTTAGGTTATCCTAAAAAACTTACAACTTAAAAGCTGACAATTTAAGCTTTAAGCTTTATATTCGTGAGAATAGTTTTTTAAGTTTCTATACATCCTTCTGAAATTGTATTATAAAATTTTCAAAACGTATTAACATTTAGCAAGTCTTTGCTAAATGCATTATAATATTTTGAAAATTTTAAAGAACTGGGAAATATTTTAGAGTTCTTTTTCTTGACTCCGATATGAAATTGTCAAGGACAACAAGATCCATAGAAATAGAATATTATTACTTTTAGGAAAGAATTCGATATGTAATGGGATTTCCAAACTTGTTGGAGAATTCAAACATGCTTAAATATTAACACCGCTTGAAAACAAACAAGTTTTCGACTTGCCAAATGACATTGCTGCAAAATAGGACAGTATCGTTTTGTGAACTCGTAAAAATTTTAGTCATTGCTACTTTTGAGAGAAGCAAACTTATAGTTACAGTAAAAAAAAGATGTTGAAGCCTTGTTCTTTTCTGATCGAATCCAAAGATCTTCGTTTGGTAGGTAGAGCATTTGAGCATAATAAGTTGAGTCAGTTTGTACAATAAGAAGACGCAACCTTAAGTCTCTAATTTTGGTTAGGTATTATTAGAAATAGATCAGTTGAGCTACATTGTTTGCATGTTTGCATTCTGCAGTCACCTCATTTGTCTCAGTAAATACTACTTCTCATTTGATTATTTTATTTGAGTGTATTAAAGCTAAAAAGGCTAATGGCTGAAATGGGGCAAATGAGCGAGAGCTGATTCAACATTTATATTTTTTATTCAAAACGTTACCTAATCTAAACAAATCTAACCCATGTCTATAGAAATCTGGTGCAATTTTATTATGGGCTATTTTACAAACAGGTGCCGCGGGAAGCCTAGAGCAGAATCTAGTCATTTATGTATCATACCGGTGTTGGTCAGGAAATGTTAAGTCGGGGTAATCGAGTAAGGGTAAATGTAAAGATAAGTCGGGGTAAGTGGCTCACCTGCCACGGGGCGCGCGAGCACGAGCGGCAGAATCAGCAGCGGCAGGAGCGGCAGCCGCATGCTCCCGCTAGCCTCGCATGCCGGCGCGTGCGCCGCCCTCAGCACGCGCGCGCATCCAGCGCAACTGCAGCGGGGTTGCCAACTTGGTACCCTGTTCCTGTCACTCTGTTCTCGCTGGTATCACTGCCCGTGGCTGAAGTTTGAACAGCTCTATTGGCGCTGGCCTTGTTACCCTGTTCCTGTCACTCTGTTTTCGCTGCCCGGTGCTCAGCTTTGTACAGCTCTGTTAGCGCTGGCCTTGGTTCTCTGTTCTGTCACTGTGTTTTCGCTGGTATCGCTGGTATCACCTCTGGTACCACAGCTCTGGCGTTAGCCGGATTAACAGAGCCGGTTTTCGGTATAAAAGTTTTGATGTCAAACTTTTCAATTTAAAGCTTTTTGCACTTAGTTTTCACAACCGAATATGCAGTTTCGAAGATGTTCAAACTTTTCAGAATCGTACTTGGGTGCGCTCTGTTTTGCTTGGCGAACAAGCAGGAGAGTATCGCTAGATATGTTTTGGGCTTTTTGAGAACTTGGTTCTGACTTTTCGAAAAAATTTAGAGCTGTTATTTAGGTAAATAAAATATTAAACTTTAATCACAAAATCACAGAAAGTTTTGATATAATTATTTCGATTATTTTCAAGAGCTTTGTTGAATTTTTATTCAATTGCTACTCATGAAATAAAATAATAAGAAATATCGCCTTACAATTTTCAGGAACACATTAGCAAACGTTTTCCTCAAATATTTAGATTTTTTTATAACTTTTCACAAACTTAACAAAACGTGAACTTTTAAAAACTTTTTCAACTAACGTTTCTCGTACCAAACTTCAAAAATGTTTTCTTTGAATAAAAATCTAAACTTTCCGACTAAACGTTAAAAAAAACCGTAACTTTTGTTTACAAAACTTCTATTTTATTAACCTCAAACTTCCGTTTCGTTCAATTATCGTGGGGGGTTGACTGGTAACCCTGTCGTAAGCACGCACGGTTCGGACACGGTCGGGCGTGCTGCCGCAGCGGAGAGTCGAGGCGGACTGCCGCGCGCTCGGAACATGCAAGTGCAGCGGCGGTCGCTGACTCGCCTTCCGCCTTCCAACCCGCGCACAACGTCTGACTTTCCACTATATAAACTATAAGACCTTCAGTTTTCCATCAAAAAAATAAAAAGGTTTAATGCAGAACGTTTTTTAAAAAAAATAAATATTAAAACGTCTATGTATTGCAGCACCTTTTTTCTTAAAAAATATTTTGCAGTACCTTTTTTTATCAAATATTAAGGTATTTGAGAGGCCCCATTTAAGCAAACATTTGCTTGTGTTAGGAGACTCCGCTCTGACCAGTAATGTATATACACTTAAAAGAGAGATTATTAATCGGGTATTTATCGCATAACTTATGTTACCAAAATACCAAAGATACCAAGTACTTAATAGCTATTTAAAGTAGTTTTAAGCTTAATAATAAAAAGTTTTACTAAACTTTTTCAACTTTCGCACGACTATTTATCGGGTATTTATCGCGTAACTTTTTTTTTATCCGTTTCCATCGCTTTGTAAGATCGTGGTCACGGGCCGACTATAAAGCAAAAGGTTCGCGAATACCTGATAAATAGTCTTAAATCGTTTATTTAGCGTATACAGCACATTTATTTATTATTTATTAAAAGTTAGAACAATACTATTACTAAATTATCAATATTTCAAAACTAGTGTCAGAGGTTAAGTACGAAGGTTGTCTGGGTAACCTAGAAAAAAAACTATACCCCCTAAAATAAATAAATGTTTTAATGATGATGGTGTGTATCATCATCATCATCATCATCATCGCCAGCCTTTAATAGTCCACTGCTGGACGTAGGCCTCCCCTAATGAGCGCCAAAGATGGTGTGTATAAAACCGATAAAATAAAAATAACGCTATAGATTAATTTTTATCGTCACGTGTAGATTAAAATTTTACATTTTATTCTAAATGATCTTTTACGAACGAAATTTTCAATTATTATTTTACCTATTTAACTATTGAAATAAAATTGTTTCTAGTCTCCATGAAATACCTAGTCTGATTGATAAGATTTAAACACCAGCGTTGAACACGTGTTGCGCGCGCCAATACACGCCTTTCATATTTTCTAGTGTTCTGGTCGGTTTCTATGTATAATACAAAATGTTTATCTATGTAAAATATTGTATTAAGTATATTCAGTTATCTAGTACCCATACATAAGCTCTGCTTAGCTTGGGGTTAGATGCTGTGTGAATTGTCCAGTATTATCCGACGTTAACTGAAACTAAGATTCAGAAGGCAGACTGCCCAGAATACTGGCATAATTGTATTTACTTAGTTCAATAAGTTTTTATATTCATACTTTTGTTACATTTAAGATACATCATCACCAGCCTATAATAGTCCACTGCTGGACATAGGCCTCCCCTAATGAGCGCCCTAGATGGCATCATTATTTGGGGGTTATTGCCCATAATCCCCACGCTGGGCATGCGGGTTGGGGATTGCAGTTGGGTGTAGTTGTTCTGCAGAAGGCGCTGCTGCCCGCCCCCCGCTGTGTTTCCCTTAGTCGCCTCTTACGACACCCACGGGAAGAGTTGGGTTGGTGAAATTCTATGCCGTCACCACACGGCGCTTAAGATACATATACTACATATATTAATATGGACCTATATAATAATACGGTTAAGTGAAATAAGAGATCTATTAGTATTGTAATTTTAATCTTTTATTTGATATTTTATCTATTTTATATACTTTTGATGATTTTGTCTATAGGCTTCTTTGTGCCTGCATTATAGGGATTTTATCTATACTAATATTATAAAGAAGAATGATTTGTTTGTATGTTTGTTTGTTTGAATTGAATAGGCTCCAAAGCTACTTACCGATTTAAAATATACAAATCAAAGAAAAATTCAATAATCAATGATAAATTTAATAATATAACATAGTGTAAGTGTGTTAAAATTATAAATTTTGAAGTTTTTGTTAATTACCCATGCGAAGCTGGGGCGGACTGCTTTTATTTATTTACTATAAAACAATCGCTAAGATGTGATGAATGACATCCCATCAAATAATAAGTAGGTTAAGGCGAGGTTCACAAAACGCGTAACATACTCGTCGTTTTGTAGCTTATCTAATGAAATAGTTCAACAACAGAAGAAATAATAGGATGTCAGTAGCTACATGGATCATTGAACCGTATGTTAAGAAGTGTTTTCAAGGGCACGCGCTTTCAAAAACAAGTTTGGAGATGGTATATCTAATTATCGGCATAATAAGCCTGCTTTGAAGTTGCGTAAGCAGATAAGAGTTTCAGTAGGTAAGCGAACTTGACTCTCTTTATTTTTCACTTTTGCCCATGCTGTGGCACACTTAAATTAAAAAACACTAGACTCAAGACACTAGACACCCTTTTCAATTTGTAGGTACCTATTTTTCATGTATTGTTATTTTTTTGTTAAGGGTCTCTAATAGGATCTCTACAGTTAAATAACGGTAGATCTTAAATTACAAATAAAAAAAAGCTTTATTGTTCACCAGAAATAGAACATAACAAAATATATTACATAATGACAAGTACAATGGGCGGGCTTATCGCTTGGAAGCGATCTTTTCTAGACAACCTTTAGGTAGGAGGTATAGAATTCGACTTGATAGAAATAATTTGTATGGGACACATTTGTAGAGGAATAAATTAATGAAACATCAGTATGCATAACAAGCCATTAAAACGTATAATGGAGGTGCTATAACGGCTCAAAAAATCACTCAACTAAAACTAAAGCCCTAATTTACCTAAATGAGTAATGTTTCGATTTCTTCGTTTCTTTCTTGCAGGCTTCTTTCGATCTTTGTAACGACGGTACACTTTGTCTAGTATTAAGGATATCAGTTATCTAGTACCATAACACATGCTCTGCTTAGCTTGGGGGCTAGATAATGCTGGAAAATTCACACATACCAATATATCCACACAGCATCATCAGGCTAGATGATGCTGTGTGGATTGTCCAGCATTATTATATTATACATTAGGTATTCTATTCTATGTATCGGTAAACACTATGATGTTCACTAATGTTGCACCATTAAACCTCAGTAGGTTAATGCCGTGTGGTGCCGGCATAGAATTTCACCACCCCATCTCTTCCCGTGGGTGTCGTAAGAGGCGACTAAGGGACACACAGGGGGGCGGGCAGCAGCGCCCTCTGCAGAACAACTCTACCGAACTGCGATCCCCAACCCGCATGCCCAGCGTGGGGATTATGGGCATTTTTATTTATTTATTTATTTTATGGTTGGCGCTCACTCGTCTTCAATAATGTGTTACCCTGGTTAAATAGCATTCAAATCTTTATTAACAAAGATAATGACAATTAAATAATAATCAAATTACTCGTATTTACAATTGAAATAATTGAGATAACTGCAGACTGTTGCAAACAATCTATTGGTAGCTCGGCTGATCCATATCAAATACCAGTCGGAAGCGTCCCCAAGACGCTGGCTGTATTGCCTCGCTGTATGGCAATGCTGATGCATTGCGTCAGATACCGACCATATTTCGGGTCTGGCAATGCAACAAACTTCTATATTGTCTGTGATTCAAATTATCGCAGAAATTAGGTGTTTTTTATTGTTCACTTTATTCGTTTGTCCAACTGATAAACTGATACATCGCTAGCAAAATAGCCGCCACTGTTCGACGAAGATAATGAGGGCATTGAGGACATTGATTGACACAGAAAGGGGCTTATTATCCAGGTAGAGTCATAAAGGATTTTGGTAGTCATTTCTTGGGCTAATGAGTTTCAAAATGGCTGGTAGCTGACGCTGATTGCAGTTAATGGCCGGGCTTGACTTTAGCTCAAATAATGACCGCAAAACTGCATAATTTTGAAACTTTAAGTTGAGCTAAGATTTGGAAATGTGAGCATTGGAGGATTGTATATATCTAAATAATTCATTAGTATAATATGTATTTTGTTTTTTTACGATCAAATATTGGTACGATCTGCAAATATTATTTCAGGGTGTTCTGGTCGTTTTCTATGTATCATAAAAATACGAGGTGTACTCGTATATTATTATGTAGATAGATATATTATTATGTAGAAGATATTATATAACAGTTATCTAGTACCCATATCACAAGCTCTGCTTAGCTTGGGGCTAAAAAATGCTGTGTGAATTGTCCACGTTATATTTTTTATTATAAGGTAATATTTCATACAAATAAAAAAAAACATAATTAACTGAGTGTTCCAAACAGGTAGTTGAAAATAAATGAGATGAAATGGCAAGAGGAACTAGAAGTAATCATGGATTTGGTCGATCATTAGAAAATCTAAAATTGAAATTAAATCTAATGCCCTAGATAGTGATAAATTGATAATAATAATTTGTTGGAATAAAACTAATGATAAATAGATCTAACCTGAAGTTTAGACAATATCAATAATCTAAGGATCAGATTTCGATATTGTTATTTATGAAACAATTCGCTTATGATAATATTTAGAGCGATACCTATAGGCTTCGATCTGACTAACGGGTGTTTCGATATTACCTTTCAAAGCTTATCTGGTACCTTTTAAAGCTATAGTAGCATTCATAGGTAAATGATACTAACGCTACTAATCATAAAAAGTTATTTAAAAGAGGAATTATTTAAACTGACTTATAAAAAGGACGAGGTTCTATGTTCAGCTGTAAGTAATGTAGTGCCTACCTTACCTACTTTATTTACGTTTTTCATGTATTCACTGATTTCTATGTTTATTGTGGACCCATTTTGATAATACTTTTGATTTTGTATAGATGTTCCCGAGAAGTTCGATATTTTGATTCCCGTGGGATTATGATGCGGGATAAATAATCCTGCAAAACTTAAAAAACTATGTTAATTACGAAGGATTCCCAAGTCATGCTGCAGCTTTTATAAAATATCACATGATTTCCTTCAACCGAAGCTCAACTTGTAGTAACGGAGGATATTACCACAATAAACGTTCCGTTACACTGCACGTGAGAAGACGCTTGTTGATGACGTGATGATAACTTTATTATCCTGGCCTGATGCGATCTCCAAGTCCTGTCCACCCACACGCCTTCTATTTTTACCCACACCTCAGTCACGAACCCAGCATTTCCTTGAATGTTGATAAACGTAACAGTTTCCACGGAATTACCGGGAAAAAATATATAAGCAGTTATGTTTTCTGCAAAATTACCATAGCTGGTGAATCCTATGGGATTTTGCTTGACGGTCAGTGAGTCAACGTTTTAAGAACCTGTAACTGTTTTAAAAATGGCTTTGGATGATAAATTCCGCTACTTTGTCGTTCACTTTACATAGATCACCAATTCAAATCAAAGTAGCTTCCCGCAGTTTGTCTGTTTGTCCCGTATGCTAAGATCTATATTGCGCAACGGATTTAGATGCGGTTTTTTATAGATATAATTATTCAAGAGGAAGGTTTTTGTCAAGCATTGCACCGTGCGAAGCCGGAGTGGGTCGCTAGTTGTTAATAAAGGACAAATCGACAAATCTGATAATCAATTGCAATTGAATCAGTAGGTTGATTCGAAGCCTAGGTGGGCGTGCCGATTGTGCATTCATAGGCTGATGAATGCAGGACCACCGGTCAAGTCGGCGCTGATGAGTTGAATTGACAATTGACCACACCTTGGTGTGGGTGGGGATTAGCAAGTTAATTCATTTAAACTAAGGTAGTTTCGTTATAGGTGTAATTCAGTAACCATGACAGCTATTATTTGAAATATTTGATGTTTGTGAACCCAGTTGTGTCGTTTCACAAACTTATATAGCAGTCTGCCCGGCTTAGCACGGGTAACAATAAATGAATTTTTCATGCGGATCCATAACTTTTTAGAAAATATTCATCACACCTCTATGTTCATCAAGATTTAGTATTCTAATGGTGAAAGATTTTTTCAAATCGGTCCAGTAGTTTCGGAGCCTATTCAATTCAAAGCCCTTTACTACGTAAAGAAACAGTCATTGTTTTGGAAGCTGAACATAATCTAGAGCATTGCATGTTTCCACAAGTCCACGCACAAGATTTCATAATAAAACTCAATAAATTTAGATCAAAACGTAACGTCAGGTGACCGTGTGCAACGGAAGCGAACATCATATAACTTGGCAGTGCATGCAAGATGGCGTCATTCCATTGAGCACTTTACCTATTATTAGCATCATCTAGCCCCAAGGTAAGCAGAGCTTTTTATAGCTACTACATAAATGACTTATAATACATTTTTTTTATTAGAGACCACTATGTATGGTCATCCCATTGAACCCTCTTTCCTAACAAAGATCTTATGGGTATCGTTTTCGACTAACTTTGGTGATTTCGAATTTGATCGATATGAATCACGAAATCTTCGGCGTGGAATCAAAAAATTGTATAAGCCACAATACTAGTTTCCTAGCGAGCGAGTTTATTTAACAGTTCAATTAGTGCCTGAATCTTATCCTCTATGACAGGAGATTTCTTGCCTAAACCGTGTAAAGTCACAATGTGTTCTAAATACATCATCATCAATATAATAGCCTATAATAGTCTACTGCTGGACCTCTAGGCCTCCCTTAATGAGCGCCATCAATGGCATTACTTACCATTTGGGTGTTATTAAACCCATAATCCCCAAGGCATGCGGGTTGGGGATCGCAGTTCGGTGAAGTAGTTTTGCCCATCCCCCGGCCCTTAGTCGCCTCTTACGACACCCACGGGAAGAGTTGGGGTGGTGAAATTCTATACCGGCACCCACGACACCACACGGCGATGTTCTAAATACATTTTGTTCGGTTCCACGCACCGCGCTGTCTCGTAATATCTGCGTAGCGCGTTTTGATTGGCAATAGTGAATAAAGGACCGCGTCGGTTGATGACAATAAGGCATAGAGAGTAAGTACGGTTTTGTCAGAGTCCATTCCGCTGTCTTGTCGTATCTTCATACCGCGGCAATAGTGAATTAAGGTCCAGTAGGTACCCCTAGCCGGTTCCACCGTTCACCACTAACTCACAGTCAACTGACCATTAACAAATTCCATCGACAAGACCACTTACCACCTTAACAGGGTTATCGCCAGGATTTGTTTCTTGGGGCTGGGGTGTGGAGGCTTCTGGGAACTTTCAGGTGACACTCATTTATGGTATCTGCATGATCCACGCATTTAGTAGCTAAACTGTCAAAAAACTAAATAGAAAAATGAAAATTAAGTTAAAATGTATCGTGACATATTGTTTATCGCTATATTTGTTTAGATTCTACCGTGTCAAAGAGGTTTATTGTATGGATTTATGAGTATAAATAAAACCTTATGGACGCAAGTACCTATCAAATTATTTTGCCTATTTCCAACGGATACTGACACGTCCGGGTATCGGCTTCACTGTTGTTGCTTTTTTAAGGAAAAATGCAGAGTGCCCAGAATGCTGGGAGCATTGCCACGTTAGATGGCGATGCTAATGCTAACTCGTTGATCGAAATAAAAGCCAGCTTCCGATCACCTACATTATTAATAATGATGTTTATTATCTGAGTGTCTCGTCAAAGTAACCAACGTGCGACCTGAGACCAAGTATCTGGTGCAGCGCATCAACGTTGCGATACAGCGAGTCAATGCAGCCAGCGTTTTGGGGACGCTTCCGGCTGATATTGATATGGATTAGTTGAGCTGTCTGCTGATTATTTGTAACATTCCGCAGTTAGCTCAATTGCTTCAGCTGTTCTTATTTTTTCTGTTGTTTTAATGTTCCTAATATATTTTTTTACCATATTTAGGTACTCCAATTCGTTATATCGTACCTTTCTAGATTAACCGCGTTATTCATAATAGTTTGCATACTTAAAACACTTTTATTTCTAATTGTGGTTATTTAATTGTATATGGATCATATGTATGTTTGTACATATATCGATCGTGTCTGAAATAAAAGCGTAAATTGACATAAGAGTGAGAAATAACTCGGCTTAGCTGTTTTAAATAATCGGACCATTTTGGATTAAGTGGTCCGATTACGGATTCAGCCTTAGTCCGTCCCTGGCTAGACTTAGCAAATATACGCGCGGCCAAGCGCTAAGAATTCGGCCGATTCGGCAACTTTGCATAGCTCTGTCCGCTGGTTTACCTCGCGGCGACAGCTATTCCTGAACCAAGAGTTTACGACAATGCCGGAATAGTACCGTTTATTCGCGAAGCACCTACTTACTGGGAATAGCTTGACTATTTTGCTGAGATAAAGACGGTTGTTGGTACGCAGATTGTCACTTAACTAATCAATGATGTTTAATTTTTTCGATCTTTTAATAAAAAATCAATAAAAAAAATGTTTTATTTCAGACAATACAATAGTCTATACATTTTTGAGTAGGTAAAAATTCAATAGGTACATTAAATCAAAAATTAAATTAAATTCAATAAGCACTCCGATAAGATAACTGAGACGAGGATGATTAATCAAGGAAATAGCTTCCTTCATTGATCACCCTCCCCACCTACACTTAATGGGTTGTCCTTATTTATATTCCATTTCTTTGTATGTGTTTAGCCGTAAGTTTTCCTAAAATAAATAAATAAATCTTTTGTGGACGTGAATTCATCGAGATTTGATCATTGATTAGATGATCAGTGCACAACAAGAGTTGATCATAAAACATCATCACTGATGCTGTGTGGATTGTCCAACATTATAAATTTTATTATTATTATCATCAATAACAGAAAGTACCTAGCAAAATCTTTAATATTTCATAACTGCACACGCGCAGAGAATAAAGTGTAAATTACGGACGATGTGAGTACGTACATATAGTAAAATCTAAATTACAAGTTGTTTCCAACTTTCGTTTTGTTCTTGCTTTTCTAATTGCTTCGATGATATAACATTTCATAACATAATATTTTCTATCTTTGTATGTACGTAACAACAAAGAAAATATCTTCAACGTAACGTTTTAGTTACAAAAAATATTATTATAGGAAAAATATTTATTCTATGATCTAGTAATTGTATATTCTATCTACGTATACAGATATAATATATCACACCAAAATATTTTCTAGCAATTTCTTTGTTTATGTAACTACCTACAATGGAAAATGTCTTAGAAGTGACGTTTTTGTTTAAAAAATATATCTAGGAATCTCGAACCGGTATTCGCTGACGCCCGTCCCCTCCCTCCGTATCATTATTATTATTAAGTACTTAATTGTCTACTTTTGTCTTGTACCTGTACGGTCGATTGATATACCACACATCCTGTGCGTGAGTTAAGTTTAGATCCAAAGGGCCGTTACGGATTCGGTCCAGTGCTTCTTGTGGCGAACTGACGACGCGCGAACTATGGTTGTTATAAACCTAGAAACTAAATACAGGACGCGACCAAAAGTCGTACTAAGTAGGCTTATTTTATTTGATTTATTTATAAGGCAATGCCAACAATACACACAATAAAACATTATTGTTTATTACATTTATAAAAAAACTTAGTATAGAATATTTACTTTTAAAAGGCATGCATACTTAGGGTGAAAATAAACAACAGCAAAAAATTATACGCTGAAAAGATCTGTCTAGGACGCCCTTTATACTTTCTCTACTTTAAGAATGTCTGTTTGTATTTATGTTGTATTTCTTTGTGTGGTTATAGTAAAATATGTCTATCCATCTATACCTCTAGTATCTAAGTACTGCCCAATCGGAGCTCTCGAATTTGTTTGATGACCGGGTGCAGTCGCCCATGTTTTCCTGTGTTCACTTGCGATGCAACACGGTTACGGGTTTGATTGCCACCTCAAGACTAATGTTGTACGAACTGCAGATAATGTTATACGTGTTTGTTTATTTATTAATATATCTATCGATGATGCATTACATTTATTAGTTAATTACCAAGTACCCATAACACAAGCTCTGCTTAGCTTGGAGCTAGATGATGCTATATGAATTCTCCAGCATTATGAACTTTATTATTCCCCAATAGGTAAAACAGCGCCTGAACCATAGATAGCGTCTATTAGAAGAAATTATGACATTTTTATGATTAGTAGCGTCTTAAATCCTAAGTTAGGTTTATCTAGACAATAGAGTATCGTTGAAGCTCGACATTGAACGCGTTTACTGGCAGCTGGCATCGAGGGGCAGTTTACACGACATATCATTCCACGTTAACACACGAGACGACGGTCCCACAGTCTAAGTCTTAATAAGGGACTATTTGGACTGTCTTCATATCTATGAAAAGACGAGCACCTTATTAAACGCACGCACGACGCCTTCGCTTCAATCGCAATACAAAGGCGCACAGCCTGTTACAGAATCGCGACTGTATCGATGCGAACACGCGACAGCATCGCTACAAAAAGTAGCTGCAAACGAGCGCTCGCTATAAAGTCGCGTCTGCGACTAGTGATCGAGGGGACACTAGTGCGCGCGACATTGTCGCTAATTCCACATTAAGGCAACAGGTGACAAGGGGAGTTGCTAGTGAGTGACCAATTAGACTGTCTCCATTACAGTGCTTGAAATATGGCTGGGGTTGAGACACTTTCACACTAGCCTATAGATGGGATTGATTGAGTTACATAAGATGAAACAAACATCTTGGAATACTAATATTAATAATTATTAGTTGTTTGGTACCTATTAGACAGGAATAGATCAATTATGGTATGCTGGTGGTGGATCAGCTAATATCTTCAACGCTTGTTACTTCTGATGAGTAATTTTGTCAGACTAATCCCGAGCGTAAGAAGATACTAGATTTTGCTCGCAACTTCTTCCGCGTGCCCCTGTACTAACCCGCGGGAACATGACACTGGGATAAAATATCCTATAATATACAATAATATACAGCATCGACGCGGCATATTTTATTAGAAAATCATCTTTTTGGCCTCCCCTAAATAATAGCTACATAGTAGTTATTACTTTAAATGTGCAGTTATCTTATATTTACAAACAGCTGTCATTTCGCCTGTTACGGCGTCTTAGGTCTAAACAACCAAGCAAGAGTGACGAATAACACTTTTGTGAACAACGCACGCATTGTCTCCACGCACGCAATTTCTTAATTTGCCTGAAATAAATGATTTATTTATTTATTATTATATTATATGTAAATAAATAAGAAGACCAATGTAAACTCACATTACATCTAACCTGTCCTCTTATTTCCCTGATGATGGATCACCAGATTAGCAACTCTTGAGATTATGACAAACGACTTCTATGAAATTCTGTTTTAAGTCAAATATGTGGAGCTTACGGATATAGAAATAGACTCCAACCAGACAAGATTAAGCAGGTACCTACATATTTGCAGCATTACATCATGCAGGTTTGATACCAGCCTCGGGCCAATGTTTGTAAGTTATGCCGAATATGCAGATATTTCCGGGTAATCTGGGTGTTTTCTATGTGTAACAAATAATATATGGTGACGTAGCTATTGTATGAATTATATGTCAATCTAGTACTCCAAGCACAAGGTTTACTTAGCTTGGGGCTAGATAATGCTAAGTGGGAATTATCCAGCATTAGTTATTTCATTACTTCTCTTTTAAGTAGTTTTTTTAAAATTTTTTATTTTTTTTTTTGTTTTTATTCTATTAACCTTATCTTTATTTGTCGGTCTGTATATTATTACTATTTTTATTCTGTGCTGTAACTAAGTTGTTGTCTATCTCTATCTCATGTTATAGCAAGTAGTTTTTTTATTATTATTATAAATTTTTGATATTTTTATTTTTTTAACGTTATTTTATTATTATTGAAATGGTTTTAATATTATTTTAATATAATTTATTTGTAACTTCATATAAGTAACGTTGACAAATTAATTATTCTTTTAATTGAGTTACATCTGCGATTCGCTGATGACATAGTCTTAAGGCGGAGCCGCTAGAGGAGCTGAACCGGATGCTGGACAGTCTAGCGTCAGCCTCCCGATGTATCGGTCTTGGTATGAATTTGGATAAAACCAAAGTCATGATCAATGGCCACATTGATCCAAAACCGGTGGCCGCACATTCCCTTCTCGAATCGTTCCTGAGTACACTTACCTCGGACAGATTTTGCAGTTGGGTAAAAACAATTTCAAGAAGGAAGCCAAGCGGTCGGAAATTTACGTCGATTCTTCTCGTCATCCATACCGCAATGATTGAAAATGAAAGTTTTTAATCAGTGCGTCCTACCAGTCTTTACCTACGGAGCTGAGACGTGGACTCACGATAGGGTTTGTCCACCAGCTCAAAGTCCCAGCGAGCTATGGAAAGAGCTATGTTTCGAGTTTCTCTGAAGGATAGGATTCGTAATGAATATGTACATCCGACAGAGAACTAAAGTCATCGACATAACTTAGAGAAATATTTCGCTGTAGTTACTCCATTGCATTCGGTGTGCCCGTAAGGATAGTAGTGCATGTTTATAAATAAACTAGCGGGAAACACCGGCTTCGCACGAGTATTTCACAAAAAATAACACGATGGGCTGCATTATTGAAGTTTTCATATTGATCGCTAACTTTTTTGAAAATATTCTATAATCTTCATCAGGGATAGTGTAGGATTCTCACGGTCAAAGAATTTTTCAAATCGGACAGCTACTTATTTTTTGTTTTGAATTGGCGGAGCCTACAAACAATCAAATCTTTCCTCAAGTATAGATAAATCTCTGTTAACCATTCTGCTAGGAGGTATTGAACTCCACTACTCCATATTATCATACCTAAGTAGTTCCACATAGATACCGCGCCAGCGCTAATTTGCAAGAATTAGCGCCCGACAGATGTCGATTGATTTATCTGCTTCAAGAACCATGAATATGAACGGTTATAATCCAGTTTAATTGATACCTAACTCTGAGTTAAGTCGGACATTTATGCAGGCGAACTAACGAATATTATATAGGTACCTAACTATATATTGCTACCGACCACAGTATGGAAATCGCTTCTATATTTCGTAAAAAACTAATTGCGATTGCGGTGTAAAAAATTAAATGGCTAAAAAATTGGAAACGCGTTTTACAATTTTACAAAGTTCAAAAGGTACCTACATCTTTTTTTCACTTTCGAAATTGGTTGATGTACTTAATTTATCGTAGAGGAAAATAAAACAAAAGCACGCGTTAAAATATTAATAATAGTTGAATAACTCGCGGTTCGCCCGGCTTCCCACGGGTATTAAACAAAAATTGAATTTTTCATGCTCTTCCTTTATATTTTTAATTTATTCTATAGCCTATGTTCATCAGGGAAAATTTAGGATTCATATAGTGAAATTATTTTTCAAATCGGTCCAGTAGTTTCGGAGCCTATTCAATTCAAACGAACAATCAAATATTTTCTCTTTATAATATTAGTTTAGATGATACGAGAAAGATAGGCTCTACTGACTAACCAAAGTGTGTAAAGTTCTTCATATGGGATTGGTACGGGGTGGAAAATTCAATTGGTCCTGTAGGGAAACTACTTTAAATAATCTTTTATACTATGTAGTGATGACTAAATAAGCTCAAAAATTCAATTTATGAACTATATTCCTATACTAATAAATAGTATCAAAATAATTGAAGAGCGATTTTCGTATCAAATATTTGAAAATTTAAATGAACCGTAGACAATGAAAAATGCCAGCCAAAATGCTAAGTTCAAGCACCGAAAAAACTTCAATTAAATATTAAACTCATTAATTTTAAACTAAATGTTGTCTGATCTTGGAAAGGATTAAACAATAATATTGACTCTGTCGGGCAAGCACCGCGGCGGGCACTGCAGGCGTCATTGAGACCCATTATGTCATCCGTCTAGACAGGCACATGATGATACAGGGCCGGACCTAGGACATAGACAATGTAGATTATAGATTATTTTATACATAAAATATTTATTGTCGATGTACGATAAATAAAAATATTTTTTACCAACATCCCGCCCCGGCTTCGCAAGGGTGCAATGCTGATACTATGTTAGACATATAAAAATTCCTCTAGGATTACTGTTATTATATTTAAAAAAATCGTAGTGAAACCACTAAGTTAGGAACGTAAATTTTAATTTTATTGTTAAATAGAAAGGATTTAACAATAATATTGACTCTGTCGGGCACTGCAGGCGTCATTGAGACCCATTATGTCATCCGTCTAGACAGGCACATGATGATACAGGGCCGGAGCTAGGACATAGATAATATATAATAGTTTTTTTTAATTTTTTTTTGTCCTTATAATATACAATATTTTTAATAGCGACTCACCCCGGCTTCGTAAGGGTGCATTGCTGATACTATGCATGGTTTACATATAAACATTCCTCTGGAATCACTAAATCTATTGAAAAACCGTAGCAAAAGCCGTTGTGAAATTTTAAAGATTTGAGCATACATAAATGGCCATCTATGGGAGCGCTCATTAGGGGAGGCCAGATGTCCAGCAGTGCAAGCATATAGGGACAGACAGATAGCGAGAAGCGACTGTCTGTCCCTATATCTGCAGCATGCAGATATGTAAGTGTTATTTGTCGACTATTTTTCCACAGTAATTCTTGTGCGTAAAGTCTTAAGGGTGCATACAACCTCAACTCTGTGCGAAAAGGCTAGACATTTTTACGTTCATAAGAGCGGGACAGGGCATTGCAACGCAAGTCCAAAAATCACCAAAAATCAAGGTTTAGCTTATTATCTATTAATTAGGACATTATTTGAAAAAACCGAAACATATAACATTTTTATTATACTTAATTCTATTACCACGCTTATTGTCAAGATCTGAACTTCTGTATTTATTGAGAAATTTAGGTTTTAGTAAAAATTTAGAGGTAACTTAGCGATTTTTTTCTATCGAGAAAATTTTATGGAATCGTGTTTTCGAAACATATGATCGATAGATTAAGTCCTGAACTTTACCATATATCAATTTCAAAGTTAAATATTCAGTAGTTTAGACGATATGGACATCCGGCGGAGTTAAAAATTAGCAGTTTGAGGTAGTATACACGTTTCATTTTTTTAGCGTCTGATAGTGCTGTGGTATTAGAGTCGGCAATACCTCAGTTCATTGTTGTTGTCCAGTTTTTGTATGCTAACATATTGGGCTACCCCTATTTTCTATCCCTGAATACATCCACACAAACAAACATGGTCCGATGTTTACACACAATTTTGTCCGTAATTTCGACGATCATTTTAAAAACTTGCTCTTTTTTGCCCCCACAGTACTCTTGTATTTTTTGTCCAGGTACGAATTAGATCCAAAACTCATCAGTCCCGATTTACTGGGGACATAAAGCAATAAGAAGAACACTTTACATGACTCTTAGGAATTTTTATTATGCACTCAAAAGATTTATAGTGTCAGGTTTTTATGTTTTTAAGAAATTCGCATATTGCTGAGGTGCTATAAAATAAGCATCAATGTTTTTTTTATTTGTATCACATTTAATTTTAGGCAATTCGGACTTTGTTTTCTGACCTTGCATCCTTTGAGAAGCACCAGGGTCTTTATTCTGCTAAACTAAGCGTTTTATTATGGTAAAGAATTTATAATTTTTTTTCAGTAAGTATACCATTATTACATGTCATTTACTTAAATATAAAAAAACTTAATGTTTTGCATCCTTCCTAATAAAAAAATACAGATTCAGAGAGGTCGCGTCCAAAGTGTTGAGGATGAAAAAAATGCTATAAAATCTCTCCATGCAAATGGTTTTTACACTTTTATTCAAAGAAGATAAGATTGTATAGTACGCACTATCTAAAGTGAATGAAAGTATCATTCAACGATTCTAACGCGACGATTCAAAAGTTTCGGGGTTGAAATCATACTATAAAATCTAACCGTACAAATAGTACACCCTAAACTCTACGGCTACCTCGTGACTCTACGGCTCCTCGAGAGCCGTACACTAAACAATAACTTAATTTAATTTAAAGTACACTTACTGTATTGATAAACTCTTATTTAATGACGTGTTATTCTTGTAATTTAGTACCAATTCATTAAAGAGCGGTGATATTACACAGAATAGTAGTAGTATTGAATGATTCCAACGTGACGATTTAAAAATGTTGAGGTGGAAACAATTGACGATATTTGCACGGAGACATTTTATATATGGTACGCACTATTTAGAGGTACTACGAGGATCATTCATGGATTCTAATACCTAGGTACTTATAAATAACAGTATTGTTTACATTAGAGGCCTTGTATAAATTAATAATCTACGTATCAACGTCATCATGATGATGATACTCGTACGTAGGTTATTGCTAAGCAACGTCAGGGCAGGAGCTAGTTACAAATATAAGTGTCAAACAAATATGTCTATAAAATATAACTTGAAAAACTGTATTTTTAAGCTAAAACAGGCAGCTAACTCGATTCCATTTTCCGTGGAATAAGTAACGACCCATTCACAGAATACAAGATAAGTACGATAATAATAAATCCATTATGCACTTATAAAGTAAACATGTACCGAAGCACTTATAAAATAAGTTAGGTTAAACTCATGACTTCGCTCAGTCAACGCGAGATCATACTATAGTAAAATCTCTCCACAACATCAGTTTAATTCAAGAGAATGTCAAAACTAATAACGCGCTTTTGTACATAATAAAATGTATACAAAAAAGCAAGGTCGACCTTTTCGATTTACATCGTGAATAGAACAGTCATAACATAATAAAACATTATAAATCGGCCGACTTACCTAGTAGAGAAAAGTATATGTATCTTTATCTTGTCTGTGGTTCTATCGCGAAGTCCCGGTGATAGATTCTCCTGTATTTCTACAGATAGAAACTAGAAATACGGATTCCCCTTGGTCAACCAAGAACCAAGGATAATTTAATTTGCCTATAGTGTTCCAGGACATTGGGGTAAAAAAAAGCTTTGATTCCACCAGAACCTCGCGATACATGGGCTGGGCAACAAACAGGAAAAGACCAGCTTTACAAACGAACATACCTACTCAAAATATTACCAGTAAACTTATAAATCCAACATTTTTTGCCGACATAACTCAGTAATGTTGCGAAATTACTGTCGATGTATCGTTTTAAAGCTCATAAATAAAGTAAATTAAGAAATAGATTAGTATTGGGCGAGACAGGTATTGTTAATATAATTTATGGAGTCTGTAATAATAGGGTATGATACATACTTATCTCCGGTGAAAATGTTCACTAAGTAAGGCTACACACCAGGCACTTGTATAACGATAATTGTAGCGCCACATTTGAAACGCGACATTCATCGCCTCCGTTTATCGGCGCATAAACATTATGTAGCATACAAAAAGTATGCTACTAAAGAGTATCCTTAGCATGCTAGGTACTTTATGCGTAGAAATAGAGAGCCGAAAAATGTCGCGTTTCAAATGTGGCGCTACAATTGACGTATACCTACTCACTTAAGATTACCTACATATATCAAATTTAAGATTCAATAAACATTTTGTACGCTAATATCCCGTATTACCTCGGTATACTTATATTATAAAGCGGAAAGACTTGTGTGTTTGTTTATTTGGATTAAAATTTTAGCAGCATACAAATGTGTCTTTCGTTTGTGCGCACGTGCAGTGCAGATATATAAATAAAAAATAAAATAAATAAATAATAGGGCGATAAATGTGGCATTTCAAATATGGCGCTACAATTGTCGTATATTTCTGGTGTGCGGCCTCTCTTATGATTATGATCAATAAATTTAAGATTCAATAAAGTTTTTGTACTCAATAAATAAGTACCTAGTTAAAGTTCACTTACACCGACTATTGTGGCAAAAATTGGTTTAAGCACACCTACCTACATGTGTACATTTTTATGAAATAAATTTTATATGAACTCTTATTATTGTTTAGTTGATGTATTAGGTAAATGTCTACAGTACAGTAGGGTACATGTGAAATAATTAATTTTAGCTTGCAACGATTTGCATCCCATGTTATGTTGCATGTTTGGGTAAAATCTAGTTCGAATCAACAAGTGTATTTTCTAGTGTATTTTTTAAGGATCCTCTGTTTAGTGTTCGAATAATGAGCACAGAAGCCGTCAAGCCGATTATATTTTAATTGCCCATTACAATTTTTTTGATAATTTCAGAACTCTACCTAGCTAGAGTTAGAGTAAGTGATCTCAGTTGTTGAAAGGAGGCTGAGTTTTACTTAAACAGTTGGTAATAAAGTACTATTTATTTCTCAGTTTTACTATGTCAATGGAACAAGACAACTAGCAGATTATTATGAATTAAGTGATTTACCTACTAACAAGAAATAAAATGCTTTATTAACATAGAACAGCATTTTTACAAACATAAGTATAACCTAGTGAGTGAAATGCGATTTTCTTGTCAAGTAATTAATTTAAAGGGTACAGTGTAAATAATGTACCTTTGCTATACAATTATTACATTGTTTCTTAGAACTGCCTACTGTAATGTTCAAAAATAAGTTAATAACCATACTGTCAAAAAAATAAAATTAAACCATTAAAGATATTATTATAAAACAATTAAAGAGTTGTAAAGATTTACTTGACTTGATATTAATAATCTTTTTTTTATAAAGTTTTTGCCTGTTCTTTTATTATATAAAAGAATTATATAATGCATGTAATTGCAATTAATACATAATGTACTTTTACTTTTAGAAATTATTATTCACAATAAATACTAAACTTTAAAGGACAAGATGCAAGCTTGCTCATGTATTAGAGCGAGTTTTGTCGTAGACACAATTTTGTAGCGAGAAAACAATAGAAAGTGCAATTTTACAATGTTTAGGCTCTTTCTACACGTGTCCAATCGAGACGGCTACGCGATACCTTTGTATTTGTAATCTACCGACAAATCCTGGAACCAGCCTGTCTGGGACAGTCTACTGTTCTGGGACACCGTTTGTTATGTGTAGGTTATCGAATACCATTGTTCTTGTTTGTGAGAATATTGTTATGTCACTGAGTGGTTATTGCCATAATAAGGTAGACTTCTTTGCTCTGGTCAAGTGAGAAGTGTTGAGGTAGGACATGTTTGTATCCAAAAAGGTTCAATCCCGAGATTTAAAAACTGTTATTAAAAATAATTTTAATTAGGTACATTACATTTAAATTACCTACTTTATTAGGTTTATAATTTAGATCTATGAAGATTAACTACTCATTTCGAATGAGTCTTGATGGAAATTGTCTGTTTTACCTCAGGATTGAACCTATTAATGGATAAGAAATTTAAGCTCTGCCTCAACACGGCTTTTTGCTAGACCAGGCCATAAATCTACATTATAATGACAATAATCACACTCAGTGATCGTCATATAACGATATTCTAAATGACTTTATTGTAACCTTGATAGTTTCAGTTTTTATTCTATCTTAGGCGAAAACCTCACCACGTATCACCATGGGGTTAAAAAAGGGTTAAAAAAGTTGCAATAAACAACACGTGGATAGGTACACCTTAAGTGCCGGTTCATTTGGAAATATGGGGCCACAAGAGCTTTGATACCACTTCAACGTTTGATTTCAATGATGACAAGTCAATGCCAAATAAGTTATGATAAAAAATCACATAGCAACTATCCATATCAAAGAAGTCAAGTCAAGTCAAGAAATTCAAATACCTACGTCAATTCGATGCTTAGTAAGTATGAGTTGAGTTTTTATTGGAATGTCGGGCAAAAAAGTATACCTACGTAAAAAGTTCTTGATAAAAAATCTCGCATGGATTTTAAGGTAGTTGCATTGTATAACTCGTATGTACCTACTCATCCCTTAAAGGCACCAGGTTTTAGATTTGTTTCGGTTTGGGCTAACATTAAGCTTTTGGACAAGTCTAATTTGATACAGTTATTGTTATAAAATGAGAAATAAGGTGTTACTTATTGATATTTTTAAATTTCTTGTCCAATAATAGAAGACAAAAATGACATATATGAATGAAAACGCAACGAAGTTGTCAACATTACAACAAGGTATTCATAATCACTTTACAAAAAAACACTAAATTCTAACAACGTATATAACACGCGCAGTGAAACAAGCTTCGGTGTTTGAGATCCGTGACGAATGAAATGATAAATGAAAGCTTTTTTCTCTGAAATCATTTCGAAGTCAAGTATGCATTAAGATTGGTGTTCCGTCAACAAAGAAATACATTTTATTTGAATTGAACTTTAGAAAATGGAACTGAAAGCGTCTTCTTGTTCATTGTTGTATGTTTACAAGAAAAGTGATTCTACCTCCATGGTAGAATGTGTAGTTCACTATGTCTATGGTGCTTTCTGCTGCGAGTCAACGCAATTATAAAAGATGGTGCTAGACCAAAATCTCTTTTTACAGCCAAAGAAAATAAATACGGGGTTGATACAGTTACCTACATTAGGTACACGTTTGACTTTGAGCCCCTTAGTCATACTCTGGTAACCTAAAGCACTGCTTTTTCTCATTCTATCTTTTTCAGTAAGTCAGAACAATAAATAACACTAGGAAGCAAGTTTTATGTTGCCATTTTTAGTTACATTACATTTATAAGTAATGTATGCAGTCATCAACTTTTTCGTAAAACGCAATGCAACCTACTCGCAAGAAAATAACACTGGCCACTTTGACTAGTCACCAATGCATAGGTACAACCTTTTTTGTTTACATTACAAAAGAGGTCGTCATGACCTTGCAGATGAGACGCCTCTCAGACGGTCTATGACACATCATATTGTGATATTTGTTCTTTTTCGCAGATCTTCCTTTATGTCGACATAGGTTACCTACAGTGATTTTGCATTGCACCCGGAATCGCATAACTACCTACGTGGAAGAATGACGAATGTTGATTCTGTGGAAACCCATTAGTAAGGAGATATAATATGTAGGTAGGTATACCCATATAGGTATAGGTATTTAATTAAGGTTATAGTTTGGCATAGATACTTAAAAAGGTAAAAAAGGTTTATTTTTATTTATCTTTTTCAATTGTGTATGTATGTATGTATATGAGTTGACGTGCATATGTAAAAAGATTTGTTAGTGTTTTCGAATTTGGTAGGAAAACTTATTAAATTATACTTAAATATTAATAAATACGTGAGTATTATATAAATACTTTTTGTCATATACATATAAAATACCTGAATAAAATTCGAAAAATTTTACTTATTGTCTTTTATCCTAAAAAACAGATGAGGTCAGCAACTGCATTTAAATTTTGACTAGTTTCCCGCCACCACTTTACACTCGTTTTAATGAAAACGTTCAAAGGTGTTCAGTTGTTGTTTTTTGTGATAAAAAGCAGTATATATGTTTTATTCCCGGCTAGCAATAATAGCTTTATCTATCCAAAATTTTAATAAATTTTGCGTAAAGAAACAGAGAACAACAATTTATTGGACACAGAATTACACAGAAAACATTAAAAATAATTAATTCTTATATTGCTTAGAACTTACATTGCATAGTGTGACAGGCTAGGTGCCTATCAGTTAGACCCTAATCAGGCACTTTAACTTAAGATTAGCTAATCCAGCTTTAATCTCAATGGCATAAACTTTACTAGCTACATTACCCCTACTAAAGGTATTTAGTAAAATATGAAATTAATTACAAAATACTGAATTTATCTATAATAAATAAGATACATAATAAATTAGTCACTACGACAACCGACGCTGCGACCATCACGACAGCAGCGACGGACGTCGCGGTGGTAGAAGGAACTAATATTAATAAGAATACAATGTAACTGCCTGTCATTCCCTTTTTAAAGATAAATAATTTACTGTTGTAAACTAGGTATAACATTTCAACAATATTGGTCTCATGTCAAATAAAAAAAATTAAAAAACAGCTTCTAGTTTGCCGGCATAAGTTCACAACATCAAAATATTACAGCAAAAAAACAAATTATGAATTAATATAATCGAATTCTTAACTGTTAAATTAGAAATTGAATTTATCGTTTAGGAATTCGACAGTGCTATAAGCTGTTTCTTCTAGTACTTAATCTATTTAATTTGTTTTTAAATCCTATATACAAATTACTTTCGGACAGTAATCTTATTTATTAATTACGCTTAAATAGCTGAACGACTCGTTCAATTGAATTTTAGCAAATGGTATCCCGATGAAGGGTATCTGACAAGCGCTAATGTAGTCAATTTATTGGTCTATAATCAATTAATTGGTAAAGTATTACACATCAGAAAATAACTTTATAATAGAACTATGATCGAAACTTTAGAATTGAATTAAAAAATATTAAAAAACGTATTCTATAACAATATAACATAAATTAAAAATTTCGAAGCCTCGTTAAAACAGTACAAAGCCGCTATTTTCTAGCAAATTGATACTAACAAGGGAACAATGGTCTGGGTATTACAGACAATGTTATCAGAGCGGCCCGCAATCATCAGTCTAGGCCTACGGCGGCCTATGTGCCCGTCATTTGATAGTCCGACTGTACACAGAGTTGTGCTGATTCACACGGTTCGAACTAGATGCGGCTAGATAAATATCTCGGTTCCTTTTAACTAAAGAGGAGATATTAAGTCTAATGCGGCTATAAATATGTCGGTTCCACTAAACTAGATAAGTGTATATCTGAGGATAAGTCTATATTATTCTATATCTGAGGAGACTAATCTATATTTTCAAAGGGATTTGATTGTTTGTTTGTTTGAATTGAATAGGCTTCGAAAATACTGAACCGAACTGAAAAATTCTTTGCTCTGGGTATTACAGACAATGTTATCAGAGCGGCCCGCAATCATCAGTCTAGGCCTACGGCGGCCTATGTGCCCGTCATTTGATAGTCCGACTGTACACAGAGTTGTGCTGATCTGGTAAGAAAAATCTTGGGTTGAACGGGCCAGCTCTCATCATTGAACTTGAACACGCACTATCCATTAAATGGGACTTAGTCGGCATCGCTGAAGTGAGAAGAGAAGGATGTTGTAAGGGTCTGACACCTTTTAGAAATGATAAGATGTTGTTGATAGTTGATAAATTGATTTATCAACTATCTATAATTTTATTCGAAAACCGTATGAGCTAATGATAATAATGAGACACACGCCCGGTGTGAAAGGCTAACTTATGTGAGCGCACGCGTTGATATTGCGACAATAAGGTAAAAATGCTGGCAAAAGCGAATAGTGCGGTTTCACTGTACAGATATAAACAATTGAAGATAGGGGCGAATATATATACTAACTATTAAAATAATGTCCGATCCAGTGAATTTACCTCAAACAGTCATGGCCAGACGTGCACTTAGCATGCTCGGTAGAAACGTGATCTCGCACGTTGCAACGGCTGTCTAGACGGCCGGAGGCTTACTGTCTACCGCAGACCTATGGCCATACAAAGCCACCAATTATGCCTATACTTGGTACTGGAATCATAGATATTTTTTGTTAACAATGGTATCGGTAAATCAAAGATTGTGCTTTAATTCAAAGATTGTGTCCAAGAGTCCTGTAAGGTCTAAAGGAAATAAAGTACTTTGATTTTCATTATGTGCTTTTAATAAAAAATGTTTCTATGTATTTGTATATTATGTATATCAGTTATCTAGTACCCATAACACAAGCTCTGGGGCTCTTGGGGTTAGCTAGATAATGCTGTGTGAATTGTCCAGCATTATTTATTTATTTATTCGAAAGTGTTGTTTTCTTGTCTATGTACGTGTTATTTGTCTTTACCGTCATATCGTCATCAACAATGATTTTAAGGCTACCAACTGAAAGTTTTAGAATAGTCAAATATTCATATAATATGCAGGAAGCTTAATATTAAATAATTTGTGAAGCATTAGTAGAAAATATTTCATTAGATTACTGGCATTATCAAAGCAATCGTTGAAGCAGTCTTTAATTACATAAAATATCTTAGATTCTAAAACCGAGTATAGTCTTCACTTGATTCAGTGCTGGAGGTACGTTTATGAAATATGAGAGGGATTGCTTTAAAATTTCATGTCAGGGGTTATATTTTACCTCTAGTAAATGTTGATAGCAGGATCTAGGCGAATGGTATACCTAAACATGGGCTTTGCCCAGCTGTGGGTCGACAAGGGCTGATGATCATGCAATGTTGGTATAATAGGCTGGTAGAATATGGCCTGGTATCATTTCCATATGAAAAAAGCGGCACGGCAATTAACCTTGACAAAGTCCTATTTCACCCTAATTTAAATAAGACGGATTTTATGATAAAATAATAAATTGATAATGTCGTGAGATAAAATAATAAATTAATAATATCCTCCTGCCTCATTGTCGAAATAATAAATTAATAATATCCTGCTGCCTCATTGTCTATCTTGAAATCCATTACCAGTGAACTTCAAACCGATCACCAGTTGTAGACCCAGTCAGAATGTTGTCTAAGGTATTCAACTGGTCTTCGGTTTCAGCTATTACACTATACGAAAGTGACAATCGAAGTCCAGGCTAGATTTTGAAATGCCGAACTGAAGCCGATTACGATTACCAGTTGAGTTAGACAATAGAGCCGCTGGTTATTCTTAAAGCGATAACTTACACATAGGCATATTTATCTTAGCTTACCAGTAAATGGTATATATCGTAGTGCACCTGACTTTAAGCCCATCGAATAGCCCAAGGATACTGCAGCTGCCTTCAGTTATTGCTTGTTTTTGCAGCGATATCTGAAATGCATGACGTATGGATACCGCGTAATTGATTACAGACTGACTCGTTTTATGACTGGATGTGGAGGCAGCTTGAATGGAGGATTAAATACACTAGAACAAGTCTTAAATAATGCTTAATTTTATTTATTGTTACTAACAGTCAATAAAAACAGACAGGTCGTCTTTCTTTTGACATTTGCAGGTGCAAGCAATGCATGTTTAAGATATTTTTTACTTATGCGGTTTTGAATTTGAACGTAGGGATAGGGGTTGCTTCTAGAACAAAACTTGATAGGCTTACACGTTTGTTTCAAAAGTAACCACTGTTTAACTAGTTTCGTAGTTTCACGAATTCATTATGTTAATCTAAGTTGTACCCTGATGAAGTCCCTCATTAAAGGATGAAATGTTAGAGTTCTTCCAACACAAACCAGGGTCGCTGGCATTCCCACTTTTATTTATGTAAGTAAAGTATTACGACACATATCTGTAATTTAGTAATCATTGCCTTGTATTTGTATATATCCAGCATTGTAGCTATCAATAAACAATTTTGACTTTGATTGGTTGATGTCCGAAAAGTCCGGGCAAGGTGTCTAAAAAATCTCAAAAGTAAAAAAAAAACTCAAATTGTTTTTATAGCTGATAGACAACATTATTGACCACGATCTCACCTGGTGAAAAGTGAAGATATGGCCGACGGTGTATCACGAAGGTCTAGATAGAAGGCACCTATTCATAGTCTTGTCTAGAAAAGACTCAGTTTCTCATTTTTTTTTATTTTAGTCTTTAGTAATTTCCTTTAGTCTATAGAGGATTATTCGCACACCTGAAGCACCCAGAAGTTTAAAATCGCTGGGGCATACCTGGATGCGAAAATACAGAAGAGGATGACAAAAATCAAACGAGGCCTCCACCCAGTGGGGTCATTGAAGGCTGCGATGATTAATGGTTAAAGAAACTAAAGTAATACCTACTTTATTTCTGAATTACATGGTTTGTTTGTAATCCATTGAACGTAGTCCTATTTTTAGTTATTTTTCTCCAGTTTTTCGACGTATGCCTTCTCTAAAAAGTCTCAATTTTTTTTCTGTCTTTGGCAATTCTAAGCCTGCCTTTTGATCATCTTCCCATCGTTTGTTTTGTCATCCTTTACTTCTTTTACTTTTTCGGGAGTACCATTCCATTATTATTTTTGTCCACTTCTTCGTTTCAGGACAGGTTTTAGGACACATGCTAGAGAAGGCATGTGTCCTTTCCACCGCATTAGCCATCTAAATTGTCTATAGACTGTTTGTATGTTTTTTAACTTCGTTTTACTTCTTATGTTTTGTTGTATTATTTTGACTCCTTTCCATTCCATTTTGGCATAGGTATCTGGATTCAGGGTTACAGAAAACATTATTATAACGCAAACAACAATTTATAATTACCAGCAAAATATATTGCCTTTCAAACTAAAGACAGAAGTGAAGGAAACGCCGCATGAATATTCGAATGAGTTGGTACTTATTCTGACCAGCACAATATAAATCTTTATAGCGAGTCATTTAATTTAAATTCACTTCGCAAACTCGCTACATGAAGCCAAAAACAAAATTATCCATAATTTTTTCCGGCTACTGAGATACGCAACACGGTAGATTGCACCCGTGAAGCTATTACTACTGGACTTCACTTTGTTAGACAATGATGACTACAAAGTGAAGTCATCATTGACTCATCTGAAAAAAAATATTTATTAATTACGTATTATGCTGTCTATACTTCCATAATTTACTTCGTTACTAATATTACAGAGGGGAAAGATTTGATTGTTTCTTTGGATTGCATCGGCTCCAAAAATACAAGACCGGTTTGAAAAATCCTTTTAATATTAGAATCCTACATTATCCCTGATAAGATAACTTACCGAGTGAACATGTGACGAATTTATAATAGAATTTCATTTCATTCATTCCACTTCAGAAAACTGCAGTGAATATTCGGGAGTTTGAACATGACGCTAAAGGGGTCCTTACTTAGGTAATATTAAGGAGGGATTTAGTCTTCTGAATGAGCTGATACATCGTAGGACAATATATTATGGTATTTGGTTTAAGATTTTAAATTTTTACTTCAACGTGCACGTACTCTACAAAACTATGTTATGTGCACAAGAAATTGTCATATGCCTATAAATTAATTACCCTATAAGCTGCCCGATAGGTATTTTTATTATTAAAACTATGATACCTGTATGATTTAAATATTAGATCACGCATTGAGATAGAACTTTACCACCCTACATCTGTTCCGATTTTTTTCTATCGAAGTATCGCAGAACCATATTCAGATCCACTAGTGCTTACTCCGCGATTCTATCGGTAAACACAGACAGTCGGTAGACGGGCATGATAGAAAAACGCGTCGTTATAAAAACTAGCTCAGAAGCGGATGTGAGCCGTGCAAAAAATACTTGCATTCACTGACGCTGCATAGCTTTAGCTTGGCTACAGGTGCCATAAGAAAACTAGTCTACCAGCGGCTTCGGTAACGTTTCAGAGGTGAAAAGTGTTTTTATTTCTTTAGGAAACAAACAGTTATTATCAACTTAATTAAAATAACACTAAACCCAGCAAAGTTCTACCATATAAACAAAGTTCTACCTATAAACTGGTAATTTTCTATGCATAGTAGAAATTACTATGTATTAGGTAAGTATATCAGTCATCTAGTACACCACCACACACAGTACCTATAACACAAGCTCTGCTTAGCTTGGGGCCAGACGATGCAGTGTGGATTGTCCGGCATTTTTAATACAAGTGTACGTAGGTACTAAAGTTTTGCATTACACCTGTACTTATTCATTTTGCGTGCGGCGCGGCGGCGGTTTGTACCTAATTAAAAGTCTTATGCACCCTTACATTGTAGGTAGTAGACAGGGTAACAGACCGAAGGTCAGACGGAGGCTACAGAATACTTGCTAGTTCCCAACCAGCCTGTCTGGCGACCTTGACATGCACCTGTTGTCTGATGTTTTAAGTTAAAGGCAAAGAGGATCCGCCACAAGGTTTAATTATGGAAACGGACTTAGCTTGCGGAAGGTTTGTACCTACGTTTGAAATATTTAGTGATATGACGGTAAAATAAGTTACAGGGTGCAACACTGATCTGTCAAAAATGACATGGATGGGAAAGTTGAGTTGATTTGTTGATTTATGGAAGGAATATTAATAATATATTGTGTATGTTTTATTTCACTCACATATTAATGTTAAATCTCACCTTCCTTAAGTTAAAACACATATAATTCTATTTATTACCTATTCTTTATGGTTTTATTAGGAAAGTTAACATCGTACGGAATTAAGGCTGTTATGTTAAGTATATGAGGTTTTTTTTATACTTTCATGGTTTTTTTATTGTCAAGTAGGTAGGTTTAGACCAACATTTTATATAATTAATGTGAGTTACATTGGTGTATAATAATAATCTAGCTATAACATTTACAAAGGGGTGTTTAATTTTTTTTAACAAAAAATTTACAAAATCCTATTTAGGTGATGTTCTTTGATAAGTACTTAGTTTCTCCTTTTGTTTGAGGAAAATGAAAATAAAACCCAATTAATATACAAAAAAAAAGTAGTTTTGTTATAACCATCGATATCTTCGATGAATGCGAACCAAGGAATTTACTAATTATTAGTATATAATTATAATTATTGTACTGATAAAAAAGAGAAAAAACTCTGTAGTCAGGCCTAACTTTACCCAATTAATTGGAGCCTTATCCAGACAACCATGAGGGCCAATCCCCAAATGCCCAGCGTGATGATAATAATAAGCAAACAGTTAACACTATTTTATGGTTATTTATCTCTATAACTCACGGGCGATATTTCAAGACCCCACCTCTACCACAGTATATATTTATATGTATACTAGTATAGCTGTGCCTCTACCTTTACCAGCTTTGTTGCAATGCAATGCAAGTGTGTAGGTTAGGTACCAAGGCACCTTTTGCTTTTTTTTTTCGTTTAGAAATGGTAGGTTAGCTTTTGAACATCTTGCAATTTGAAATATCATTTGGCGGGCCAGTCTAACAGGAGACGAAAAAAAAATAGATATCTACGTAAATATGTTATTATTTAGACCATTAGATGTAGATAGATGAAGATGGATGCGCACAGAGGTCGTCTATCGAAAATATAATAGTGTCAGTTCTGTTAACTACTTAATTATTTTTAAATAGGAAATTTTATTTCATTGGAATTACAAAATAAGCACGTAGACAAGCCGTTATACCTACATAAATTATTATGAAATAAGAAATAATACGTCATTGATTTCAATTTTTTATCCACAAGGGAAGAAGTGATGGGATGTTTGTACATGTTTTTTCGCTTATAACTAACTTTAATTATAATGCTATTCAGATACATGTCAACGTTTAGGTATATAAAAAGCCAAGCACAATAATGAATTGCCTACGTTATGTGCCAATCTGTCTGTCTGTGCAGCTAGTGAAGGGCAGAAGGGCATCCAAACGCATCCTCAGGGAGTGCGTCTGCCCTTCAGAATGTTACCAAGTGGGTGTCGTGCACCGATTGCTTCTACATAATATAACATATTCATACAAATACCTACGCATAGCTTTGTGTTGAGTCAGACAGTTTTCGTTGCAGATTGCCTTTTAAGAGTTAAAAGAAACGTAGGTCATTCGTAAAAAATTGTAAATCATTATAATTTGGTTAGGTAATTGTAATTTTAATTGTTAATAAAGGTTTATACGGTCTGCATTTAATTATTAAATATAAAACATTCAAAAACACATCACACATTGCAATATAGTATAGCGCATAATAGAAAAACAGAAGTAGTCTATTATATGGATATGGTTAAATTGACAAAAACAGGCTTCTTTGCCCCAGCGCTAAGTGTATTAAGTTCATTTAAAAAAATCGTCTAATACCTACGTTTAGTAAGTAAATGTTTGGTGCATGACAACTACATAATTTTTTAAATGGGAAGGTACGAACTTTCTAACTTCTTCTTTCTCGAAGATATTGTTTAAAATGGTTTGCGATGACTTTATAAAACATACATTAGGTACCTTCTAAGTATTAACTGCCTACCTTATTTAAACATCCCGCATGTTCGCCGCTCATTATAAATGCGCCGGCGCCGGGCGGTGTCTGCGCCGCTTCCGCCACCCCCAGGCTTTGCTCATTAACCTTTAGGGGATGGCTTTGAGCTATTATTACAAGGCTATAGCCGACACAAGTCCTTGGCTTAAAGCGCTTTCATTTGGAGTTAAACCTATGCTTATATTATTATGTTATTCTAGGCAAACAAATTCATTACGGGTTTTATTCTCTAATAGCGCCACTCCTGCTTCGCGAGCGTTTAATCATCATCATCATCAGCCTACAATAGTCCACTGCTGGACCTCTAGGCCTCCCCAAATGAGCGCCATAGATGGATTTATTCATCATTTGGGGGTTATTGCCTATAATCCCCACGCTGGGCATGCGGGTTGGGGATCGCAGTACGGTGGAGTTGTTCTGCAGAGGGCGCTGCTGCCCACCCCCCGGTGTATTTCCCTTAGTCGCCTCTTACGACACCCACAGGAAGAGTTGGGGTGGTGAAATTCTATGCCGGCACCACACGGCAATATAGGCATCGAGCGTTCAATGCTGTTGCAAAAATCTTCCTCTTGAATCACTCCATGTATTACATAAAAAAACCGCATCAATATCTGTTGAGTAGTTGTATAGGTACATACATAGGGACAGGCAGACAGTGGGAAACGACTTTGTTATACAGGCCGTCCCACAGCTATGCCACATGGAGAGGTAGATGGAACATCTTACTGAAAGAAGACAATATTTCTATTGAAAAAACAATTGAAGCTGTGTTCATAGATTTTGAAATAGTTACATGCTTGAACCGTGAATCGAACCCGCTACACAGGAAAAATAATTAGGTACCCTATCTATATTAGATAGGTACCGATCGAAGGACAAAAAAAAATATAATATTTCTAAACGTGCCAGCTAGAACACAATGTTTAACGACCTCGATTATTAAAATTTGACAGTTCAAATCGTGCCCGAATCGCACGGTTTCGCGGTCGGGAATAACAAATTTGGCATAGGGAATACGGTTGCATCTATTCCACACCGCTGTCTTTTCGTCTCTAAATGCATGATTGGTAATAGTGAATAAAGGCCCACTGCAAAAGTTGAAACGAGTGAAAGACCGCCAAGGAATTCTTAAAAGCGATTTGTCGTACGTTCAGAGATTTTAATTAAATAAAATGTTATGTCGAACTCGCTCCGGTGTCTTATAAAGTTGGTTTGTTTACGAGCGAGATTTAGCGGGTGTTTGGGCACAGCTTCATAAAGAGTACCTGGTTTATACATGGATTCGGTCCGGTACATAAGTATTATACCAAAGGTATTTTTATATTCATATGCAAATAAAAAAAAAAATATGTCTGTACATAAAGGATATGATACATTAACATGGGTTGGGGTTCTCTTTTAAGCATAACATAATGCTTGTCTTAGACAACCCCGCACTTTCATAACGTCCGGTAGGTACATATTATACCATAGGTATTTTTATATTAATATACAAATAAAAAAAATATTTCTGTACATCAAAGATATGATACATTAACAAGGATTGGGGTTCTCTTTTAAGCATATCATAATGCTTGTCTTAGACAACCCCGCACTTCCATAACGTCCGGTACATGTATATTACATACAGATATGATACGTTAACAAGGGTTGGGGTTCTCTTTATATTATAACATAATGATTGTCTTAGACAACCCCGCACTTCCCTAACGTTAGTTCGGTATATAGAATTTATTTACTTACCTGAGAAATACAATGCTGAAATAATATTTATTCTGTGCTTGGACATGATGATATTTTATAGTGTACATGTTTATATACGTGCCTACAAGATAAAGTGGTACCATCAGGTAAGTTTCAAGTATATACTTGAAAATTGATACTTAAGCTCAACTCTACTCTTTTACATGGATGGTACTATACTTATTCTGATGTATCACTACTTAAGTAAGTAAGTACCTACTACATATAGTATACATATAGTTTTTAACATTTAAAGATCTCTGTGGTGCGGTGGGCGAAGGTCCGCCTGCGACGCAGGATCTTACAGGTTCGATTCCCGCCGCGGGAATAATGTTTGTAGGATATTGTTGCAGATATTTGCTCCAATAATTCTGATCGTTTTCTTGTAAAAAAATACCCATAACTCAACCTCTGGTTAGCTTGGGGCTAGATGATGCTGTGTGGATTGTCCGGCATTATTTATTTATTTATTATCATCATAAGCCCATGTCAGTCCACTGCGGAACATAGGCCTCCCCTAATGAGAGCCATAGTCTTAAGCCCTGTCTTAAGCTTATCGTGGTTGTACTATACGTATCGTGTTGTATTTTAACGAGTATATACCGCGTTTTTTTTTCTTTCGACGTTTCAACAGGTTTGCACTCTGTCGTGGTCACGAGATGACTATGTGTGCAGATCGCGAAAATAAAAATATTTATCGTGGTTGTGTAACCTATACTTACTTGGTCTTTTTATAAGTAGGTACTTGTCTCAAAACGCAATAGTGCAATTTTACCGGCTATGTGTAAGTACGTAGACATAAAATTGTTGAAGCATTATGGGTTTTTAGCATGTTCTGGCCATTTGCGTGGTCGCATGCCGCTGTCGAAAGCTGCACTCCGACTCCATAATCACTTGCATGCTCCATGAATGCACGCCCTGACCGACCACTAGGGATGGGCTTGCATTCTCTGTTACTATATAAATAAATAATTGTTAAAATATATAATATAATATAATATAATATAATATAATATAATATAATATAATATAATATAATATAATATAATATAATATAATATAATATAATATAATATAATATAATATAATATAATATAATATAATATAATATAATATAATATAATATAATATAATATAATATAATATAATATAATATAATATAATATTAATAATTGTTAAGTACATATTGGGACAGGCAAGTGTAACGATCGCTGGTTATTAACAATAATAAAATAAAAAATAATGACGGACAATCCACACAGCATCATCTAACCCCAAGCTAAGCAGAGCTTGTGTTATGGGTACTAGATAAGATAACTGATATAAATAATAGATACATATATATATATATATATATATTTATTATACATAGAAAACGACCAGAACACCCTGAACAAATATCTGCAGATCGTACAAATATTTGTCCTGAAGCGGGAATCGAACCCGCAACCTCCTGCGTCGCAGGCGGGCCTTCGTCCACCGCGCCACAGAGGTGGTCATAATAGTAATGTGTAAGTATGACTTTTCTTTTTTATGACAACATGTATGGTTTGCCACATTTCTTTGATAAGGCAATATGCCTGGTTTTCCAGTTTTCTGCCGGTGTTCAAGGAAATTAGGGATGGTCATCATCATGTTAATAATGATTTCTCAAAGTTTGTCACTTGAGTCGTTCTTACATCTCAGTATTCTTGTAACCACGCCTCCATACTATGACCTCTATGACTATATTAGTAGAATAAAAGAAAGAAATAAGGAAAGAAAATAAATTTATATGAGACTCAGTAACATTATAAATGAATAGCTATAATAATAAAATACTTACATTAAAAAAAAACACATAAAACAACAAACAAACAAACAAGCATCATGTTACTGGGGTCCAAATAGGTCCCTGTCTCAGCTTAATGCCGCTTCATGGGATCACTACGCCGTCGTCTCCCAAAGGCCAAGTGGGATGATCCCATTTAACCTACTACGAAAAAGGAGAAGGATCTATCTTTAGCTCTTTGTATGTTTTTTTTAATTAGCATATGCCATAAAAAATCCACAACTAACGCCATGCCATAAAATCCTGGCAACTCTGCTCACACCTACAACCCTAGAAGGCATAAAGCGACGTACACACGCCAGTCGGCACTACATCCCGTCTGATTTCCCTAATCGCAAGTCTTGCCCATTCTAGACCAGCAAAGAATTGTCGGTCACACTGAGTAGGCGGTTAAGTAGGTATTTAGAGAGTTGATTAGGAAAATGAGGCCCGATCAGCATTCGTTACAGGCTTTTTACCATAGAGGTCTACTTTTTATGTTTTATCAAGTATAGCTGTAAAAAGTACGTGGAAATCTAGCCCTGGTTTTTGTATCATGGCCGAATCTGTCCAAATCTATAGAATCATCATCATCATCACCAGCCTATAATAGTCCACTGCTGGACATAGGCCTCCCCTAATGAGTGCCATAGATGGCATTATCATTTGGGGGTAATGCCCATAATCACCACGCTGGGCATGCGGGTTGGGGATCGCAGTTCGGTGGAATTATTCTGCAGAGGGCGCTGCTGCCCGCCCCCCGGTGTGTTTCCCTTAGTCGCCTCTTACGACACCCACGGGAAGAGATGGGGTGGTGAAATTCTATGCCGGCACCACACGGCAATCTATAGAATATTTGTAAAGAAAACACGAAACATGTTATGAAAACTTGCTGGCGTCGACTTTCGGTAATTGTAAGTAGGTAATGTTACAGAGCGAATTTAAGATAGATAAGGTATGGGCGATTTGTTAACATTCTACGAGTATATCGATTTTAGCGAGAACTGTAAGACATACACTGAAGAAAGCTGCTGACCTCCAAATGGTAAGTAAATAAATATTGGTAAACAGCATTCAAGGAATGAGTTGGACATAAAGGTTAAAGAGATCCATCAAAGGATATTTGCAATGGATTTTATTTTAGTGCCTTACAGCCCCAACAACATCCTTCAAACTATAGCTGGAAGAATCACCTCTCTCATGTGGCATTAAATAAATAATACTTATGTAAATAATTTTGTATCCAGACATATGCAAGTAAATGACATATGCGATTAAATAGCAGAGTCAAATTAGTGTTAAATTAGTACTAATATTTATTATTAAAACAATTGAGCTAACTGCAAACTGTTGAAACAATCTACTCGTCTCAGAAGCATCCCCAAGACGCTGGCTGCATTGCCTCGTTGTATGGCAATGCTGATGCGCTGCACCATATACTCACCATTCTTTCTCATTATATTTACTAAGAAATTATGGATTCATTCAAGTCTGAAGTTCAACATTTTTATTTATTTAGTCGACCGACACTGCCCGTAGCAATGAACAAAAATATGCACTTCAATTGAAAAAAATTACCACAAACCTATCATTTATTTCTGTAAGTGCTGTCCCTAAGGCGAATACGGTAGCTGATATGTTCATAAAATGGTTGTACAATTATTGTTTTACACAATCTCGTTTTTTGTATTTCCTCCAGGCTTCCACAATTAGTTTGAATGATACATTCCACTGATTGCTTGATGATTGAATAACGCTTAGGGTTCGGTGTAAAAATAAAATCGTATATAATATAAAATCAAAAAAAAGTGCTTTATTTCCTTTAGAACTTACAGGACTCTTGGATACAAGAATATAATCTGGATAGCCTAACAATAGGTAACAGTGAATTAATATCACCAGTTGATTTTAACGGGTATCTACCTTTCTATGGATCTTGTTGAAACTTCGGGAAAAATAGGTAAAAAATCGTGATAAATACTCCGACCAGGTGGAATGACCTGTGAAAGACTGCTGGCAGATGCTGAATACAGGCTGAAGACAGGTCGCTATGGCGCTCATTGGGGAGGCCTATGTCCAGCTGTGGACTAATATGAGCTGATGAATGTGTTCTATCACGAAGGTTTAAGAATATGTAGTGGCTCCTTGGACACTATGTCATCAAAAACTATGCTATATCTTACATAATTTTAGATATATACCTTTACCTACTAACCGGAATACTGACTACGAAAGACTGATATGCGAAAGATTATATATAAAAATTAATGCGAAAGATTATAAATAAAAATTAAAAATATATAATGCTGGTCAATCAACAACTCCAAATGCATCATCTAGTTCCAAAATAAGCAGAGCTTTTGTTATGGATGACTGATATTAATACAATACCTATCCCAAGGCGGGAATCGAACTCCTTGCGCCCTGCGTCGCAGGCGGATTTTTGCATGCGGGATGGCCGAAAAAAGCTTTTAAGTACCAAACTAATATTATAAACGTAACGTTTGTTCTCGCCAAAAAAACAAAACGTGGCTTAAATTTTACATATAATGTAGTTCTATACCTGGATACTAACGTAAGCATAGGTTTCTTTAGACCCAGTACCCAGTTTAGATTTTCACAGCATGTGCTATGGTAGAGCATGGTTAAAGCAGATAATGCCATAGCGTTGGTTTTCCGTGGTGACCGTGCTGTACTCACGCCATAAAACAAACTTTACAAGCTCTAATTTGGATTACATCAAGATGGCGGCGCATTGCACGAGCAGCCATTCCTCAGGACACCCAGCATAACCACGACCATACTGCCAAGAGCCACTACGAAGAAAAATACTCTAAGCTCGGCTTCCAAACTTTTTGTACAGAACCTTCACCTAAAAAGTTTCTCAACCTTTCCCAGGTAAATTACTGAGGTGCGGACAGCCGGCTAACCCCAACATTTGCTGGTTCTAGGAACACGCAGCAGTGTCATTTGCGATTCCTCGAGCCATAGATTAATTGTTGCCTTTCGACCATTAGTCGTCTGTAATCTTTTACTTCCTCAATCAGCTTCTGGGCGTTTTGTACAGGTTTTTTATCCTGTGTGGTTTTACTGGGTAAATGGCACTGGGGTTCTTTTTATCTGTACCAATAATATAAGTGATTTGATTCACACTCACAGACGTGCACAAAACACACTCACACGCATACACGGGCACACACCAAAATCGCTTACAAATTTAAGTATTATCATGTTTTTTTTAATTTTAATATTTAAAGCTAATTTAATATTTAAATACGCACATAAGGCACAATGTTACCATATCCGTAGGTATATTACGGAAGAGGGTTCCAAACCCCTGCAATGTATATTTGTATTGTATTTTGTATTTGGTTGTTTGTTTAGATTGTATAGGCTCCGTAGCTACTGGGCAGATTTCAAAATTTCTTTCGCCATTAGAATCCTTCATTATCCCTGTTGAACATATAAAAAGTTAGGGATCCGTATGAAAACTTAGATAATAATGTTACCCAACGTGTAATTATTTTTTATTTTTGAAATTTTTATTAATAATCCATACGAAGCCGGGGTGGACCGCTAGTCGTGGATAAGAATAAGAACTGGATTTTGGTTTTCAGCTTGCTAAAGATTTAGGTAACAAATTAAAACGAAGGCGTAAAAATGTAATAATATGTTTATTTACATGTAAGAATACAATGGCGTCAATTCTGTTGGCGCCTAAACATAAACTAATTTTATTTGAACATAAGTAAACTAATTTGACGAGACTAAAAATGTTGCCATCCCTTTCATAACAATTTAAAACGATTTACAAAGGATGGCCTCATTTTTCGGGCTTCTAACATACGTTAAGTTTTTGCGAAACCTGAAAATTAAACTAAATGTTTGTTATATTTAAATTAAATAGTCACTCCTACTAAAGTGTATGGAATATATAGGTACCTACTTAGAACAGCCATCAAATTAAAACATAAAACTGAATATCATCAGGCGAAGGTTTCGCGTGATTACTCCTTCACGCTCAAACGGCTGAACCAATTCAGATGTTATTTTATAGGTACTAGGATAGCTTATATCCTGGATTATAATATATACTTTTGAATTCGGAAAAGTTCCAGTTGGATGATCAAATATTCCAAATATCAACGCTGGTAACACCGCGTCTGGACCAGCGCGGGTAACACCACGTTTAGAACGAAAACGCTCGTTAATCATATTATAACAATGATTTATTGAAAAGTAATTTCCATACTGAGCTAGCTATAATATTCTTCGTACGCTAACGAAACCGCCGGTAAATGCTAGTAAAATTTACATCAATTAATTATTCAAACATAATTTTCACATTATAATATGACGAAGGGTAATTTTATAATATTCTAGATAAAACTTAGATCAAACTATTGTGGGTAAATTAATAACAAAGAAAAATACAATCAGATAAACATAGTATTGGCAATTGAAACAATTGACTGGAGATGGTTGTAAAAATTACAGGTAGATCAAGTGATCCATATCAATACCATTCGGAAGCATCCCCAAAACGCTGGCCGCATTGCCTCGCTATCGCTCGTATGGCAATGCTGATGTGCTGTCAGATAAAAGTAGTTAGGATTTGCTCCATAAAGTTACAAAAACTGGTATGCATATTAGGATTTTCTCCATAAAGTTACAAAAACTGGTATGCATATTAAGATTTTCTCCATAAAGTTACAAAAACTGGTATGCATATGATGCATAGCTATCCTATTCATCTAAATCCTCTTCATCTTCCGCCTGGAAAGCCTTAGCTGGCGGTTGCAACATCTTAGTCCGTGCTGCCAGTCGCATAGTGGCGGATGCGAGGGTGTTCTTAGGTCTGGGTTTGGATACCAGCGGTGGAGCAGAAACAGCGCCTGATGTGCCGAGTCCGGCCTTTCCTTCGTTACTGACGAGCGGTACCTGCAACAAGACATTTAAGATTTGAATGATTTATGATAAAAGCTAATAAATAAATATTAATAAATCTATATCTACATCTATACTAATATGAAAGGAAAGATTTGATTGTTTGTTTGAATTAAAAAGCTCCGAAACTACTGGACCGATTTGAAAAAATCTTTCACCATAAGAATATTTGTTTTTCGCCGTTTTTCGATCTGCAGATATTTGTTCAGGGTGTTCTGGTAGCTTTCTTAGCATATTAAAATATCTATGTAACGTCTATGTAATGTATATCAGTCATCTAGTACCCATAACACAAGCTCTGCTCAGCTTGGGCTAGATGATGCTGTGTGAATTGTCCAGCATTATTTATTATTATTTATTTATTATTATCCCAGCAGCCGGAAAGAGCACGTGCCACGCACCTGATCCACATCACCCTATAAGTACGTACAATGTTGCAAAGCGATCCATAATTACAGATAATAGCAAGAAATAAGTCTTCCTTGACGGTTCCGTACATAAGAAAATTTTCGCTTACAAACAAACTCCTTAATTCTTTATTGCATGATAAAATATACAAAAAAAAAAAAAAACATTAAAATGTAAAAGACATGGCAAAGGCGAGCTTAACCCTAAAAAGAGTTCTCTTCCAGCAAAAGTTATTGGGAGAGAGAGATAAAGGTACCTACAAACGTGTGCAAATAAACGGATACATGATTGAATTTTAACCTACTTATATAATATATAAAATACTATATAATCTATGTTGCTGATAAGTGATTGTATAAAATATACAAACAAATACATAAATATGTATAAATACAGATACAACAGCAGAGTCATGAAGATAAATAATGCTCTTTGACTTTACGCTAACTCCCTAAATTATAATTGAACGCTTACCTAATTCTCACTCTGACTTATGTAAATAGAAGACAGAAAGCAGTGTTTTAAGTTACTAAAGTAATTATGAAGGGGTTTGAGCAAAAAAATTAAGATCGCTTGGTTTTTATCGGGGATTTTGATCCCGGAGTTACATATGTTTTTAAGGTGAAAATTGCTTATATTTTCAAATACAGAATCAATTTTGATTTCGTTTCGTAAGTAAGCTACTCGTAATATGGCAATTTGTCTACATTTGATAAAAATCGCCGTGGGGTGCCGGCATAGAATTGCACTACCCCAACTCTTCCCGTGGGTGTCGTAAGAGGCGACTAAGGGAAACACACTGGGGGGGTGGGCAGCAGCGCCCTCTGCAGAACAACTCCACCGTACTGCGATCCCCAACCCGCATGCCCAGCGTGGGGATTATCGACAGTAGCCCCCAAATGATGAATAATGCCATCTATGGCGCTCATTTGGGGAGGCCTAGAGGTCCAGCAGTGGACTATTATAGGCTGATGATGATAAAAATCGCTGCAGCCGTTCTAGAGTTATGATAGTTTGAAATAAATGTCTTACTCCATTTCATTAAAATCGATGCCGCCATTAAGGATTTATTTATTAGGGTTTAAAGTAAACGTCGTTTTATTATTAAGGAATTTTAAGAGACGAATTATTTTCCTTATGCCACGTTGCATCATCTTAAAACGAAAATGCTTAAACCCAAATTATATCTGCAAATGAATCTGAATGCTCTTTGTGCAATTTTGATGCGTTATGTTACCGTTACGTATTAAATGGGCTTTATAGCGAACTAAATTCAATATAATAATTTGTTATTTTAATTTAATATAATAATTTGTGATGTATAACGGGTTTCATCAGAGAAAAAATAAAACCTTCAACAGTAAATCGTTTATTGTATTTTATAATGCTTTTTAAGGTTATTCTAAATTATTTGAATGAAGTACTCTGAAATTATTTTTTACTAGCGGTCCGTCCCTGCTTCGCTCAATATTTAACAAAAATTAAAAACTTTCGAATTTTTTCTACACACACATATTATTAAATATTGAACCATTAACTTTTTTGAAATATTCTAGAGCCTATGCTGATCAGGGATATCGTAGGATTCTACAGGGGGAAATAATTTTTCAAATCGTTCCAGTAGTTTCGGAGCCTATATAAAATCCAAACAGACAATCAAATATTTCCTCTTTATAATATTAGTATCGATTTATAGATATTTCCTTGAACATTTCTACTCAGTTTCTGCGTAGAACGGTAGAACCCTAATACCATAGGCCCAGTAGAGCATAACCGACGGGCAGTAGACATCAATTACATTTAACGACAGACAGACGAGACAATGCGTTATTAGCGATTCATAGTCTAGCCGGGTGAATATCCTAGACGGGCGGAAGTGAAGATTTCCTGTGCCATAGTCGCGGCCGTGGCCTGTACTGCGGACACAGTGTGGTTGAATGAAGTGAAACAACTTCTCTTATTGTATTTTACGACTCATATAAATGCAGGTTTATGTCTTTTATTATTGTTAATATATTTAGAATATGTTTATGATAATTTGAAGTCAGTTATTGTGCCAGTTTTTGTATAATATTATTATTTTAGTTGCCTTGATTTATACGCATATTGCGTCTATAAATTAGAGAAAACTAGACCTAAGAACCTTGTCATTGTTATTTTACTTATTTTTGTGTTATCTCTAGTTGGTAGTAGTGGCAAATATACTTGAGTCGAGCAACATCATAATTTTTTTTTCATAGTTTGACGAATTCATTATGAATATAAGCGGGTAAACTACGAACCCAGTCTATATTGAAAGATCACTAATGTTTCATCCCTTAACGACGGACTTTATATTGGTGAATGAATCTCATTCGACTTTCTTGCGCACACTAGGTCCTAGGTTCGAAACCAGATTACATTCATAAGGTACTTTATATGAATCTGGAAACTTGCAATTAATCTTCAGCAGCATTATAATGTTATTCATTATCGTAAGTTAAACTTACTGTAAAACATAGCTGAGAACATCAGCATTATCCTCTTTGTAGATAGTCCTCGAAAGGTTTAATGAAAATGTTTAGTACCACATTTAGTTTTTAATAAAATATATTAATAATGATTGTACGTCCAAGTGGCAGAATCCAGCGATCTTAAAAAAAGTACTATGAACTGACTGTAGATTGCCTGATTTGCAAAAAATAAATTCAATACAACTAAAATAAAAATTAAATAAATAGTGCTAGACAATTAACACAGCATCATCTAGTTTCAAGTTTAGCAGAGCTTGTTCTATGATGGGTACTAGATGACTCAAATCGTACAAACATTTGCCCAGACACGGGCTACAAAACCGCAATGCGACGCAAGAGTCGCAAGCGGACGCTTAGCCCACTGCGCCACAGCGGTTGTCTTAACGTCTCTAATGAAATTACATACTAAGGTTGAACAAATCCTACTGTAAGCGATAATTTCTTGAACTGTGTCCCTAGTTCTATGGAGATCAGCGTCGGGCAACGGCATGGATCAAAACAACTCCTTGTATAGCTACTTCAATGCCACACACACAGAGCAGTATGACTGGTCGGCAGCCGTCTACTCGTATAAAAAAAGTTTTTGATTACTTTTCTGTATCTTTATGTAATTGACAATAAGAGTCGGTATTGCGCGATCGAATCTAATACTTAGTTTTTTTGCTATCCGAGTAGACCCCCTGTCTTTTACAAAGTACTTTAGGTTTGCTTTTGTACATGCGGTGGTTCTTTTTTTTTCATTCATAATTTAATTTGCCAAGTGCTAATATTATAATATTCTGTGATCAAAAGTTAAATACAAATTTCTCTGTAGGAAGCTTTATGTCTAGGTGTTTTATTTTTATACGGTTTTCAGAATGGGACGTGTTTTGCTGAAAACGGTTTGTTCAGAAATCATATTGTAGTACTCGCTCTTGACCGCGGATTCACGCGCTCTTTTTCAGGACATATAAATAAATAGATAATGCTGGATAATCTAAAAATATCGCACAGCATCGTCTAACCCCAAGCCAAGCCGAGTTTGTGTAATGGGTATTAGATGACTGATATACTTGACAGAATAGGTGCAAAGATATTTTTACATATAGAAAACATTCAGAATGACCAGGAGAATTATCTACAGAAAGTACAAACATTTGTCCCGATAAAAGTAGCCTGTGTCCGTCCCAGGATACCCCAGGATATCCCAGGATTGGTATATAGATATTGATACATCTATATACCACATTTCATGAAGATCTAATAAACTTTAATGATAGGTAACATACAGACAGAATTGCTTCCGTTTTTATCATACATATGGATCGGATAAAATGGAACTTTAGGAAATGATATAAAATTGACTTGATGTTCCATTTAGTTCAAATTTGGAACCTGACCTTAAATTTGCTTGAAGAGGTTGTCTGAAAGAGATGGCTTCAAAGCGATAAGGCTTAGAAGCTGTATGTTTTATTTTAATGTAATAGACGTAATTTTTAAACGGTTTTGTGGATTTTGATTTAATTGTTCAAAACTTACAGTTGAATTGGAACCTCGAGGTCTAATTGTATCTACCTACTAGCTAGCTTCATTTATTGAAGGATATCTAATCTAAGTACAGGATTAATAAAGCAGCCAGCAAAAAACAACTGTAACAACAGCCACGTGCCTAGCAACACGAGCTTAAGAATGCCACGGTCAAAGAAACCAGCAGTTATCACTTATAAATCGAATAACATCAAGTTTTTCTACAGAAAAACTAGCAATGCCCTTTTCGAAATTCACTTTACATGGATCAATAACCAAGTTCTGTTCTAAGTCAGGTGATTTGAAACACCTTTCTTTTCGTATTTAGTCGATTGGTATTACTTTCTTTACTTAATGGTCCGTCATGTTGGTAACCGCAAAAACTATTTAACTTATCGAAGACTTTACCACCGTGGTGCAGCCGGCGAAGATCCGGCTGCGACGCGGGAGGTTGGGTTCGAGTCTCGGGAGAAATAGTCTGGCTTTTTTCTATGTATTGTAAAAAATTGTGTAGTGTAATCTATGCACCTATTATTAGGTACTAGTTATTTCATACCCATAATACAAGAACCGCTTAGCTTAAGGCTAGACTATTTTATCCAACACCAATTTATAAAAGACCAGCGACATAGGTATCTAAAAGCTTTCGGGTAATCGAGGTAAATTTGCTTAGTTGTAAGTTAAAAAAATCATCAAAACAGACTACTTATATTATTGTTATTATAGTCATAACATAAGCCCTCAAAATCTGGTAATCTCTAAGAAATTTAATAATATCCCGAAAATCCGATTTCGACGGGACTGCCGATACCGATACGGGGGTACGGGACGCGCTAACCAACTGCGCTATAAAATCAAATACCCGGTTGGTACTCTCTTAGGACACGATATAAAACTTTTGAGTTATTTAATTCCACAACTGACGATTATTTAAATTAAGCGGGTTAGTTTAATAGCTGACATTTAATCGCTATTTGCGTCAAATATAGGACATCATTTCATCTCATACGCTCGCATATAACGGCAGAACATGGCTTCACCAAACATGGTGTTTTTGTCATAATCACTAAGATTAGCAGGCGGATTATCGTATTGACGTCAAAAATACACTGAACCAATCGGCTGATCATCCTCTAGGTTCCCTTTTTCTACTGCTACGGGCTGTTACATCCATAGACTGAGAAATACTTTAGAGAATTTTTGAGAGGCGGCGATTGTTACGTCGCGACCGCCACAACGAATAAAGAACTATCTGCATTATTATTTTTTCTACTATTACGGGCTTTTACATCCATAGACTGAGAAATACTTCAGAGGAATTTGAGAGGCGTCGATTGTTACGACACATCGAATAAAGAACTATGTGCATTATTTATTGCAGATAGTTCCTTTATTGACCGTTGCAGTACAATTGTACCAAGACTCGAAATGCAAGGATCTCGTCAGATTTCAACACTGACCTCCTTAGAGTGACGGGCGGCAAGCGCTGAATAACTAAACAGCATTTAATATCTGCTATTTGACGTGATAAAATGATTTCCAGTCAATTGCAAAGCAATTAATGGTAATTGAGCTCAGTATTACTTAGGTATGTTGCTCTATAAATATAAATTACGTAGCTTCTGGATATTTGAACAAGTCATAAAGGGTTCCCAAGAAAATGAAACCGAGACAAAACGAAACGGAGACTTAAATGCATGGGATTCCAATATCTTCACATGGTATTCGCGAATTTATTATTAGTATAAATTTAACGGGTATCTATAGCGTTAATAACTATTTTTCCTGTTAAAATACACTCGAGAGCAATGAATCCGGGTCACTCAAAGAATCCAAAAAATCTCGGAAAGTAAGAATGCTAGGTTAATGCAATAAATTGTATTTAATAGACAATTTAATACTACTTAAATGAAAGTTAAAAAAATATGAGTCACTCTACATGTTATTTACACAAAATTACATAAAGAAAAAAAACTGCTGATCTCTCCTTAAAACAAAAATAGGAAACATGAAATTTTTGAACTTTATGACGATTTTCTTGAATTTCAATACTTCGTATTACCTCCTCGTGCTTCCATTACTGCGTTTACGCGGTTTGGCATGCTGTACACCAAGTTCCTTATACGATTTTGGGGAATATTCTCCCATTCCTCTGTGAGAGCAATTTTGAGCTCAGGAAGCGTGATTGGGGGAGGGTTTCGTTGTTTTACGCATCTCCCTAGCTCGTCCCAAGCATGCTCGATCGGGTTGATATCCGGGCTGCGCGCTGGCCACTCCATACAAGTAATGTTCATCTCTTGAAGGTAGTCATTCACAATCCTACCTGTATGAGGTCGGGCATTGTCATGCATAAATATAGCATCCTCACCCAAATTGACCATAAATGGACCAACGTGTTCGTTGAGGATTTCTTCCACATATCTTACGCTAGTTAAAGAGCCGTTTTCTATGATCACCAGCTCTGTGCGACTTTCAGAGGAAATTCCGGCCCACACAAGTACAGACCCACCACCGTAGGCTACTTTTTCTTCGATGCATGCTTGCTTGAATCTTTCCCCTGGTCTTCTATACACTCTGTGTCTTCCATCGTGCTTGTAGAGCATACATTTTGATTCGTCGGAGAACAATTTATTGCATTAACCTAGCATTCTTACTTTTACTTTCCGAGATTTTTTGGATTCTTTGAGTGACCCGGATTCATTGCTCTCGAGTGTAGTACTAATAATTTTGTGTTCAGGTAGCTTTACTTCAAAAATATGTAGGTATACGCGCATTACGCGCTTCTGTTGTTTTTTTTTAAAGAAACTTGAGAGTTCTCTTACAGCAGACGCTTATTGAGAGAGAGACAATGTTATTATTATTAACTCATTTATTTCAGATCACAATCTAGTTATAAAAGAGGATTTAATTTCTACATATTTTAATATAAACAATACATACATATAATAGTAGAAAACCGATAAAATATGAGATTATTATGATTATTCACTAATTTATTGTATATAAATAAATTAAATTAATGCTGCTGATGATGAAGTAAAACTATTTAATTTATAAAAAGGCTTCTTATAAATAAATAGCAGCATAAATCCCACTCGTCACGATTCAGAACAAACCGCAGCAACGCGACATCAATTCAAACACAATCACATCTTTATGACAAGCCGGGATCAGGATAAGGGAAGTCAAATACGCATTTAATGCCCACAAAACGCTTAATATGGGCATTAAAGATAATTTTTGCGAGTGGTAATGCGGTGAGACGCAGCGGTTTGAGATATGCAGTTAAGATAGCCTCGGCCGGTGCGCCGGTGCACTGAAAATGTGGTTCAACGAGGAGGATGTAGGCACTGGACTCTAAATTTGCAAGAACTTGCGAGATGCCTCGATCTTGATAATGTCGCCCAGGCGTGGGTAACGTTTTTGAGGTTGACCGGCACTCTTTATAACCGTGGTTATGATTAGTTGTCTATTTGGTTCAGAGCTACATTTTGTTGGCCTTTTTTTTTTGGCGCAAATAGTGAAAAGGCGAGGACCGAATCTGGTTTTTTATAGTTTTTGATAATTTTTTAATTGGTTTGCATGTTTTTGACGAAATGCTTCGGAATGCTACGTAAAAGGAAACTGAATACCAAGCATTACTTGGGTAATAGAGGTTAACGTAAAAGTATCAGTAATGTACCGAGAGAAGCAGATTTTAAACAAAAGTAGTGATTTGTTTTTCTAACATGCTTTAGAAAAATTCCACAAAAATTAACATAGGGGTGACAAAATTGAAACAATATTAATGAAAAAAAAAAATACGTAGTGCTATCGGTGCAAATTGTAGGAGTTTGAAACTTTATTCAGCAGGTTTCGTCATGGATAGAAAAATCAGCAACAATGAAAATATTTTAATCTCGCACCAACCCATGACATTAAACCTGAACAGATTTTCTCTAGCTATTGTCCTTCTCATTTCTGTAAATCCAATCCACCCATTATATGTATATTAAATTATGAGTACTATTTGAACGGGTATTTATCGCGTTTATTTACCAATTTTTTACATATTTATACCCGTTAAAATAGTACAGTAAGCGTCAGAGAAAAGGATACACCCCTTAATAATGACATCGAACCGTTTAAGATTTTTGTTCAATGACTAATAAGAAGTGGTGGCTAAGCGGTTCAGACATCTGCTCGGCATGCCGAAGGTCCTGGGTTCGGATCCTATGAATACAATTTCACTTTTTGATGTTTTATTTTTGCTTTCAGCTTTTGTTAGTTTATTGGTGGTTATTGTAATATTTTCGAAAACAAATATTGAATAGTGTATACAAAAATATGGTTTATAAACAATATTTATTTATTTCTCGAATTGTTTACATACTTGTCATAATAGTCTTTATTTAATAAAAAATATTACACATCAAAAATTTAAAAACCATAATATTAAATGAGTAACAAATTGATTATAGTAATTATTATGTTTAGGTTATTAATTACTTAAACCTATATATTCACAAAACCAAAACGATAGCAAAATAAAACAAAATAGATAAGAACGTTAGTCTTCGTTGAAATTTGTTGAATAAAAAAAGCTTCAGAGAAAATGTATCCACTCCGTTTTAAAACATTATTCTTTGCATGTCGCCACTGTCGAGCCAAGACAACATGCAAAATATCAAATCTAACAAAATTTATTTTACAACCAAAGGTTTGAACCAGGGTCCCATCAGGCCACCTGCACTCTAAGCCTCTTTGTTACCCACCCGGCTATCGTGCTTCTTATGTCAGTCGGTGAAATTAAGACTCAGTTGTTTAGCAGATGTGATGGTAGAATATATTGTTTGCTACTGATTGACTGATATTGAATTTTAAAGTCACCCTCAACGCAAATAAATAATTATTTGCTATTGCGGGTTGACTTTAAAATTGACATGACAAATCATTAAGTGTTGTGCAAATCTGTCGTTAATAAAGGTGTTTATGTTATGCGATATCTATTCCTGTTTTGAAACAGTTATAATAATAATGGTTTGATTAACAACTTTTATAAAAACCAAAAATTGTGATTCTCTGAACAAGAACACAGTATACAGACGATAAAATATATTACTAGATATGGGCATTACGGTAGGATTATTGTTTGTTGTAAATATTGCTAAGTTATTGTTGCAATCTTAGAGTAATAAGACGTAGAGTGATAATTTCACACAAAAATTCCGCTCGAAGTTGAAGCAACAAAACAACCAATGTGTGCGTAAGCGGCTCGTGATTACATTAGCCGACACGCACACAAGCGCACAAATAATGTTGCAAGCTATAAACATTTACCCCATAAATTAGGGAAATTGTAATAATTGTAAGGAGTTTATGATAATAATTTTTCGGCTCGTGATTACATTAGCCGACACGCACACAAGCGCACAAATAATCTTGCAAGCTATAAACATTTACCCCATAAATTAGGGAAATTGTAATAATTGTAAGGAGTTTATGATAATAATTTTTCTGTTAATATTACATACTCTATGGGCGTTTATATAAAGGTTAAGTAGTTAAGTCGAGTAGTAAGTATGACAAAAGTAAAATCATTAAATTAAACAATACAATAACAAAATACTTTATTTATAACACAAGAAAAAGAACATAATAACAAAAAAACAAGTACAATGGGCGGCCTTATCGCCTAGAAGCGATAAGACAGGCAACCTTCGGATGAAATTAATTATGTTAATTAAAGATCGTCAAAAAATATACAAAACCTCTGGTTTTAAGGATGACACTGTTTACACAGACACCCTGTATTAACTTAAAAATCCAGGTAAGATAAGAAGTAATCAAGTAACCCTTATAATATTTGGCAAATAAAAGTGCCTACCAGTGGAAAGTAGAATAGACAAAACCTCTGGTTTTAAGGATAACACTGTTTACACAAACATCCTGTATATTTAACTAAAAAAACCAAGTCTGATAATTAGTATAACCCTAATAACATTTGTAAATTAAAGTACCTACCAGTGGAAAGTAGAAATAGACAAAACAAATAAGTACGGGGTAAAATATTTTTCGCTCGTAGCTAGCAACATTTTTATGTAATGGCGTCTGTTTTGTTTACAATTAGTTTTTGTGCCTAAACGGATGTTTTACTCGATAATGTGTTGTACTTACCTGTGAAATGGAATCTTTAATTGTTTCTGGTGATTATGTGAAGAGTTGTGACACCCTTTCACTGCACAGTATGTCATTTTTATTGAAAAATTACGAAGCTCTTCCCAGTTAGTGTTGACCTTGAGCACTGACGCGTCGAGCGATGTAGGAAGCCTTTAAAGGCTCCCTTGAAACACCTTCAATTCGCGTGCGCCTACTAGGGTTCTAAGTTTAGTTATTCTAAGGTTGCAATCATGTTACATTACAAGAGACTAACAAGGTGTGTTTATATTGTATTTCTAATTATCATCTTCATTACAGAGAAAAACAGTTCGGAGATGGATATAAAGGTGATGTGAACTGTGGTCGCCAAGGCCCTCGCCCAATGGCTTTAATATCAATGAATCTGAGCAACACCGTTATATTAGGGAAGTTCACTCAGAGGATCCCTTCAAAACTACGCCTGCAGTGCTGAAACTTTTGGAGTGTCACTGAGCACTGTCGACGACATCTTTTTATGGAGAAAAATAGGATAGAGGATAAATCCTAAAAACATATTAGACCTCAGAACAAGGCTAAGGGGGCCTAACACTAGGTAAATATCATATTATAAATATGTATATAAATATGGTGTATTGTTGACATTTTTACTAACATCATTGCAACAGATATAAAAAGGTTTATTGTTTGTAGGTTACTGTGGACGGATGTCATCCAGGCGAGCTAGAGAAACTGGCGACCGCATGAACAGTGACCGATGCCTTGAAGTTTTGAAGGACGTAACGCTGCCGTCTATGCATGTCGCATATCCTGAAGGCCAAATATACCTAGTTCAGGATAATTCTTCAGTTCATCGGCCCCGAACCGTCCAAGCCTGGTTGAAGGCCAAGAAAAACAACGGAGTGGCCGGCTAAAAGCCCGGACCTAAATCCAATAAAAAACTTATGGGGTCAGATGGTTTTAAACTTAAATTTTAGTGAAATTATAATATAACAGGTATCCATCTATTTCTTTTTTTTTAAAGAAGTTTTGTGTTAACGATACTCCATCTGACCTCGCATATTTTTCTTATGTTATGTTTAAAGGGTTATCAAAAACTGTGAAAAGAGAAAGATATAAATTGCTTAACTGTTACAGTTAGCATGTTGGTTCTTACTCTCACATGCACAGATATCAATATTTCATATTTGAACCTTATTTTTGAACAAATTTAACCGAAGACTAACGTTCTTATCTATTTTGTTTTTTTTTTGTCTTCGATTTGGTTTTGTGAATATTAAGTAATTAATAACCTAAGCATAATACCTACTTACTGTAATCAATTTGTTACTCATTTACTATTATGGTTTTAAAATTTTTGATGTGTAATATTTTTTATTAAATAAAGACTATTATGACAAGTATGTAAATAATTCGAGAAATAAATAAATATTGTTTATACACCATATTTTCTATACATTTACTTAATACCTTCTGAATATTTGTTTTCGAAAATATTACAATAACCACCAATAAACTAACAAAACCTGAAAGCAAAAATAAAACATCAAAAAGTGAAGTTGTATTCATAGGATCCGAACCCAGGACCTTCGGCATGCCGAGCAGATGTCTGAACCGCTTAGCCACCACTACTTATTAGTCATTGAACAAAAATCTTAAACGGTTCGATGTCATTATTAAGGGGTGTATCCTTTTCTCTGAAGCTTACTGTACTCATAATTACGGGTTCAGTTCTCGTAGGTTTAAAAATATTTATATTAAATTCTTGTGTCCAAAAGTGTTAACTCTACGCGACCCGCCTGTCGCTGTGCGGTTGTGAAATCGTACAAAAGGTAATTGACTTGTAAATGCAGTCTGAAGACTCTGAGCGCTCCTCACCCGGGACTTGGGACGTCATGCATACAATGAACTGACACTTTTGTTCAATGATTTGCGTTTTTGGTGATACATTTACAATAGGTGATTAAGTCTTAGGTACAACAGATCTCGCTATTTGATTTGAGAAACTTCGAGATACGAATTAATTCAACGCAAAATCTTTAATACATCTAAATGAGAGCGTTGTATATAAATGAGAGCGTTTTCTTAATGATTTATTATTCATCACCATCATCATCATCACCAGCCTATAATAGTCCACTGCTGGACATAGGCCTCCCCTAATGAGCGCCATAGATGGCATTATCATTTGGGGGTTAATGCCCATGATTTATTATTATTAGACATCAACTAAACAATGATTAAAATAAGGATTATTATGTTCTATTTACCTACCTATTACCTATGTGTAGAATATATATCGTTTTCTTTAATAACTCTTTTGTAAATTTTACTAAACATTTTGTGTACCTATTTATCTTTTTGTGTGTAAATCTTTATAACGGCGTCGTCTATTGACTTTTACCTATGCTTTTTAGGTACAAGAGGAAACTTATGATTAGTCCTCAGTAGATAATCATGAATGTGATATGAAATATGATGAGATATGAAATACATACATAAGCAAAAATCTTATTGTAAAATAAGTTTACAGTAAGTCCTAAAACTCGTATAATAAAATAAAATACAAGAGCTGGCTCATAATATTACTATACTGTGTTACTAAGTTTGAAATTCTCTAACTATAAATACATACATCGTGATCAATAGCTAAGTGCAAAATCAAGAAATAGCTTATTTCGCAGCGCTCCATTTCATTGCACATTATGTGAAACAAAGGATCGTATAGATAATTCCAAAAGCAAGTTATACAGTATAGTATCATCATGAACCACCTATCTCAAAATATTTCAAATCAAATTGCGAGATAAATTGTACCGAAGACTTAACAAATAAACGTATAAGACTCGACATTTTCAAACAAAATCGTTTAGCCCTGAAATAATATAAAAAATTGTAAAGTGTAATCCAGCATCATTAAGGTTAATAGGACTTTATCGCATTAACATCGCATTTAGGGCATAAACAGCTGATCTTGATGCAAGAGCATAAACTGCATGAAGGCATCAGTTAGCCCGAAGAACTCTAGGTACAATAGGATATTTGATACACGCCTGAGATACGGTTTGATGTATGTGCAGCAATTTAAATTAGACTCTTATGGAATATTTATTGTTCACTGTCTTTTGCCATGGACTTTACCTGGCTGGCAAGAAAATACATCATCATCATCAGCCTATGTTAGTCCACTGTTGGACATAGGCCTCCCCTAATGAGCGCCATAGCGCCCTGTCTTCGGCTTGTCGCATCCAGCATCTGCCAGCAGTCTTTCGCAGATCGTCATCCCACCTGGTCGGAGGGCGTCCTACACTACGTTTACCGAGTCGCGGTCTCCACTCAAGAACACGTTTACCCCAGCGGTTATCGGTTCTTCGCGAAATATGGCCGGCCCACTGCCACTTCAGTTGGCTAATTCTCTGAGCTATGTCGATGACTTTAGTTCTCTGTCGGATGTATTCGTTACGAATCCTATCCTTCAGAGAAACTCCGAGCATAGCTCTTTCCATAGCGCGCTGAGCGACTTTGAACTGGTGGACCAACCCTATCGTGAGTGTCCACGTCTCAGCTCCGTAGGTCATGACTGGTAGGACGCACTGATTAAAAACTTTCGTTTTCAAACATTGCGGTATGGATGACGAGAAGACTCGACGTAGTTTTCCGAACGCTGCCCAGCCTAGCTGGATCCTCCTCTTGGCTTCCTTCTCGAAATTGTTTTTACCCAACTGCAAAATCTGCCCGAGGTAAGTGTACTCAGAAACAATTTCGAGAAGGTGGCCATGTACGATCACCGGTCTTGGATCAATGTGGGCATTGATCATGACTTTGGTTTTATCCAAATTCATGCCAAGACCGATACATCGGGAGGCTGAAGCTAGACTGTCCAGCATCCGGTTCAGCTCCTCTAGCGACTCCGCCATTAAGACTATGTCATCAGCGAATCGCAGGTGTGAGATGTAGTCGCCGTTTATGTTGATGCCCTTGTCTTTCCAGTCCAGCGTCTTAAACATATCTTCCAACGCGCTCGTGAACAGTTTCGGGGATATGACATCCCCCTGCCTCACTCCTCTGCGCAGTTGGATCGGTTTAGTCTGCTGGTCCTGTACTCGGACACTCATCGTAGCGGCTTCGTAGAGACATCTCAGCACCTCGATATAACGATAGTCTACTTGGCATCGCTGTAAGGATTGTAGAACAGCCCAGGTTTCAACGGAGTCAAAGGCCTTCTCATAGTCCACAAAAGCCAGACACAGGGGCTGATTATACTCTTCGGACTTCTGTATAATCTGCCTCACTGTGTGAATGTGGTCTATGGTACCATATCCTCCGCGAAACCCAGCCTGCTCCGGTGGCTGAAACTCGTCGAGTCTCCTGGCGAGACGGTTCGATATAACTCGTGAGAAAAGCTTATAGACGTGACTTAGGAGCGAGATGGGTCTATAATTTTTAAGAAGGGTTTTATCTCCCTTCTCAGTTTATATATGTATTTTCTGCCGTGTGGTGACCACACGGCAGAAAATACATATATATAAACTAAATTAAACATGCCGCAGCCAGCTGGCAATGTAGCCAGCGTGGAGGCGCTTCCGGTTGCTATTCTCTATGTATGATAACATATATCTATACGAGTATATTAAATGTATTGTATTAAGGCGGAACCTAAATAAATACTATTCTCATACAAATAATAGCAGTCATGGTGAAAATATGCTCAAATTACAAATAATTGTAAATTCCTTCTAAATCAAAATACGATATTTTTTAGACCATAGCATTTTTTTTTGCTATAGCTCTATCTTTCCCCATTACTAAAGTCAGACAGTCAGTCGCATAAAATAGTATGTATACTTCAGTTGATCGTATCGTAACTTATCAAGGCTCAAGCCATCTGCAAGTTCTACGTGTAACTTATTTTCTACTTTACATACTTGTTGCGTCAAGGTCCATAATTTTCACTACATAGCATAAAACAAAGTTGCTTCCCGCTGTCTGTCTGTTTGTCCCTATGTTTGCTTAGATCTTTAAAACTACGCAACGGATTTTGATGCGGTTTTTTTAATAGATAGAGTGATTCAAGAGAAAGGTTTCTGTACCAGCATTGCACCCGTGTGAAGCCATATACTATAATAATAATCATAATGCCTCTTTGCTGTTGACTACGGTCCCACGCCTAACTCCCAATGGGGTCACTATATGGCCCAAGGAAAATAAATAAATAATGCTGGATAATCCACACAGCATCATCTAACCCCAAGTTAAGCAGAGCATTGGATGAACTGTAGATGACATGAGTAGGAATGACGCAAGTGCTGGGATGATGACTGTTAGGGGCGAATGGAAGAAGAAAACCAGTTCTGCCAAGTTCTGGAAACCAGTTTCCATTGAGCGGGAAAAGGGTAAGAGGACGATGATGCTAATAGTCTTTTTGAGGTCTAGCAACATTGATTGATTTATTTATTTATCAATAAAATCAACATAATGTATGTCTTGCAATAGTCGTAATAGCTTCAAATTTCAATTTTCAAAAAAATCACAAATCTTTTTATTATGGAAATTAAAAGAAAATCTGAATACTTTTGAGCATCGCACGGCTTATAGTGAATCTGGACAATTCAAACAGCATAATGAGCAAAGGATTCGGTTACAAATTGTTTTGAAGCGCCCTCTGCAGAACAACTCTACCGAACTGCGATCCCCAACCTGCATGCCCAACGTGGGGATTATGCATAATAACCCCCAAATTATAAATAAAGCCATCTATGGCGCTCATTAGGGGAGGCCTATGTGCAGCAGTGGACTGATATAATGCTGATGATGACGGTAATTTCGAAGAAGCTCTCAATACTCGTTACCACGAGTAGACAATTGGAGCTAAATTTGCCAACGTCAAAAATTAGGATAGGTTCTTTTTCAAAATCGTGCAAAAATATCATAATGCAAAATAACAATGATGTGAAACAGTAGGTATTCATTTTTGGAAGTCATCGAGTTAATGAGCTTAAAATATGTGTTGTTAAAAATGCTGATAAGCCAAAAGTATGTAATGGCCGTCTGACCCCATAATTTGTAAGTCAAAACTGTCTTGCTTCGGAATATTTGGCTTCTTTAAAGTACGGTAAATAATAGAGATTACGAGAGTGTTCAGCAAAAACACATAAATCCTATAATTTGTTTGAAAACAATATGTTCATTGTTCGTCACAGACAGTCTTCATTTTAATCTTAATCAAATTTCGTCTGTTCAAACTTGAGTTGTGGTCGCGGTTGCATACATTATGCATGTACGGTACGTAGGTACGTACCTTTACCTCTGTATGTAATGTAATTCTATGCATACTGGTAGACGTCTAGTAAAAAGCATTACTTGTACCGTCTCGTTGCAATCACTGGGTGCAAGTTTTTGCATAGTATAGCAGAGCCAGCAAAGCAACTAATAAAATCGGTCCACAAAGTCAGGATGTCTAGTATTAAATATGTAATTCTGTGTTTCCGAACAAAATTACCAACTTCAAATTCCTTTATATTTTAACAGTTTTTTTATGTTTTGCGGGACAATTAGTAATAATAATAATAATCGGCTTTCTGTACATAGAATTCTATAATTCCTTCCTTTTTTATCCGTAAAAATGGCCTTTATAAGTACTTAAAAATTATTAATTAAAAATAAACTACAACCGGTTCGTTTTGTTTTCGTAGTACCGATTTTTTTTACGAAACTCCGATTACAACTTCGCCACAAGTTTCATCTTAGTACCTATCCCCGTAAGTTTTGTAGCAAAATCGTTGGAAGTATTTCAAGTTTCCTAGCTTCGTTCCGTAACATCAATAGAATAGAATAGAACTTTATTAGCACACACACAAAAACAAAGCGAACTTACAACAGATAAAAAACCTTACACTAAAAACTCTAGATTAAAGCTTTATCCAAACATACATAACTAGGAAAACACAACACAAACAAAAAACACTACGTGTAAAGTCAGAGGTTGAAATCGCACGGAGGGTAATTTTTTACCCCTTTAGTGTTCATGAGCTAAATAAATAGATAATTTTGCCTAGCGTTCTTTGTTTGCCACGCAAAAATATAAAAACTCGTCAAACAATAATAACTTTTATAGTAGAAAAATCTGCATGACGCCTTTGTGGTTTCCAAAATGTACTGTCAAAACATGTACTATGGTATTTACATATCTGTCAGCTAGGTTATGTGACCAAGTCGTAAACACTCATTGCATGCAGCCACAATTCGTATGCATATGGAAATGCAAAGAAACTTCTATGTTCAACACTCATTACATCAGTCGAGAATTAGCACGTCTCGAAATGTAAAGGAAAACCATTAAGATGGATGTCTAATACCCATTGCGATGAACATTTGTACAGTAAAGGCAGTTGCATCCGGTAATATACAGAACTGTTTCAAATATTCTTCGAACTTTCGCAATTTGAAAGGATCGCGATAAATACATATCATAACGTAATAAGGATCTTAATCATATTAATATACTACCAGTTTGCTTGTAAACAAAAACTTGGACTTAACCGTATCTGTATAAAAAAGGTGGATCAACAAATTCTGCATCACAGAAGGTAGATTCTAGAAAAAATTTCTTGTGCCAAGATGGTTGCTATCAAAACATTTAAGTTTATTTAATATAAACTACCAAGAGAAGAATTAACATATTTAAATGCAAGCTATACTTTGTATAATAATGAAATGACAAGTGTCCGATGTCCACTTTATTACCTTTAAGGGCACTAAATTTTTTGACGAAATATCTGCGTCCGTTTGCAGCCACATTACGAAATCTTTGGCAGATTTCTGAAATTTTAAAACCGTATTATCTGAGTTTATATTTATTTTAAAGGAAATGTTTTTATGATTCGAATCAACATCAAATCGTCTAATAAAAGCCGTATTTAATTTAATAAGTATCGGAGATTGTACAACTTCGACGTTATTGAAATGAGAATTATGATAAGGACGAAAAAACTGTGATTGGGAGGGAGTTGTTTACTGTGGAAATGAAATCTTTAAGGACATTCATTTCAAAATATTTAACAATTCAAACTGATGATACACGGTGCAAATGTTTTTATCAAAACGAAGAGAATGGAACATGGTAAATTCCAATCGTGATATCTGGTTGCGCGCTTATTCGATTTTACATTCATAGTTAGTTTTCTGCATACGTAGGAACGTTGTTTGCGTTACACTCCAAATCCTTTTCCTACCATATATAGCCCTTCCTTAAAATAACGTAGTTTGGCCATCACATGAGATCGAACTCCATTTGGCATATTTTCATATCTCTTTATTTCCTTATTGGTGAGATAGTCATTAAAGAACTACCCATGAGCCGATTTTTACTAAATAAAAAAAAAACTCTTATAATATGTATAAAAAACACTGAGCAATCTTCCAATTTCAGAATAACAATCACATTTACAATTTATCAGGTCTTAATCTACATATATCTATAATCTCTATTTAAGGTCTCGTTACATTAATTACAATTTTACAATTACAACACGTTAATTACAATTTATCAGGTCTTAAATAGTATTAAATTACTTTAAAATTTTAATCTACTGGTTCTAATGTATCATTCGTTATCAATGTAGGTATGTACGAGTATCTTTCAATTTATCTTACCCTAGGGGTAAATGAATACTTATATATATATGTTTACGAATATTGAATTATTTCGGAATATGTTATTCATAAATATAAATAGTATGTAATTGGTTTCTATTAGTTTCAGTTATCATTGTGTACCAAATAAACCTCAGAAATCATTCGAGCAAGTTTAAAAATCATGCTGGCATATACACAATATAAGTGTGATAAAAAACCGAGCAATAAAATGCTAGATGCAGAACGAGTGTGGGCCATATCGTTGTTTTATATTTAACAGCAATAGCAACAGCAAGAGACGTAGTAAAGTTTGGACTTAAGTGTTAACAGCCTTGCATTCGTACCATATCGGGCGCCATTCACAGTAAAAGCTCCACATAATGGGTACCACCTAGATGTTCGTTTAATAATACGGGCAAGGGTGAGTAGACCTCTTGAAAATCCAAAAGGAAAACTATTCGAGTTCTTATAGACTTGAAATCTTAGCAGTTTTTATATATGAGCTTTTTCAGTGGCTAGATAAACGAATGTCATTAAAGACTAGATTTTCATGATGAATGAATCTACTAAGATATCGGAGGATCCTGCTAAAATAAAGCAACAAAACCACTTAAAATTTCAACTTTATAACCTCCGACAGTGTCGCAGAAACTCAAAACTTTATTGAAAAAGGAGACCGGTTTCACTGTACCAACACAGAACCCAAAAATCTTAAAATAAACTCGCACTAAAACGGTAATGATCTTGAATCGGATAATGTTACATTTTTACGGCCGAGTAGGAAATCGCGAAGGCGGAATCTATACAAAATGCTAATGAGAACAAGTTTACCATTATTTTCTCTTGATACAACTGTCATTGTTAATACTAACTTAAAGGGCTGAGTAAACATAAGCCTGCCTCCACAAATAACATAATGGAGCAGCTTAGAATGGATTTGATTGTGCTTAGACCAGCTTGAGTAACAAATGTTTCTGCCAGGAGTTTAGTATTTGGATCAAATGAAGTTGGTACTAAAATGAAATTATTTGTTATGCTTATACATAACACAGTTACTAAATTTTATTTATTTTGTATTTTTTGTTTTATTTACATCGGATTTTGATTTTTATTAGTTTATGGAAATTTTAAGGAACGATCTTAAGTTTAGATTGAATACGAATATTTGACTGCTTCTTTGTCATCGTTTATTTTTCAGTTTCTTTGAAATAAATTCATAGTTGTAATTTTTATGCAATGTTGGAGTTTAAGAAAATGGTTATGTATTTAAAATAATCTGCAAGCAAAGTTTCATAATTTGTTTTTGTTTTTAATCAAATGTAATATCGTTGAAGTCTCCATTTTTAAATTTAGATCGATAATTGTTGTTTTAATATTGAATATTACCAGTACCAGAAGTTAATCGTTTTTAAAATCAGAAGAAAAAAATGGGTTTGAATAGATAGTTTTTTAAATCATTTTTTAATGTTGCATGTTAAACTTATTTTGAATTTATCTCTAACAAACATGATAACTCAAAAATGTTTCACATTTGCATAAAACATATGGGGTAAAAAATATCGCAAATAGTCACCCCTATCCCCTCCTAACGGGAATACGCCGAATTACCAATAACCCATACGAATCTGGTTGTTTGAAGTTACTAATCGTTTTTCCATTTTATTTTACTAATATGTTCGTACCTAGTTTTAGACTTTCTCAAGATTTTTGGAAATGTAATGCGTCGTGTCAAATAATTTATTATAAAATTTTTCATAAATCGTGAAAAATTGAGACTTAGTTGAGGAAAAAGTCATGAATAGATTATTTATATTATTATACGTTCAAGGAAAACATTTATCTTTTACTGAAATTACTTACCATTTAGTTATGTAAATGGTACCTATAGTTTATTATATATACCTACCTACAACAAAAGTTCAAAACCCTCGGCACGCTAGTTACACTCGCACTTGACGAATCTTGTTATTTGATGATGAAGTAGCTAATCGTTTTTCCAATTTTATTTTACTAATAAGTTCGTATATACTTTAAGTTGAGGAAAATGTAATGAATAGAATAATATTCAGATAAATTCATGGAAAACATTTATCTTATACTGCAATTACTATTTCCATTTAGTTTTCTCGTTACATGTAAATTATGTAAATAATTGGTCTAGAAGACGTGTGTAGGTAGTTATTAGTGTGTTATTATCGCATTTACGTTGATTGTGGTAAGGTACAGCATTATCTAGACTTCCAGAGATATTCTTGCAACAATGTTGTGCTTGAAATCCGATGTCAAGGGCCCTTGCCAGTTTACTTGAGTTTTATAGGAAAACGGGCTTTGTAGGACTGTAAATAGATGTGAAAATAGATGGAATGCTACTTTTATATATTTTGTACATAGAAAAGGTATAATAAAAATATCTTTATATATAATAATACCTCGTGTGTTCATAAGTTTTGAGACGAACTTATTTAATTAATTTAAAAAGAAAGTAATTCATGCAACCTTTTTTAAACTTTTAAATTTCGAATGTTTTGAATCAGAAAATATATACATTTGAATATTTGTTTCATTCTCCGTGAAAATGGCGCCAACAAACGATTTGCGTGCGTCTGTAATTTCACTGTTTCAAGCAGGAAAAAACCAATGCAAGTTTTTAGTGAAATCCAAAGTTTGGGATGTAGTCGGAACTCTGTGTATTATATATCCATACCCATAAAGAGGTACAAGGAGACCGGCTCTTTAGAAGACGTGGAAGATGTGGCCGCCCGCGGTCTGTAAGGACGCCCGCCACGCCAACATCAAAGTAATCAGAGAGCGAATTCGTCGCAACCCTTGCCGGACTCAAAAGAAATTAGCTCTGCAGACCAACATTTCGCGAATATCGGTGAACAGGATACTTAAATATGATCTTAAACTAAAGGCCTGCAGTCGAAGGAAAGTGCATTATTTAAACGAGCGTCTTCGTAAATTGCGACTGGAACGATGTCGGAACCTATTGAAGAGACACGATCCAAAAAATATCCTGTTTACCGATGAAAAGATCTTCACGGTGGAAGAAAAGTTTAACCGGCAGAACGAAGAAATACAGATCTAGATGTCAGTAGTTTTAATTTTAATATCCAATAAATGAATACTCAACTTAGCTCCAAAAATATTTTAGTTTTACTGTGTCTCAAGACTTATGAACACACGAGGTATATTGTATTATGTACCTCTATATCAGTCATCTATCTAGTACCCATAACACAAGCTCTGCTTAGCTTGGGGCTAGATAATGCAGTGTTTACGTCCGGCATTATTTATTTATTTTATTTTGGGAGAACTTACTGTTAGAAAATTACAAAACAAGAAATATGTATCCTCAGTTCCACAGTTTCCACTGGTAGCAAAATTCTATAAAATTCATTGACAATGGACAATTAATATAAAAAATGCTAAAATTAACTTATTTGAAACGCAATAGGAAACTAAAAGATACACAGTGACCTAATAATAAAATAACTTTAAGTAGATCTTCTGGGAGATTAACATTTCGTTTCGAATAGGTATGGCTTTCGATAATAGGTTCTGTAAAGTCCCGCTTACTCTATCATAGAATTTTTCATGCAATAAACAAGAACAGATTGCAACAGAATAGACTTTTTCTTTATAGCACCATCAAATCAATACCTTAAGGCTAAGCGGCAATGAACAATATAGTTATATATTTATTTCTAGTTCTGGTTCATTTTGAACATTCGGTATACAAATCAGGCTAAGATAGAATCACAGATTGACTAGAAGTTAATATTGTTACTTTCCAGTAATCATTATATTTACGTGCTGCGGTAACTAAAGATCTAGGAAACGCATAATACCAGGGTACAATAATGGCAGACAAGTGGCCGACAACTAAAGAAAATTATGTGTAATTGTGTACAGCCACGTAATTTACACTTAGAAGTCGTGCCCACATCCTTTGGATTAATGTCATCATCATCATAATCATCATCATCAGCCCTTGTAGGCCTAACTGCTGTGTATAGCCATCTCCATGTATATGCCATTCAAAAATCAACCAAGAAATCAAAATCAAAGTGCGTTATTTATTTAGACCTTACAGGATTCTTGGACTTGTAACTAAATACAAATTACATAAGTGATACTGGGAAATATAAATAAATAACGCTGGACACTCCACAGCCCCAAGCTAAGCTTGTGTTATGGCAACTAAATGACTGATATACATAGAACAATAGATTAAACATAATTTTTTAATATAAAAAAAATAAAGAGCTTTGATTCTTTGTTTACTTAAATCTTTTTAAGGTAATGTTGTCAGGCTTGCCACGTCTGGGACAAGTGTAGGCCACGTTCTTTCGGATATTGTCGAACCATCACGCCGGCTGACGATAATAATAATAATAATGACCAGATCAAAATGGCGGTACACCTGGACTCGGCGCGTATCGTCAGGAAGTTCCTCTCTTTGCAGCCCTAGTCACCGGACGCTTGAGCCTAGCTTCGCAGTTGGTTATCCACCGTTTTGATATATTTTGTACTGTAGAGTTATTTTATAAAAAAATTGTTGTATTTCTATAGTTACAAAAAAATTTTTAACGAGATGTATAAATAAATGAAGTGAATAATGATGTAATGTTGTTTGGAATTAGATGTAATTTAATTTATATCAATCTGTTCGACCGGTCGCGAATCAGATAAAGGGTAAGCCTCAAAATATTTTCCGCAGAACCCTAAACTGAATAATTTTAAGACGGCGCATAAACCGCTCCCCAAAATGTAGTTTACTGTCTGGCTGCGTGGGCGCACCGGGCCTTTTTTGAACAAAACGATCACTTCATTCGCCTCGACCACTTTTCATAATACTTTCCAAGCTAAAGTCTGACAGTCAACGCAACAATGTTGCGAAGATCGGTAAAAAGTGCAAAAAGTTACATCAGACACATAAAGTAATTTTATGGTGAACTTAATATACAAATTCATAGCCGTTTAATTCTTTGAATTAATATTTGCGGTTCTTTATGCGATTTTATTTTTATTTTATAGTTATGTTATTATATTATGGATCAGCTCACGTTTTATTTGTAATTATTAAAATATAATAAATTATTGATATATATCATTGTAATTTTATTGGTTAATAATGGCTTTTTGCCCTATTAAAATAAAATCAAAAAAATTAAGATAAATAAAGTTCATGATTTATAACAATTTTTTTAGGCGTTTGAATATTGACACCCGTCTATAGGTACCCAAGCACTTGATCACAAAACAAAAATTGGAAGAAATTTACTGCCGTGGGCAGAATTTCATAAAATAGAATCTATTGACACAACTCTCGTATAGGTAAGAAAGCTACTTACTTTCGCATGCACTGTGACAAACAGACAAGACAACATACAAGGAAATTGTTGATGTACCCAGGTAGTAAGCAAATGTCTATTGTAAAACGCCATACTTAAACAAACAAAATCATTAAAAGTGATTTCAGCCTTAAACGTGCTATTAGTAAAGTATTAATTTGAATGGTAGGACACCTCAGAAAACGACGGTCTCGTCGGAATTTTTGAAAATGCAGCTTTTTAACACTCTCCAATACTAAACTTGACATAGAAAACAAAACTCTACTGTAAACATATATTGACAAAGCTCTCACGAGCGCGTGAGTTGAAATACTGGACAGTTGACAGGGAATAGGTATGTGAGGGCTATCGTTTTATCATGTGCTGCGACCGTCGGCTGCGACGGACTAGGTACTTCGGATAAGAAAGTTCTCGAAGCCATCTGCGAAAAGGAAACCGGGAAACCCGGAATTCCTTTCAACAGTAACCTCGCTTGATAAAACAAAATGATTGTGATTTTCGAGGTTGTTATTTTCACATCCACAGATTGCATGACGCATTTTCCAGGCATTATCCTACGCTAGTAATAGTACTTCAATGCATAATCCTAAAGTTCTTTTTGCACTAAGGTTGCGTGATAGTAAAATGTGATTTTATTGGTTGGTATTTCGTAAATAATGTACATACCACTTGTAAATAAAGGAAATTTAAATAAAACAAATTATTTATACAGTTTAAAAAGTGTGTGTAAATGCTACACCAATATTGAATATATAAATAAATAATGCTGGACAATCCACACAGCATTATCTAGCCGATCTAAGCAGAGCTTGTGTAATAGATAGATAGATAATTCTTTATTTCATAACCTTACAAATATAATATAATGGGTAGGTACTAAAGTTAACTTAATCTAATGTAATGGGTGCTAGATGACTATGATATACTTACATAAAACAATTGATTATATAGATACTTTTTGCTTTACATAGAAAACGACCAGAACACCCTGAATTCTGCAGATCGTGCAACAATTCGTCCCGATGCATAGGTGTTTTAGTGCTACCGTGTTACCTTGAATTCAAGACGCAAAAGACCATTTTACGCGTAACTTTGTAGTACCTAAATGAAAATAATTGATATACTCGCAGCAGACCGTGTAATTTTACGCAAGTATTATTTTGGTTCAAAAGAAAACAATTGATATTCTCGTACATATATCCAAAGCTCTATTCAATGTCGCAGACAGTTCCCCAGGTTGCGTCTACAATAAAACGTACACCGTTATTACCGCGGGCGATGTAGTCATTTGTCGGTGCTTGCAGACGATGCAACATTGTTGCAGCAGACACCTCGTATTTCATACAAGGATCGCTCGAGTTACATTGCTGACAAGATATCTGTAGCCCGAGGCGTGAGGTAGGAGATACCACTTTAACCGCATTTTTAACCGACTTCGGGGATATGAAGCGGTTTCATGATCGGCAGTATAATGTTTCTTTTAATAATCACATCATCATCATCACCAGCCTATAATAGTCCACTGCTGGACATAGGCCTCCCCTAATGAGCGCCAAAGATGGCACTATCATTTGGGGGTTAATGCCCATAATCCCCACGCTGGGCATGCGGGTTGGGGATCGCAGTTCGGTGGAGTTGTTCTGCAGAGGGCGCTGCTGCCCGCCCCCCGGTGTGTTTCCCTTAGTCGCCTCTTACGACACCCACGGGAAGAGATGGGGTGGTGAAATTCTATGCCGACACCACACGGAAATTTCTTTTAATGCAGGTTCTAATTTTGTAAATTACTTCGCTATTGTATAGAATATGATAAAGAAGATGTCCTATAAAAAATGTATTCCTGAGATATCAGAATTCGTCCCGCGAAACTTAGAAACAGTGTAAAATTAAGGGATTTGCAGTCGGTTTTCGTTTATTTTTCTAAACAATCAAGTTATTGTTTTATAAACATTATATGAAGATATAATTGAATGTGTTGTTTTATAGTAAAACGGCATGCTATCGCCATTTTACCAAAAGATTCTACTTTTGAAATAGTTCTGTTCATATAAATTATCTTCAAACGTACCAGGGGGTCACAATGAAATCCACTGTACATTTTACAGACGCTAAGGTATGGTTAATAACTTTAGTGTCTGTTTCCCAAGCCTTAATCTGTCATCTGCGAGCCACATCCAGAGTTTTACAAGGGTGTCAAACATTTCCAGTGCAACAATCGCCTGCGGCGACTGGTCGATCCCTCAGCCAAGTTGCCAGACGTTGCAAGTTGCAACAATGTTGCACCAGACAGACACTCGTATTTCATACAACGGGCTAATTGGTCGGCTTACGCTGATGTAGCGACACAAAACGATCGCGATTTGCGATATATCAGGGTCGACAGTGCTTGTCTATCCCAATATTAGGTATAGGTTTAAATTATTGTACGTAGTATGTTTTTTTCGTTTATCTATGTTTTACAGTAAGTACTTAATCTAAGCTAACTTAAATCATGATACGGTTTGTCCGTAAGCTTGAGTCTCTGAGGTAGGTAGGCACGTCGAACTCTGATTGATGGTTGTCGCACTTTCAGCAGTGAGATGGAGAGGGCAAGCTTACAAGCGAAATATCGTCGAGCATTCTTGGTTGACAAATATTTCGCTTGTAGGTAAGACTTCTGTCTTAGGTTCCTATTTTGAAAGCTTGCTTATTCATAGATCTAGCTTTTAAGTGATGTTCCATACATTTTTGTACCAACTGCAGATATTTGTTCTTTTCGTTTTCTAAGTATAGTAAAAAAATATCTATCTATGTAATGTATTGTATTGTATTTCAGCCGTTTGGGGGTGAAAAGACCTAGTCCTTGAGGTCCTGGGGGTCTCACAAACAATATATCCTCACAAAGCTTCTTAATGAATCCACAGGTATCAGAATGCTGATTTCTATTTCGGTCAACAAATTAGCACTACCACAGATAACATAATACGCATTGCCATCCAACGTGGCAATGCTGCAAGCATTCTGTGCACTGACTTCTGGTGACGGCTTAGATTTATAGGAAAAAGATAATTAAGCGTATAAACTAATTCTAATTGTTTTATTCACTTAAGTACAGTAATTTTATTTGTTAATAAAAGTGTAATTAATTGTATTAAGTTTATCAGTAATCTGGTACCTAAATCGCAAGTTCTACTTAGCTTGGGGCTAGATGATGCTGTGAATTATCCAGCATTATTTATTTATTAAGTAAAAAATAGAACGTTACATAATCAAGCAAAGACCAATGACTGAGCAAGATTTCAAAATGCGGGCCTTAAAGCTTAAGCTCAAATACACTATCACGAAAACCTACGCAGATTCATCTTGAAAATTGAAAAGATTTAGGTATGGCTGGTGAAGCACAATCATAACTTCTTCTACTGCTAAATCTGACATCTTTCTGTCAACTCCTCATGTCAGATAGAGGTAGAGTTACAAATAAGTCATGAACCAAAACTCCACCTACCAAAAAAAAAGAAAATCATAATCAAAGAAAGTGCTTTATTTCCTTTAGACCTTACAGGACTCTCTGACACGTGAGAAAACACAAATTACATAAAAGTAATACTAGGAAATACAGAGATCACTTTGAAATTGTTCATTGACCTCAATTTTTTAAAGGTAAAGTGAAGAAGCGAACAAGAAACCATTATCTTGCTAGATTGTTAGTTTTGGAGTTGGAGCAAAACTCGTCTCAAACTTTTTTATCATCTAGATAATCTGATATTTTATAGTAAGTCTCTAAGAACACTTTGGACAAACCGTTTGAATTTATTTATATAAAAACTATTAACCTGTATCTACCTACTCATGACCTCATTTTAGGTCTATGCAGATTTTGTGGAGCTAAATAAATATATATTTGTATATCATATTAGATATAGCAGAAGTTAGATAATGCACTGGGATAGCCTTAATCGCGATACGCTTGCAAATTTTTACTCCAACCAAATGCAATAATGCGCGTTGCACCGCGAAAAAAAGCGCAAATTGTTTTAAATGCGCAGGTAGGCGCGCCTGACCTACAGACTGCCTGGCGGAAAAACGAACAAGTGCACAAGAGTTTTAGTGTTCCGCAACACGCGAGGATTACGATTTTAATAGGGCTTTTGGACGTGCAAAGAAAATGGAGTAAATACGGAGTAAGTCGAATATCATAGTTTCCAATTCCAAGAATAACAAATAATCAATATACTATAACAATAATATCCTTTCGACTTAACAGGGCTCTTGGATACGTACCTACTCAAAATAAATATTTTTTGTAAATGTTTTAAGTAGCTTGAATATCCTTAACTTCTTCATTATGGATTAAAATACCTTTGTGTTGCCATTAAAAACCCTTGCCCGATTCCGGCATAAATAAAACGGACTCTCTAGAGGAGATAATTCAGGTCGAGATAAGAGAATCAAACGATTCTATTGGCGGATATCACGCGATCCCTGCTTGCACGTTTCCAGCGACCATGTAACTTTAATACTCACCTTTTCTTGCACTTTACGGATCGATTAGTTTTTAAAACGTTTAGGTACTATTAAAACTAATTATGTGTCTAATTGTACAGAAGAACCCTTTCACACTTCCAGGACTCACACTTGCCCGAATATTTTCGGCATTACGAGCGCAAGGTCAGACATATTAGCCCGTCCGAACTAATTAGTCACGTCAAAAGCAAATGGAGATGTAATTCATATTAGCTTTTTGCAAAAAGCGTGATCGACGACGCTCCTTTAAGAAGTGACTGTTTCAAATTGCATGAGATTATTCGTTGCATTAGGAACGTTTTATTTAAAACGCATTAGTTAGCGTTAAGGTAGGACAGCTTAAATTCTATTATTTTGAACAATAATAAATTACTGTGAAATACGAAGTCGTTTGTTACGAGTGGTTTTTGTAGGGCAAAGGTAGGTTACGTCTTGGGATGTAAATACATTGCATAGGTATATCTACTAGAATTCGGAACCAAAGAAGAATCAACTGACAGACCGAGCAGGTGTATTAAAATGTTCACAATTAGCAAATTACCTTGGATGGTGAAGAGATGGTTCATAGCGATAAGGCCACCCTTTATACTACCTCTACTCTAAGCATGTCTGTTTATATTATAGTATTTTCTATCTATCTAGCTATGCCCGGTTTATTTATTTATTTAATTGATTGATTTTATATTTTTCGTAAATATTTAGAAATTCATGGTTTCTAACAATCCGTAAAAATTTACGAAAACGCGGGCTGTAGTAAGCGCGTTTTTAATTTGATTTCTTTTATTTATGCCGACGGCGGGCAGTGCGTCTATTGGCCGTCGTACCAGCCAGTCTTTATTCAAACAATATTTCCGTTCGATTTCTTTGGCGCTGAACACTAAGATGATCCAAATTCAAAAAGTGCGTGGCAAAGATAAAGCGCTAAATGCGCCATAATTATCTATGAAATAACAAAAAGAGGATTAAAAACTCATTACTGCCCGCCTAAAGTTTCTTAGAGAAAACACTTTGGGTGCATTTAAAGGCGAACAAAGTCGTCCTTTTCGAATAGATGGTATGAAAACGTTATTTATTTCTTCTTTCACACACCACAATGAGATCCCGAGGGAAAAAGCTAGGAATTGAAACTTTGCTTACCGGTTCGGTATCACCCTGACTCTCCTTGCCAAGTCCTTCGCCTTTCGACCAGCCCATCTTCTGAAGCAGCTTGAAACCTTTGTTCTCGGTTGGTATGGACCTGTGTCAAAATAAAGTTTTGTTACACAAGCCAACGTACATGAAATAATGGAAATTACATATATTATTAAGGTGAAAGGTTTGTGCTGTTTTTGTGCGAAGTCAAAGCCAAAACTAATGGATCTAGCTAAAATTTTGCACATAAAGTTCTTTTTTTTATTCCGAAAAATGATTGCGAAGACGGGTCAGACAATAAAAGCTAATATAGGCAAATAAAATCACAGGCTTGTGGCGTAACCGGAGACCTGAAGTATCTGGCGCAGCGCATCAGCATTGCCATACACCGATGCAATGCAGCCAGCATCCTCATGCTGGGCATCAGCCCACCGTGGGCATTATGGGCAATAACCCCCAAATTATAAATAATGCCATCTATGGCGCTTTTTAGGGGAGGCCTATGTCCAGCAGTGGACTATTGTAGGCTGATGATGATGCAATGCAGCTAGCATCTTCGGGACGCTTCCGACTGCTATTGCTATGGATAAGTTGAGCTATAGATTGTTTACAAAAGTATGCAGTTAGCTTAATTGTTTCAATTGTAAATACTAGTTATAGATTTAGTTATTTTATTTTTAGATCAATAATCTAAAAGCTATATGAATAAATTATTCTGATTGTGATCAAAATAGGACAACTCATTCCACTTTCCTCCTTTTTACATAGAGTAATGGTTGATATAATTAAAGAACCTTATTGTGATCAGAATAGGACTCAACTTACGTCTGTAAACTAGCGCTTTCAGTCTTAATAGAGTGATGCGAAGAGCCAACGGTCACTCGTCTCACCTGCGCTCGGTCGTTGTAAAACTTTAACACAGTTTCAGAAGAATTCACTATACTTTCCTACTTTTTAATTGAGTAATAGTAGATATGTTATAATGTACCTTATTGTGATCAAAATAAGACTCAACTTACGTCTGTAAGCTAGCGCTCTCAGTCTTAACAGAGTCATGGGACGAGCCAACAGTCTCGCGTCTTGTCTGCGCTCGGTCGTTGTAAGGCTTTTCCTCAATTTGTAGAAGTTTCGGCGCGTAGATATTCTTTAGTCTGGCTAATTCAAGCTCGTGTTGTTTCTTCACGCTGCATGTACGTGTGTACGCGGCTTTCTTTTCTTTTTCTTCCGCTGTTGGAATAGTGTAGGTATTTAGCACATAAGATAATTTAAGAGAGAATTTGAGGGTGGAAGGTGGAATTTCCCCGAATAGGAACATAAGGCGATCTCTGTACTGGATTTCGCCCAATTGGCGCACTTAGTCCAGTCTACCAACCAACAGTTGATGGCAGGTGATAGTATATCATGCCTATGTCCAGCAGTGGACTAACATAGGCTGATGATGATGATGATAGTATATCAGTTAGTTGTGACTGGAACAAGCGTTTGCGCGATCTAGGAATTTCTTCTCTTTTTGCACTCCGAAAGTTTATTGTCAACGACATCTAGCGAAGACTGTTTGAAGCGCTTAGGTAGGTTAGCTAGCTTCCGTTTCTTCCGATGATTCATGCGCACCTCTACATTTGCCCTTGTGGTTCAGGCAATGATGCCAGGGTTCGCTACATAAAATAATAAATTTTGTAAATTAACTGAGCGTCTGGTCTGGTGGTAAAGCGACGTGTGAACCGAGAGCTGGTACAGCGCATCAGCATCCTGTGATGCCATCTTATTTGGTACTTAGTATAGTCGTTCATTGACCTTATGGCGAAAGATTGGTGGTTTTAAAGTTTTAAAGTACCGTCAAGGTCGTAATTTTTTAGGGTATTATTTAGATCTTAACTTACAATCCATAATAAGTCCGGGCTCGCAATGTCCACAAGTGTCGTTTCCAGGATGTATGTGGCACAGAAGCTTCGTCTCGCCCAGTTGAATGGTACTGCCATGTAGAATCTGTGGGTATTATTTAACTCTTTTAATATTATATTTTAAAACTCTGGATTTGTAATTTTAATTAATATTGTATTATGTATAATTTTGAAATTTATTTAATAAATTTTATGTGCGATATGTGGTATGCTTATTTATCTAAAATTAATTTATCCCCACACTGGGCAATCTGGGCATGCGGGTTGGGGATCGCAGTTCGGTGGAGTTGTTCTGCAGAGGGCGCTGCTGCCCGCTCCCCAGTGTGTTTCGCTAAGTCGCCTCTTACGACACTTACGGGAAGAGTTGTGGTAGTGAAATTCTATGTCATATCCATTTTAAGACTCTGGATTTGTAATTATAATTTATATTGTATTATGTAAAATTTTGAATTTTATTTAATTAATTTTATGTGCGATTGTGATATGGCTTGTTTTATCAAAAATTAATTTATATAATACAATATCTTACATCCATAGGAAGGCTGACTTCACTGCTCTCCGACATGCGGTTCCCGTTGAGTATAGTCCCGTTCTTGGATCCGAGGTCTGTGGCCACGTAACTTCTCTTCTGCATGTCATATCGCACATCTAAGTGATTCTGTAAATGTAACAAAGTTAAAGTCATTTATTTGCTTTAAGTATTAATTTTTTATTATGTTATTATTATTAAGTAGGTACAGTGCGCGTCACATATAAGTACCTCCCTATCTGAATCTATGTGGGACACAATAGTTGTTATTGTTGGGAATTTCAGACTTTGAGTATTATGGGTGGGTGGTTCGATCCTGAGCAGCGGCGGCATGATAAATTTTTGCATGTAAAAATATGTGATAAGTTACACGGGAATTCGAAATAGTCGTAAATATTATGTAGACAAGGGGGGTACTTAATTCTGACGCTCACTGTACCTAATGCTGTAAGCCAGACCAAGGCAGACTAGAGATACTAAATAGATTAATATAAGACCGATGTACACATTATCACCTAGTTAACAGTAATAACATTTATTTCATTTCATATTTCATTTCATTTCATTTGCAAAACACTTGTAAAAAGGTTACAAATACAATACAATACAATACATAATACTTTATTGCACAACAAAGAAAAATACACAAAACAGGATAATCGCATTATACAAAGTTGAACTTTATAGTTATTTTTGAGTCAACATGTTTCATCAATATAAATTGATGTGGGGTAGGTCACTGGTTCTCCCCATTTAGCCATATCCCAATTGGGAAGTAAGGGCACCTGATAAAAAAAAATATTTTCTGGAGCCGTTTGTCCCCACCGTTAATTTGTATGAGGTTTTATACCTAATCAAGATAAAGTACATTCAGCCTTCAAACGCAATAATCTTTTTTAAGCATAAAGATAGTCTTATGCTTAAAAAAGCATTTTGATATACAGGATGATTGGAAGGTATAAAGTAAGGCATAGCTGGTGGGCGAAGGTAGTGTGGACTATTTGGAACCATTTAAGCTATAGTTGTCTTAGACGAAGTCTGACTATTTCTTTATTAACAATTTGTTTATGGCAAGGAAAATACCCAAAATTTTACAGTTATATGCTAATCATTGCCAGCTTGAAAGGTAAGTGAATTCTTTTTTATTTAATTTAAGTTTACTTATGTGTAAGTTATCTAACAAAACATGTTCTAGGCATCTAAGGCATCAGCCATTCTTTACAGACATGTAAAATTCACGAAAATTAACCTTTTTAAAAACATGTCTCAGTTCAACTTTGTGTTGAACTATTAATTTAAAAAGGTGTGGCATATTTATCAAATTCAAGTACCTAAATTTTATTTTGGCATACAAGAATACATTATAAACCTTAAACTAATAAACTGAAAAAACTGACAAAATCGGACTCCACTCAGCATGTGCTAGAGCAGATCATACCATAGCGCTGGTTTTCCGTGGAGACCGTGTTATTACATTTACATTTAATAATTATTTCACCAAGTAGGTACTTAGTTCACTAATATGTAAGATATGGTTTAATTTTAAATATTGTTACACCTTTAGGTATGAGTAGGTATATACCTCATCATCATCACCAGCCTATAAAAGTCCACTGCTGGATATAGGCCTCCCCTAATGAGCGCCATAGATGGCATCATTATTTGGGGGTTAATGCCCATAATCCCCACGCTGGGCATGCGGGTTGGGGATCGCAGTTCGGTGGAGTTGTTCTACAGAAGGCGCTGCTGCCCGCCCCCCGCTGTGTTTCCCTTAGTCGCCTCTTACGACACCCACGGGAAGAGTTGGTGTGGTGAAATTCTATGCCGGCACCACACGGCAGGTATAGGTATATACCTAGTTAAGTTTTAATGTATAAATTATTCGTTCATTGCCACTAGTTCTGTCAGACTTATCTACATATCTACTTGGATTTTTTTGCTTGCTGCTAGGCCGCTGGCGAGGCATTCCTACTCATCTCGTTAGTTCAGTTAAAAATAAAATATCCTTTTCCCCCTGATTGTATTAAAGGAGCTAAGCCACAGTAGTTAATAGAAAGAGTGGCACTAAACGAATTAAGTATTTAAGTTTAAATTGATTAAAGTCTGATCTAAAATTTAAAACAACCTTGTTATTCAAATTTCCTCTAAATCATGTGCCTTTGATTGTATAGGTATTCTTCAAAATAAAAAGTGGGGTAAATTAGCTCCGGAAAATAATATTTTTTTATCAGGTGCCCTTACTTTCCATTTGGGATATGGCTAAATGGGGAGAACCAGTGACCTACCCATTGATGTGCACAATTGTTAGGTTTAAATAATTTATTCTCATATGAATTTTACAATTCACTTCAAATATGAACTTATTGACTATTATTCAAAATATGACAATTATTAGAGGCATGCAGGTCAAAAGCAGATTTAAAAGAGTTTTAATTTATCGATTTGATGTAATGTCTTTTGTAATTTTTCTCGTGTACAATGAAGCATTTTTGTATTGTCTATACTAATATTATATAGAGGAAACATTTTATTGTTTGTTTGTTTGAATTGAATAGGCTCCGAAACTACTGGACCGATTTGAAAAATTCTTTCACCATTAGTATCCTTATTAGAATATTTTCAAAAAAAAAAGTTCCGCATGAAAAAAATATTTTTTTGTTAAATAAACTTGCGAAGCCGGGGTGGAGCGCTAGTATTGTATAAACTGTCAAGTGTTTTTGAGTATAAAATAAATCTTACCCTCGAAACATTCTGATCCCTCAGCAGTATAGCATGCTGATCCCCCTCTCTGCCGATAGTGCCGCCATCTTTGGTGATGAGGTACAAACTCCCCACTTTCAACTTGGGAAGATCTGTTTCACGGACAATCACGCGCATGCAAGGCGGTAGGTGCTTGGCTATTGAATCTGCGAATGAGAAAGTTGTTTTACAATTAAAGTAAGGAAAGTACCCTATAACACGAATTTTATAGTATCGGCGCGGCGCGGCGGTAGGTGCTTGGCTATTGAATTTGCGAATGATAAGTTAATTTTACAATTAAAGTAACCAATCTATAAGACGAATTTTATAGTGTCGGTATATATAAACAATGTATATGATAAAGAATGCCATCTATGGCGCTCATTAGGGGAGGCCTATGTCCTGCAGTGGACTATTATAGGCTAGTGATGTATGTATGTAATAATATTCGTGTTTACATAACACGAATATTATCGGGCTTCGCACGGTTACAATAATTTAAAAACTCATAAACATTACACACACAGACATATGAAACCCTATTTTTAATTTAATTTTATTCTATTCTATTCTATGAGGGATAATGTAGAATTCAAATGGTGAAAGATATTTTCAAGGCGGTCCATTAATTTTGGAGACTATTTAATCTTAAATCTCAATTAGAAAGTCTAGGACTGGTGTCAATTCAGGCAATAAGCACTAAAAATAATAAGGAAATAAATAATACCGGACAATCCACACATCATCATCTAGCCCCAAGCTAAGCAGAGCTTGTGTTATGGGTACTAGACACAGATATATATTTACATAGATAACGTAAATGCATGTACTTCGCGTGTCCGAACACTGACCAATCGTCAAGGTCGGTCGCCGCTAACTTCAGTCCGCGCGCGTCCGATGTTGCAGCCGGACGGCCGCAAAAACTATAAAAATGCCTCGTTGCGTGATAATTAACTGCAATAGCCTAAAAATTTCGAGCTCCCAAAGGCAGGAACATATTTCCTATCACAGGTAAGTTATTTTAAAATTATATTATGCGTAAATTCATATTAAAACTTATTTTTAAGTATTTCAAGCTGTTGTGAGTCCCATAATATACCTAAATTTAAATGAACGTTAAGTAAACTATATTCTTATTACGTTGCCGCGTTTGCTTTGGACGTTTGATCTGACGTTGTGTGTTAAGAGACGATGAATATCGGAACAAGCGATACTGTCGCGCATCGCTTCGACTTCGTGATACAGGCAATTTCTCATTCGTCTGTCAAAACTAGCGACTAGTGTTGTTCGTTCTACAAAATAATAATCGATTTTAATCGATTATTATATCGTCAAACGAATGATATTATAATAAAGGCAATTTAGTAGATAAAACAAGCTCATGAAGGACCAAATTTTACACGACAGCTTTAAAAGAGGAGGGTAATATTTTTAGGGTTCATATATTTAATGTGTTATTGTTTATCCTTTCAACGTATACGACGATATAATTAATGTGTTTATATATTTTTAGAATTACGGGAGTGGCATGCCATGTTTGGTAAAACTCTCATGTAAGAAATAAATGATTAAAAAAAATCTATTGTATTTGAAAATATTTATTTTATTTTCCCACGTGATCCTATCATAAAAGAAAAATGGATTGCGCGAAACAGTTGAGATTGTTGAATAAAACGGCGTGCCCCACTATAGATATCGTTGTAAGTCGTTGACAGCGAAGATGAGGTTAGTGAATTCATGTATAACAGTGTTTTTAATTAACAGCGTATAAAAATATCTGTCATACAATCATTTTGTGCTTTATAGAATAAAGATACACCACAAAAACCTTCATCATTGTCAAGGAAGAGAAAATCATCGGTAAAAATAATCGAGAAAAGCATCGGTGTCTTTGAATCGGTTTGGATTTCCCATCACTAAATTTCGACTGTGACGTCACAGTAGGTATTAAGAAGTTGGCACGCTTGGTTTCAATACAAATCGTTATACTTGCGTTATCTATGTAAATATATATCTGTGGTACTAGATGACTGATTTACATAATACAATAATATCTCATTTTTCAAAATAATGCTATCTATTTATTTCCATCATTATGAAAGGGTCAGCAACATTTTTAATAGTGCCATATTAGTTTAGTTCGGGGAATATCTAGATTGCCTCTTGAATCTATAAGTTGATTTCTCATTGATATACCAATTACCTTAGTTAGAGGTTATACAATTTATTTTTGTAAAATGTATTTTATTAAGATATTTAAAAATCTGTTTAAAAGGAATCCGGATAGGATTGACATCCATGACAAAATCTGAATTGAGACCCCTTGAATCTATAAGTTGATTTCTCATTGGTTGAATACTTAAGAGGTTAAAAAATTTGTTTTTATAAAATACAAAAGGTATTTACAAAATCTGTATAAAAGGAATCCGAATGGTAAAAATAAACTTTTGTTGATTGTTTACCCTCATCGTCGACAGTAGCTGTGCTAGCGTTAGAAGAACTATCATCGTCATCGACTGCATTATCATCATCATCATCATCATCCGTAGCAGAGTCACTGCATTCCCCATCTTCCAATTCAACTTCCATTTTGTTTTCTCCTCTTTCTTCATTTTTCTTGCTCATTTCTTCATTTTTCCCATCCTCTTGGGCGTCAGTCTGACCACCCTCTTTGTTTTCAAACATATCAGCAGATTCTGTTACATCTTCTCTGAATTCTGTCGATTTTTTTCCTAATTCTGGATTCTCTTTAGCATCATTCTTATTTTCCACTCTATTCTCTTCATTTTTAGGTTCAGTCTTCTTTGACTTCGTCTTCCTACGTTTAGCCTTCTTATCTTCTTTATCCTGTAAAACGATATTGCAGTTTGATATTGGGGAGTAACCGGGTACCATAGTATTTACCTAAGGCGATTTGGCCTCGGAGGGAGACCTGCGATAGAGTGTTCGTCAGGTTTTCAATGTCTTCTTCCTTAGCTAGCTCCTGAAAAAGAAATTATACATTAGTTTATATTAGTGTTGCTAGTCTTTATCTATACTAATATTATAAAAAGGCACGTTTTGATGTTTGTTTGAATTGAATGGACTCCGAAACTACTGGACATATTCGAATATTTTTGGCTATTAGAATCTTACATTATCCCTAATGAACATTTGAAAGTTAGAGATCCGTGTGTGACTCAAAAAAGTGGCGGACCACTTGATATATATTATATCTGCAGATATTTGTTCAGGGTGTTCTCTAGGCCAAGCACGGCGATTGTTCTCTAGGGTAGAATAGACAATAATGACATCGCATCGCCATACATTGCGTTCATTATTGAAGTAGAAATTAATTTCAAATAATTTACGCATTCGATGACAAAGTGACGTAATTTTTGTCTATTCTAACTTAGACAAGAAAGCCCTTGCTTACCCTACTGGTCGTTTTCTATGTATAATATAAAATATCTATATATGTAATATATTGTATTACATATATCAGTCATCACATCAGTACCCATAACACAAGCTTTGCTTAGCTTGGAGCTAGATGATGCAGTGTAGATTGTCCAGCATTGTTTATTATTTAATATTTATATGACTGCTCCAAAGAAGGCACATTTAGCAATGGGTTTGTGTGTGTTACATGAAATGCCTGTTCCTTCTATTACTTACTAGCAACCTGCCCTGGCTTTGCAAGGGTGCAATGCTGGTATAATTTATTAATTATGGGATATGTATAAGAGCAAGTTTAAAAGACTATTTAACAAAAAGTAATTTGAAAGCCATATTATCCACAAGCATGTTTTAAGTTTCGTATGTAATCATTTAACCTGCTGCTTTCTTTTGAGTTCTTTCCGAGCCTTCTTCTTCTGGTGGGCAACGAGGCGTTCATTGACCGCACTTGTATCGGGGTAGGAGTGGAACATAAACTGCTGCTTCTCGTCAGAGTAGTAGTAATAGCACTTTGTATCTGTGTGGTAGTATAGACCAAGTTCCTGGAAATAAAAGGTTACAAATGTTTTTGTTTTTATTGCACTACAACGGTACAAAGGGTGTACTTAATGCCGACGCCTGTGACCTGCCATTCTCTCCATTTATTGAAATACACAATAAATAAAATAATCAAAAAATAAAACAAACATAAATTATTTGTGTCTATAACTTGACTATTTAACAACTTATGGCATAAAAGGTGAAGGAAGATGTTATGTATGTATAAGTATGTGTGCACACCCTCAATAAACCAGTGAGCCAATGGCCGTCTTTTAGTTCACATTCACACCTATCTGTATACAGTGCACTGGCGACGAGGATGGGATAATTTGAGTATCACAATTTTTTTACATAGCCACAAGTATAGACCACCATCACCACATATCTGCAATAACTTTTTACAGCAAATTCACTTATCGGTAAATGGCATTATTAGGCATCCGGTGATGTGTTTCCTATACTGCTTGTTTATATGTATAATAAAAAATATCTATGTTATTATGTGTATCAGTTATCTAGTACCCATAACACAAGCTCTACTTAGCTTGGGGCTAGATAATGCTGTGTGAATTGTCCAGCATTATTTATTATACAAACCTAACACTTCAAAAACTTATTAAATGAGGACACATACTCACAGAATTATAATAATATCCAGTCTTGTAATCATAGTACATGCCCGCAGACTCTACATAAACCATGCCAGATTGCTGTATTGCACTTTGAGCAGCCTCTTTCACCTGATCAGCAATGCTTTTTTCATTATCTCCACAATCATTTACATTCCAACCTGCTTTATTCTCAAACTCTGTCAAAGCATTCAACGCTGCTTCTTTGACTTGGTCAGCAATGCTCTTTGCATTATCCCCTGATTCCCAAGCATTTGTTGATTTATTAGTATCTTTAGCATTATTCTTTTCTGTTGGGTCTATAGCGGCAAATTTTTCTTCATTATTAGATATTTCTTTAGACTTCTTGGTTTCAGTATTATTGGATTCTGAGATCTTGATAGTTTGTGTTGATGAATCTTTGAATTCTTTTGGAGTATTAATGTTGAGCAATTTAATGGCAAGCTGAAAATTTTATGAAAGCAATAAACACAAGATACTAGTAATTTACTTAGTAGGTATTAAAACAGGTTAGGGTACAGGTTAGTTATAGAGTAACAGAGTAACTATTTGCAAGAGTTAGGTACTCACATCTTCTTTTATGCGAAGTTGTAAAGTTTTTATCTCAGCTGTTTTTCGGCGTATACTCTGGCGCATTTTGAGTATCTTCTGTAATAGTTTTGGTCTATATTTCAATGACAAACGCAGGTATCTCCATTCATTTCTCCTGGCGGCGTTTCTAGAGGCGGCTTCAGCCTCAGCCTGAGCTGGTGCAGCAGCACAGGACATCTCAGCCATGATGATGTTTTAACACAAAAACCTCTGGATCATTTCCTCACTTAAAAGTATCAGAGTTGAAGTTATAGCAAGTATAATATAAAATAAATAGATTGTTCCAGTTTTTACAATTTATTTGCAAAATTCTGCATTTAATTCGAAAGTCAAAACAAATCAAAATCACCATCAGTTTGTGACGTTGACATTAATAATATTTTGACAGTGACTTACAACTTACAACGCAACATTCGTCCGGAAGTCAAGTGTACTTGTCATTCCATTCGTCCAAGCAACCAAATAACCGCAAACTTCTGCTACTCGCATCTAGATGGCGGTAAAATGAAAACTCAAGCCACGTTGTTGCCGATACTACAGTGTTCTGTGGTTGTTGCTGGCTGTGATGTGGAAGAAATCAGCAGGAGATAATCAAAGTACCTAAAGAAATTATTTCGAGGTCCAAGAAAAACAATTGAACCTTGGCTGAACCATATTGTTTGCATTGCTGTATTTTTCACTATAGCAAATCCTAGCTTTTTCTATCATCAAAGAAGATAGGTACTAACTAACTAAACTTCTGGAAATTCCTACGTACCTATTTAGAAGGTTTAAATAAAACACTTTGACTGTCACTAGAACTTTTATTTTAAAATAAAAAGCTCATTAATTTAAATTACATAAATTATGTGCGTTTTATGATAGTGATAAAACAAATGCTACCGAATATTTTCTACAGTCAAAAATGGTAGGTACGGTTAAAGTGGACAATTTAAGTACTTAAAGTTAATAACAACAATGAATTAAGTAAACAAAATAATTGCTATTAGCTGTCCTATAAAATTGTATAATATTTAATGCTAAGAAGATCTATAAATGCAAAACTCTAAATGAGTATTCATTAGAAAAAAATACATCCAAATAAAAATTGTTTAGCTCATTATTCGATAGTCCTTAAAGTTTGCACAATTTGTTAATCTTACTCCCTATGGTAATTAGACAAGTACAAAATGATATCTTATTTCTTATATGTAATCGTATCCTATAACTAGAGTCAGTTGTATAATTCATTAGATAGATATATTAATAGTGTACTAGCTAGTTCCGAACAATCCGTACATTTATAACAGCTTTTCTTCCCAAATGTTGAAGAATTATCTTCACACTACGCAATCTCATACATGACTCGCCATATCTACTCACGCACTACTTAAAAATGTATAATAGTATAGTGTATGGAAGATCTACGCTAAAGGCTAAAACGTTACAATTTCGATATGTTTAAATTTAAATTACATTATTTAACAACGTTTATTTAAAAAAATGGCACGACGCAGCCAAACCATCTTACATTACTGTCGTTTTGGTCTATAAGCAAATAAATATAAGTGTGTGTAATCAGCTTACGGTAAGTATATGTAAATTGTGTATAAACGTGTTAAAATACGCTTACAATTTCAACGTTTTTAACCTAGCATCTAGTTCCTAACACACTACCTCAACAATACAACTAGTATATATTGTGAAGTCTCCAGTTTTTACCCACATAATTGAAACGGCAAATTCATTACATTAATCACTAATTCATCATTGTTAATTTAATTCGTAGTCCCATTATGTACACAATTCCTTGTAACAATGAGGTTTTCACTTATTTTACAATTATAAATGCTGCAGCGGTAAGCTGCCAAATTATACAATTCTTTGTAAAATGCACGCCTGTTATAGAAATAGCTGTTATCGTCAGTCGACTAGGCACTTAAAACAAAATGAAGTCTATCTAACATAAGATCTTAAGTAATAAATAAGAATAAACATCGTTAAATGTGCGATAAACGTAAGTCACAAAAACAACGAATCGATTTCTGCTGATCAACAACTTCTTACCATTTTTTAATGGATTTTGTCCGTCAGTAATTCAAATTTCAGATTATGAGATATCATAGAAGTTTAAGATAATCCAGAGCAAGAACGATGAATGGATCAGCAAAAACCGAAGCGTCACGAACCGTTCCCCAAACCTACGGCAGAGCTTACGGGGGTACATACGGGGGCGGTTTCCTGTAAGTGGGGGTGGCTTTAGGCCTTGGCGGGGTCCTGGAAGCTGCGAATGGAGGGGGTGGACGGTAGGGGGCGTCATCGCCTCTGTAGTCGGGCGCCGGGGGTAGGAGGGGGGGTTTCTCTTCACGCATGATGACAGGGCTTTTGTGTACGGGCTCTGTGTCTCCCCTTTCTTCGAGCTCGTCTTGGAAGATGACCGGGATCCCTTTGGAGCGGAATGCTTGTCTTTCTTCCTCGTCGCCGACACTCATTTTACCTGGAAATAGTTTAGATTTAATTGCTTTTCTTCAATGGGATGATCACTCTAGTTAGCGATTGAGGGTAGAATCAAAATTCCATCAAATGCGTAAGTTAAAATTTAATTCCCTTAACTCAATAAAAAATTACGCAAAACCTAGACTGGAATGTTCATACTTTCAGTATATCAAACTAAGAGCAAGTATGTTTTATTTTGGCTGAGTGTATGATCAATGAGATAGCTAAGTATGCTCTCCGTAATATGTCAATTCGCATGATGTCTCACTCGCACATCCCTGAAATATCAGAGATTTCAGCAGTGCAAGGGAGACAGCGAGATTGATTTATTGTGAGTTCTGATTAAGATTATAAGTGGTTCATAGTTATTTCTAGAATATTAGAGGTATTTTTTTGCTTGATTCTTTTCTATTCGGCCAACGGTGATGGCAAAGCGGAGTACTATTTGAAATTTTATATGCAGTTCATTTGTAAATATACCCTTATCAAATTTTACAAACTGATGACCATTACTTTTACAGTAGCTCTGATATAACCCGCATACTTGAATGGGATTAAGAATGACGCCATCTTTCATGCTGTCCTGCTCAGTTTCAAACCTATTTGAGCGGGACAGTCGAGAAATGACGTCATTGCCATATTTTAGTACAAAGTTTTACGACACTGTAGTGTATTTACAATACAAGCGAAAATCCGTGATTCTATAAACTCTATGGTGTTATAAAGTGTTTTAGCCAACATCTAAAATTTTAGTGAATAGCACTGTGTACAAATTTTGTCTGAAATCACCTTTTGTTTATTCATTGGGATTCCTTCCATCTACACAATCAAATCAGGTTAGTAAGCTTTACCAATTTATTTTGGCCATAATAATAGATAGTTACACCAGAAAAAATAACGTCAGTTCTTTAGGTAGGTATCTATAAAGCATAAAAAAATAACCTTTTACCAGCTGCAAAGAGGAAATATTCCATCAGATTAGTCTATAATAGTGATGTCCGTATAAATCGCGTATATAAAGATTGGAACGGATAATCACAGCCTCGTTCATGCCGTCTCACTTTAAACATATTGTATCAAAGGTTGTCTGGAAGAGATCACTCTCAACGAAGCTAGGCTAAGGCCGCCCACAGTGCAAGGTTGTAAAGTGTGATTTTCCTGTTCTAAAGTGTATTGCTAATGTATCAATCACAGTCATTATGTGCGCGATTTCATCGTAAAATCAATTTTTCCAACTAACTCCTATCCTTACTCGCCCACGTCTCCTACCAACACACAAAAAGTACCTCCGTCTATACAATTCTGAGTTCTTACCCGTCATCCGCCGTCTATACAGCACAGAAGCAATGATACCGGCTAAAAGTATCATACAAACTACAACAACAGCCGGTATGATAAACGTTATCAAATAACTGTTATCAGTTGCGTTGCCGGCCTTGCTGTTGGATGGTTGAGGCGCTGAGAAGATTAGAACGTTCTTCGATTGTTTGGTGGTTTGTTCCGCGCACAGGCCTAGGGGTATCAGTCTTATGGACATGACTTTGAGTTCTTTTAAGTCGAAGATGTTGTCAACGTTTTCTCGGAGAGCGCCTGTGTTAGTGCCGCGCTCGTCTGATATTATCATACGACGGAGTTCTTCGATCTCTTTTTTGGGGCAGCGGTCCATTGGGAGGCTTGTGTTGTACCTGGAATTAAGGTTGAGTATCGAATAAGTTGGTGTGGTAGAAGTCGTATCATCATTACATAGTATAAAACAAAGTCACTTCGTATTTGACGACCACTGTGGCGCGGTGGGCGAAGGTCCACCTGCGACGCAGGAGGTTGCGGGTTCGATTCCCACCTCGGGACAAATATTTGTACGATCTGCAGATCAGAAGGGTTCTGGTCGTTTTCTATGAATAATAAAAAAAATATCTATCTATTTCATAATATTGTAGGTATATTATGTATATCAGTCATCTAGTACCCATAACACAAGCTCTGCTTACCTTGGGGCTAGATGATGCTGTGTGGATTGTCCAGCATTATTTATTTATTTATGTCTCTAGGTATGCTTAGGTCTTTAAAACTACTAATAATTAATAATAATAATTTTTCTAAATATAAAATAAATTGTCGGTCTGATCGGCATCCTCACCACCAGCATATACTAGGTCACAGCTGTCTAGTCTTCAGCTTGCCTCATCCAATATCTGCCTGCATTCTTTCGCAGGTCACCATCGCACCTGGCCTACACTACGTTTGCTGAGTCACGGTCTCCACTTAAGAACATATCCTGTCTAATTACCCAAATTAGAGGGCTTTAGCTTACCATATACATGCATGGCCAGCAGATCGTTGAAAAATCTTCTGGTAAGATTCCTTATACTTTTTACACTCAAGGCTGAGTTGATAGGGCTATATTTTGATGAAAATTAAACCTTATCGTAAAGAAACATGGTATAAATACGTACCAAATAATAGTGGTTGGATCATTAGAAATACTCTGAATCCTTATATTATAAGGCTCCTTTTGCTCGAACAGTGTTGCCAGCTTCTCGACGATTTTCCGTTTATTGTTCGCGTCGTGTGCTAGTTTGGTGTACGGATACTCCATAGTCATTTGGAACTCGACAGTTGGTCTGATTGTTGGTGCCTTCACTACTTCTACGATTAGGCTGTCGTACGCGCTCTTCTTGCTTGAATCTTCCGCGATCTGTAAATAATAAGAAGTAACAGGCAGTTAAAAGAAATGTATTTTAAATTCATTTCAATGAATGAAAATTAAAAAATATGCAGGATTCGACAGGTCCGCCTAGATCTGTAGGGAACCGAAGCTTTCCGGGTTAAAAAAAAATATTGGCGTGTCTGGTCGAATCTACGTTAGACCCGAAAGCTAGTGAGTATCTGGCGCAGCGCATCCATACAGCGAGGAAATGCAGCCAGCGTCTTGGGAACGTCGATTGGCATTGATATGGATCAGTTGAGCTACCTGTACACTGTTTCCAACACTGTGCAGTTAAATCAACTGCAAATACAAGTTCTATTTTGATTCTGTTATTTAATTGTAATTTAAGGTTATGTTCCTACGTATTTTTTTAAATAATATTAAATTATTAGTTAAATTATGAATTATTAACAATTTTTTATATATTTTTTAAATTTCCAATAGAGTATTTTGTTTTGTATAAACCTGCAGAAAATATTGGGGTGATGAATATTTGTTAATCATCATCATCAGCCCACATTAGTCCACCGCTGGACAAAGGCCTCACCTTATGAGCGCCATAGCGCCCTTCAGTCTTTCGCAGGTCATCTCACCTGACCAACGATTGTGCCACATTACATCTAAGTAGTACTTAATGTGATTTTTATACTGTATTTTAAGGTGTGATAAAGATATTATCAATCTATCTTAAGTCTTAGGTGTACATACTTGTAAATTTCGTTGTAAGATGGTTTAGTATGTAAGATGGTTTAGTTTAAGAAAATTTCCGACAAAATTGTATATTGTTTGAGAAATAAATGAAATGAAATGAAGATGTAAAAAATGATATCAAAATTTGTTCGTTAGGCATAAAAATCCTAAATCACTCACCAGCTGATAATTAACGCTGCCCTCGTCAGAAGACAGCGGCAGGCCGTAGAACTCTTGGTTCTTAGCGTCGAACTTCAGCCAGTTGCCTTCCGGGATCTCTGTGCGGTCGCTGTACCGTAGAGATAGCGCTAAGTTGCGGGTACCACCGTCTTCTGGGTCGAAGAATGTGTCCTGGGGATATGATAAAATAGGTTTTTTTAAAAAAATAGCATTTACTACATTAATTCAGTCTTTCAACAGGGTCCTAACTCTTTAGACTCCTTAGGTTAGGATTCTGTTGAATGGCTGCTCTAAATTTTATTGTGACATGTAAATTTTATGCTTGATTTTCTTTTGATTTTGTTTTTATTTTTGTAATGTGTAATGTATGAACTAATTTTGTCTGAATAAAGAAACTTTTTATTTTTATTATTAATTAAAGCTTTTTTAGTTCTAATTGTTCTAATAATATATAGTATAACCAATTACCATTTTCTTACGCTAAGTTTTCACGAGTAAATCGTGCAAATTGCGTCTCAAAACGAGGTGTGTGGCGCAATGTGACGTGTGTGTGAATGTGACGAGGGGTGGTCTTTGTCGCTGCGTTCACATACTACAGGTTAATACAGAAGCTCTGGTTAGCTTAGGCTACAAACAATTCCTAGTGACCGGTGAAATGTGCCCGGAGCCTTTCTGGCACGTCTTAGTCGCAGCGAACTCGCACACAAAGCCGTGAGTAACAGCTTGTTTGTGACATACCTCAGGCACTTTATAGACAACCAGATGTCCCACAGTATCAGTCAGATGATCCACTTGGTTCCTAGTGACCGGCCGATATATGCCCGGAGCCTTACTGGCTCCTCTTGACTGCAGCGACCAAGACAAAGTCATGAATAACAGCTAGTTTGTGACATACCTCAGGCACTTTATAGACGAACAGATGCCCCACAGTAGCGGTCAGATGATCCACTTGGTTCCTAGTGACCGGCGGATATATGCCCGGAGCCTTACTGGCTCCTCTTGACCGCAGCGACCAAGACAAAGTCATGAATAACAGCTAGTTTGTGACATACCTCAGGCACTTTATAGACAAACAGATGCCCCACAGTAGCGGTCAGATGATCCACTTGGTTCTTAGTGACCGGCGCATATATGCCCGGAGCCTTACTGGCTCCTCTTGACTGCAGCGACCAAGACAAAGTCATGAATAACAGCTAGTTTGTGACATACCTCAGGCACTTTATAGACAAACAGATGCCCCACAGTAGCGGTCAGATGATCCACTTGGTTCCTAGTGACCGGCGGATATATGCCCGGAGCCTTACTGGCTCCTCTTGACCGCAGCGACCAAGACAAAGTCATGAATAACAGCTAGTTTGTGACATACCTCAGGCACTTTATAGACGAACAGATGCCCCACAGTAGCGGTCAGATGATCCACTTGGTTCCTAGTGACCAGCGGATATATGCCCGGAGCCTTACTGGCTCCTCTTGACCGCAGCGACCAAGACAAAGTCATGAATAACAGCTAGTTTGTGACATACCTCAGGCACTTTATAGACAAACAGATGCCCCACAGTAGCGGTCAGATGATCCACTTGGTTCCTAGTGACCGGCGGATATATGCCCGGAGCCTTACTGGCTCCTCTTGACCGCAGCGACCAAGACAAAGCCATGAATAACAGCTAGTGTGTGACATACCTCAGGCACTTTATAGACGAACAGATGTCCCACAGTAGCGGTCAGATGATCCACTTGGTTCCTAGTGACCGGCGGATACGTGTCCGGGGCCTTGGTTGCTGGTGCGTCTTGGCCGCAGCGACCCACACCTCGCCAGGACACCCCTCCTACTTTGAGGTCCGGAGACATTGCTCGGATTAAACTTGCTGAGGGGCTGCCCGGTTCTGTGTCGGATTCCATTATCTGGAAGAGTAAATTTAAGAATTATTCACACTTATATTATTAATGCGAAATATGGATGGATTTTTATAATGTTATTTTATACAGAACTCTTGAATAGATAAGTTCCTACACTAATAAACACAGAAATGCCGACACACTAGCGGGGCGCGGTTTTTTGTGTGTAGTGTGTATGATGTATACTTCTACAATGTAAAATTTGATAATGTGTACAACATTTGTGCTCCTGTATTTTAATCGTCCTTTTTAACATGAACCTATTATTGACTATTTTAATATTATTGACTAAGCATAGCAGTGACTTTTTATACTTATGATCGTGAAATGTCCCTACTTTAAATGCGTTTAGTTTTTAAAATAATGTTTGACGTCTTGGAACATAGCTCTATAAATAAAATGGAATTTAATAAATAAATAATAACATACTAATGAAAAAATAAGGTCGCTAGCTTCGCTTTGTAAGAGTGCCCAATCGTTTCCATTACCTTCATCAATCTGTTGATATCGTCCATGGGACAAGCGGGGTCCTTTGGCAGCGTATCGTTCGTCCAAACAAACTCGCACAAATCTCCCTTTTGTGTTGCGTTGAGTACAGTTAAATGGTCCATGTCAGTATCTCTGAAACATTTAACAAAATTTATTTATTAAAAGGCACCTAATAATATATAACATAAGTTTGAGTTTATTTCCTAAGACTATGTTGAAACTATCGAGAAGAAAAAAAAGAAAATATTGAAGGGCTTTTGCACTCTATCCTCTGTTGTCTAAGGTCCACTGCCACGCTTTTTAGAACATCAACGGCCTGAGACAAAGGCGTCAATTTTTACGACGCTACCATCGCTTATAATTATGTTTATGATTTTATAAATTACCTGAATAAATTGACGATTCCTTCCAATGCACGAATCTGCCAGTCTATAGGACTGTTGTAATGCCTGAGCAGTTTGAACTGCAGTACGAACTGGTGGTTGATGGTGCGACCAGACTTGTGTTGCTGTACCGTTATGTCGAGGGGACCGCGAGCCACTTCGCCTTCGCTGTCTTGAGCTTCTACGAAGAAGTTCCAACGAGACACGTGCGCTTCTAGCGGCCTGGAGAACAGAACAAATGGTAAAGTCATTTATAACTGGATATTTACTATGAGTTTTCCAATATTTCGGCACAGTTTCGTGCCAATAAAACCTAACTCACTTCATTTGTTCCGTGATCATGGCGCATGAAATAGTGCCGAAATATTGAAAAACTCAAAACTCAAATAATGGTAAATATCCCGTTATAAATGATAGTTCAAAAGTTTTAGAAAATATGGTTTATCTTGGTTTATCATATAAAACTTAATGTATTTGCCAAGCCGAAAGTGTCCATGCCTTTCGCAGAGAAGTAGGGAGACTTATGCCCAGCTGTAGGATGACCAGATAAAAATAATATTAAAAAAGATATGATATATAAGACTATGGAATATTACAATCTTTTAGTTAGGACACGGATATTCGTTCCTGATTTATAAATTGTCAATCGAAGGACAGTTCGATACATAAAGCGAAATAATAAGGGCTTTTCTTTCAATCTTTAAAAATCAATCACGCTTTTTATTTCGACACTAGATGGCGCTGCACAAAAGTCAAGTGTCAATGTCAAGTGACATAACATGAATTCTTTTTTTGGCAGACTTTTGACACTTGTGTTCGATACAGTGCCATCTATCTTAGTCTATGGCAACAACGTTTTTTAAAAGTCGCATAGACCTCATTAGATTCGATACGAGCTGTGTACTCACAATCCATAGACCTCTCGCTCCGTGGGCATGAACTGAATCCAGGAGTTTTTGCTGAGCGGCACATTTTCAGCTTCGTACATCGTAAAGGTGAGATTGCTGCCATCTTCGGGGTCGGTAAATAGATCCGCTGGGATTATGTATCTGTAAGGAATAATAAACATAGATATAGACATTCGTTTATTTGCTGGCTCACACAGTACAAAACAAGATTCGTCAAGTGAGAGTTTAACTCGCGTGCCGAGGGTTTGAACTTTTGTCGTATAGGATGTAGGTATATTGACGACCTATGTGGCGCGGTGGGTCAAGGTCCGCCTACGACGCAATCAGTTGCGGTTTGATTACCGCCACGGGACTAATATATGTACGATCTGCAGATATTTGTTCGTGTGCTCTGGTCGTTTTCTACGTACACAAAAAAATTTCTATGTATGTTATATACTGTATTAACTATAACAGTTATCTAGTACCCATAACACAAGCTCTGATTTTCCAGCATTATTTATTCACTACATATACCTTATTTTTAGGTCGGTTACACAAATGTAATTCTATAACATTACCTGAAAGCCTTGCCAGCAACGATGGCCAGTTTCTTCATATGATGCTTGAGATGTGGCGGCTGGTTGACCGGCATTGCGAAGGTGACCGTCTCGGTTGTCTGACCGATAATAGTACTCCTGCCTTCTTCGGTTTGGCTTGTCTCCTGTAATTTTGCAGTTTTATTAGTGCGTGTTGATATCATTGTTTAGTGTATGATGCCCGTTGTGTGTAGCTGCCATTAAAATTAACTCTCATAAAGGGCATATCTGTGCTACGGCCCCAGGCATGCCTCCCAAAGAACCGGGTTATATGGCTCGTGATCATGGAAATGAGATCCTTGTTTACATCTATACTAATATTATATAGGGGAAAGATTTGATTGTTTGTTTGAATTGAAGAAGCTTCGAAACTCACCATTAGAAACATAAATTTTCCCTAATGAACATAGGCTATAGAATATTTACAATAAAAATTGCGATCCGCTAGTTGATATAGAAAAAATAATACCTATTAAAAGAAATTCGAAGGGGGTTAAAAAGGTATAATTCCTTTTGGGGTTCATATATGTAGATCTAATTTCAAAATAAGGATGTAATCAGGTTTTACCTGCAGAATTTAAAAATATTACGGCGTTTTGATATTTCCGTATAGGCTTAACAAAGTCATCTAAAGTGCCCATAAACTAACACTTCTTAAATCATCCTTCGTGGATGTAAACTCTTAGAGAATCAAGGAATATGGAGTGAAACAAGTACTTAAAAATTATGATAAAAAAACAGGGTTTTGAAAAGTTAATGTAAGAAAACCAAGTTTGTGCCAAAATGATCTAAATGTTGTTAGAATTAGAATTCAAACTCAAACCAGTGAAAAACTTACAGTGGACACCGTGATGTCACCCAATGCGCATTCATTCAAAGTGCATGTAATACTAAATCTATAACCTCTCCCAACTTATGAATATCGTTTGTACTTACAGTTCTTTATATTTTACAAACTTTTTTCGTTTTGACGGTATGGGTTGTACACCGAAGAATGTTATACATTATAATGTATCGCTAGGTTTTCTCTGAATATTGAGTTGTAGGGCGCAGTTTGTTAAGAATCGGTAGTATCATCGTTTCAATAGGTAATAATGATCCTACATTTAAAATGACCTGAATAAATAATTTTTAATTTAATTCTAATTAAATTTTCGCCAATCCCTTTTAATTAATCTCTCAAATTTAACTTTGAAAATTGTAGACATGAATTAAGTTTCTTTATCGTATCGATTGACAATATCAATAATTATCAGAGCCATCTGACGGACCTGCTTAGTAACTTCCTGTAACGTAGTTTCCGGCACCGGTGTCGTCGTCGGCAAAGTCGGCGGCAATGTCGGCGGTAAAGTCGGCGGATCAGTCGGCAACGTCGGCGGTAGCGTGCTAGTGGTAGTGGTCGTTGACCTCACAGTCGTTGAGGTCGTTGAACTCGTGGTACTCTCAGTGGTAGGGACTTCGGTAGGCGGCGGTGGTGACGGTGACGTCACAGGCCGTTCTGACGTCATCACAGGCAATTCGTTCGACGCACGAATTACTACCGTTTGCTGAAAGGGCATGCGTTCACACGATGTGATTGGACGTTGTGACAACGATAGAGATTTGTGCGAGAGAGAAAGGAATAGTTATATGTTACAAAATTGTACAAATTGTTAAGGTAGAAATAAGATAAGTACAACCCGCGTACTTAGAGTGGAATTGAGAATTATGTACATCATCTGTGATGCTGTCCGGCAAGAAGCTGGTCAATGAGTTTTAATAAAATTGCAGCCAATTGTAAAATAGGGGTAAAAAAATCATTGAATTATTACAATTTTGAATATTAAAAACCAATTCACCACGTCTTTTCTTTTTCGTTAGATGAAAATTTTTGTAAAGAATTTCTTTACAAAACTGTCAAATTCGTTGTCCAAACGTCCATAGATTAGTGTGATATGTACAAAAAACACCACATGGTAATAATTAGAAATGCATCCGGGTCTATTCTAAACCCTAATCCCATGTTATGAAAGTCCACTCGATATTAGTCTACCAATGTTGTATTAGTAGTGACTTTACAGTATCACACTGTGGTAGAATGGGAAATAAAAACGTATGAATATGAGACTTCTACAAAAACAGCGTTACCTCGTATAACCTGTATAGTAATTATGGCTTCGGCGACACGGATGAATTTCCCATTCCCACAAACGTCATACCAAAATGATTTGTAATTTGAGCATGTTTTTATCATAATTTGCTATTATTTGTACAAATAAGCTGTTAATAATGCTTTTATTTATTACAAAATGTTACGAACACAATTTATTAAAATTGTATTGGTAGGAACCTAGTTTCTACCTCAAACTTTTTTCAAAATACATACTTAACTAAAGTGAAATAAAATCAAATAGTTTTTTTTTCAAAGACGACATTTTCCTATTATTTGTGTAGATATGTAAGTATTTTCAAAAAAACTTGTTAAAGGAACCTAGATAAAAACTCTTCTAATACAAATAATAGCGGACGATGGTGAAAATATACTTAAATTACAAATCATTTTGGAATACACACTTAGTGTATGGGAAATTCATCAATCACCGGAGCCATATGGAGTCGGAGAATGACGTCATTTTCATGCTGTCCTGCTCAGTCTAATCCAATCAGGGCAGGACAGGAGAGATAAAGTCATTAAGAGTGTGCAATAGCGCCATTACGAGATATATTTTTCTCATGAGTGAGAAGGATAGAGCGATAGTCGCGCTTTGTATTTTCTAGCGCCAAAACTTCGTTTCCTAATAAAAAGTTTAAGAAATATATAAAAAAACACTTAACTACTTCTAGGTTTCTTGACAAAACTAAAACCCACAAAAGGAGTGCTGAGCTGAGATAAATAGCATGTTTACGAAATTGAAGGATTATTTATTTTAATTGCAATATCTGAAGTTGTAGCAGATTCAGAGATAAATAACGATTTTGAGTACAATTAATAGTAATTATAAGTGAAATAGGAATCATTAAATTTTTTACCCAATTGTATTGCTGTAAATTTTTGTAACCATTAAAAATTATATAATCGATGCCTTGGTTTAGCCTCACATAAATTTATTTTGTAGAAGACTCATATCCATCAACGTAAATGAAGAATTCACCACAACAATCCACACCCATATCTACATACCGTGTCAGGCTCAGTAGTTGTTGAAGGTTCCGCAACGGCCGAGAAATCGAATTCTTCCAACACCCTCGGTTTCACCGACGCAGGCACTATAGATATATTATAGTTCGTTGATTCCGACGCAGATTCGGAATACGGTGTGATCTTGACCTTACCCTGCAGGGAGAAGAGATAATATAGACTTTGTGGGGTATATATAAGGTGTAGAATCGTGTGCTCATGCATAGTGTTGGAACACAGTCTGATCTGTGTAACCGTTTTGAGGTTTTTCTGTTTTAATACATGCCGGTCTAAATATTTGCATGCTAGGTTTGAAAGATATCAAAATGCACTTTTATTCACTGTTGGGAGTTTAAAAATCAATCTAGATTAAAATTTTTAGATCTTTCACTATTTCAAACATTTCCTACAAAAAAATATAATAATAATACACAAGACGCGTAAAGATTCCTACATATTAGCAGAAATAAATAAAATAACATACATATCTACCATACTTCCTAGCATACTACTAATAATAATTGACAATATCACAATCACTCAATCAATATAAAAATATTAAAATCTATTGAAACAAAATTTTACATGACAATTTATTTGCTTTGCATGAATAAGCTTTCATGTAATTTTCTGAGCATGTACCGTTAATAAGTGATCTCGTCGAAAACTATCATTCGATACATTACATGCTTGTACATGTAGAGTATGCCAAACAATACATTTTGTAACTTTTCTGAGTTATGAAAACCGCGGACTCAGATAACTGGGAACACTATATACGGATTAGGGTAGGTACAAATCTTCCGCGGATGAGGGGGGATTAGGGTATTACTTTTCCGAATGATAAGTTTCTTGGTTTTGGATTCGGACGAGTTATACTTAATCCAAAAGTGAAGGACAACTCGTCCGCGAGAAGATCTTTACTTTTCAAGGATTCCGTATACAGAGTCCCGTAAGTACTAAATAAGTAAATACATATCTTAAATGTATCGTCGTCATACGCTACGCTGGCTTGTTTCCGTCAATAAAAATCAACAAAATGATAAACTACATGCCACACAAAAGCATGCGAAAGCCACAACAAACCTCCGTAGTAAAACTAGTAGTGCTCTCAGCCTCCGTAGTTTCTTCAGTAGTGGGTATCGGTAAGTCAGGGGTTGAGGAAGGTAGGGTGGGGTAAGTAGGGGTGGGTAGGGTCGGAGTGGCAGCAGCCTCGGTCTGAAAGTTGTCGGTTGTGGTGGGCGTGGCGCTTTCCCCGTGGTGGTGTCGGTGGGGGTGCGGGGTTTGAGTGATAGGGTCCACCTGACGCCCGCGTTCAAGAGGTTAGTTCGCCGGTCACCGGAGCAGTGTGTGTGGTTAGCGTGTGGATGCGCCTTTAGTTTGTTTAGTGTTTGTTTAGTTTCGGTTCGCTAATGTATAAGATGGTGGTGGCAATTCAATTTAGATGTCCTCAAAAAAATATTACAATCAACTAAAAAGAAATAAGAAGTTATATTGATAATTATTATGAGCTAAATTAATTAGTCAGTACTAAAAATTCTGTCCTTATTTTTGACATCACATAATTTTAGATTTTATTACTGGACGGGCAGTAAATACACGTTATCTCACTATGCTACTATATGGGCATTTCATTGGCCGGGCCACAGCACCGATATCGGTGGACATGTCGGCGCCTGCGCCGAATGTCGTCACAACACTTGTGTCGGGCCGGCATCTTTACGTAGGCTTCCTGTACCTAAGCAAACTTCTATGTGGCTGCACATGTCCCGACAGCTCCGAAGTCTGTGTGGACACAAAGCTATCGTGTCGTGTGGGTCAAGTTAAGAATATATATAGTTGTCGGTGCAGTATAGTTGAGTACTCAAGATTGACGGTATCGGTGCCGGTCCAATGAAGAAACGGCCTATGATAATAATCGCGTACATTTCAGAGCGCCATCTAGCCTCAGACAGAGCAACAAACATATTTTTTTTCTGTGAGTATAAAGTGTGTAAGAGTGGGGAAAGACAAAGGTTTCCCCATGTGGTGGTTGTTGTGGAAATATAATTACCTACTTTATGAAGTGTTACTTGTTACAGAAATTGCCCAAATTCAAGTTTACCGTGAATGTTTTATTGCAAGGCCATTTAAATGACTGATCTTTTCAGTAAGTAGAAAATCTATTCAAGCGTGAGATAGTGCCTAAAGCTATTGCTGATATCAGCTTATTTCATTTTAGAATAAATTGATGGCGTCAATTCTGATGTCGCCAAAACTAAACTAATTTGACAGCATTAAAAATGATGTCATCCCTTTTACAGATAGTTATAAAAGGGAAAGCCAATGTTTATATGTTGTCATATCAGTAATGTTTTGGCGACATCACATTGATAGCAATTTTTGTAGTCCTAAAGGCGCATCCTATTGACTCGCGTGTTCATAACTATGCTCTGCGTTGCGTCCCGTGTTAGTCCATAATATTTACAAGACAAGCAAAACCACGCAAGCAACATTATGACGTAAATAACCACACACAAAGCTCGAAATGTTATAATCATTAATATTTATCTAGAATGTCAGGCGACTTTGTACCTTATTGTATAGGATATACTCATTCTGCATTCCATGCTTTCCCATCGATACTGCTATGATTATGTGGTGACAGAAAAGTGCAAGGTAAGCATTCCGATATTGTGGGATGAATAAGGGAGGTATTGTAGACTTTGGAAGATAGATCCGATAGAAATTAGACCGGAACTTTACAGAGTAGACAACAACGTATTTGAAACAGAAGAAGGAAATGTATACCAAGTTTTTACAGGCCAGCTGTTGTTATCATTATGATAGAGCAAGTAGTGTGTATTAACAACTCTGAACTCTCTATGACTCAGATTGATAAATTTGTAATGTTATTGATCGGTCAATTGAAATCTTCCAATGACTAACAATGATGCAATCTAAGTTACGAAACATTTATGAATGACAGTCCAATACAATATTGACGATACTATTATAAAATGTAAACAAATAACAGTATACGGTAAGAGTTCGCTGATACATTTAATTAGAAGATGACAAATGATCTGCGAGTGAATGAAACACTCAAACAAAATAGACAGATTATGAATCATACACTCTCAAACATAAACACACACACAATGAAACATCATGATTATGTCATGGTTATGATGACACACACGCACAGTATCACACACATATATTTTACGATCGTAAACCTATTCTTAACAATTAATATTTTATTTTTACTGTTATCTGACAGTTTTTTCACCAACATCAAACTTGGGTTCAACATCAAAACAACAAATATTTTATATTTTCATTCATCATCCACATTGTTTTTTCATGTTAATTAGATATCAACATTAAATCAGCAACATTCAAAACTTTGTCTTTAGTTAGTTAATGCATTAACAGAATCAACACCCTAAACCCTAAATTTGCAAAGACGCCTCTGAAACTACCTAGCCTAGCCTTTGCCATCCCCTTGCGGAGTATAGTAAACTCACAAAAAAAAAACATTGTAGGTACGAAGCTATTGAATGATTTGGGTAAATATTTATAATCCATCAGTGCACTTAAGGTATTGTCTAATATATTATTAAGACACTGGTGCTGACAATGGTAATCTGAACTGTTTCCAAGTAAATATATTCAATATTAAAATTTTATAGTAAATTCATGTTATATGCTTTTATCCAGTACTTTCAGAAACATCCCAACCAAATTTATGATACTTTATCTTACACACCGCAAATTTCCGAACAGAATTAGATTTTATTTCTTTTATAGTGTGATACTTTCCTAATTTCGCCCTATTTCGTAGTGTAGCATGAATACTTACCGCATCCGGCCCACTGCCGACATCATTGTTCGTATAGTCGTCATTTTCTTCGTCGTCGTACCCGCCGCTGTAATCCGCCATGTCGTCATCTTCATTGTCGTATTCGGCGTCGTACATCGCGCCGCCTGACCCTTCGATCGGCGACTGGAATGGGAGTTGGTTATAGATCAAAATCTTATTTATGTATTTATTTTTAATTATTTACATTATCATAACAGTACAGAACCAAAGATTATGATTATAACAAAAAACTTATGATTATAATAATGCCGGACAATCCACACAGCATCATCTAGCCCCAAGCTAAACAGAGCTTGTGTTATGTACTAGATGACTGATATACATAATACAATATTATTACTTACATAGATATATATTTTTTATTATAGATAACGATATATCATAGAAAACGACCCTTCATCCTGAACAAATATCTGCAGATCATACAAATATTTGTCCCGAGGCGGGAATCGAACCCGCAATCTCCTGCGTCGCAGGCTTCGGATCTTCGTCCACCGCGCCACAAAGGATTAATAAAGGCTTCGATTGAGTTCTTATTTCATAAATTAATAAAGTAGGTACGTAATTTTTTTCAATAACCTGTTGAAACTCCTACTGATTGCATATAGTAATATAACCGTGCGAAGCATGGGCGGACCGCTAGTTACATATTTATATTAAAATGTCGCAATAACCCACCGACTTTGTTGTACAGTGCGCGTCACATATAAGTACCCCCCCTATCTCAATGTATGTGGGACTCAAAAGTTGTTATTTTTGGGAATTTCAGACTTTGAGAAGGGTTCGGCGATCCTGAGGAACGGCCTGATAAATTTTTGCTTGTGAAAAATTGTGACAAGTTACAAGGGAATTCGAAGTAGTCGAAAATAGTTTGTATACAAGGGGGGTACTTAATTCTGACGCGCACTGTACATATTATGTCACAATTTTTATCCAGAGCGCCGCAACTTTAGACCTAACGCGAATATCTCTTGAAAATAGTGATTTACAGCTATCTTATCTATATGATTTTATTTTTACACATAGCTCTCATATGAGAGCTACTTATAAGACATATTCGCGTTAGGTCAAAAGTCGTGGTGCTTATCGTTAATTATATCAGTCTATACATCAAAGTCGGTGGGTTATTGTCAAATAATATTTTTGCAGCTTCATAATACCATAACTAAGTCAAGTATTTTTTGCAGCTTTATGGGTAGAGTTTTTTTTCTTTATTTGTTATGTGGGAGTTAAGTCACGTAGTGACTATGTCACTCCCGTATGGGTAGAGTTGCCCAAAAGATTAACCCTTAGTTATGGGTTAATCTTTTGGGCAACTCTACCCATAAAGCTGCAAAAAAAAGAAGTAAAAAAAGAGTATACTGAGGTATACCGTTACTTCTTTGCTCATTAGAGACTACCATACCGTGATATGCCGTTAACAAAGGATCTATTAACTGTCGAAGACACTAACCTGACGTTTGATCCTAGGCTGCGGATCGTTGTGGCTAAACACCCGCCAGCCGATAACCGGCAGTCCCAGGATATTGACCAGGGTCCCGTCACGAGACTGTTCTCTCAGCCCCCAAACTAGGATCTTGTGCTGGCTCCATAGCTTTTTGCCGCAGCCAACCTGAAACATAACGAATTTATCGATTAGAAGAGATCGTAGAGAAAATAACAACAAAACAACACGTTACTTATTAGTTCTATTTAAACGGGTATTTATAGCGTTTATTTATCTTTTTTTTCCCTTTTTCTCGACGTTTCAACGGGTTTGCAATCTGTCGTGGTCACGAGAGGACTGAAAAAAAAGTTAAATAAACGCGATAAATAATTTATGTGTTCAGATCGCGTAAGTTTAAAAACAGCACGTTATTTTTATCTGATAATAATTTGTGGTAAAACATAAAGATTATGAATAGCCATCCTCATCAGCATCACAAGTAAAATTAATCATTCAAAATTATTTGTTGATGATGAACTTTATGCCAGAACCAGCACTAAATTGTCAAGACGTAAATGCATCAGAAGATCTGATCCATTTAGGAAAGGACGAGCAGGAGTAGTGACTGATCAACAAACGTCTACTGCTCTAAACAAGGTGAGTTTGCCATAATATTTCATCTATATAAGATGATGTACCTAAATAATAAACATGCACAGAAGGCACTGCCATTCCCCTGATATGTTCCTTTAGTATTTCATTACGACATCAATGGGGTGAATTGGATGGTTTAAGGCAAGCTGTGATCACCTTGGCAGTATGATACACATCTATACTATTATTATAAAGAGGAAAGATTTCATTGAATAGGCTCCGAAACTACTGGAACGATTTGAAAAATTCTTTCACCATTAGAATCCAAAATTTTCTCGGATTAACAAAAACTAATATTTTCAAAAAATTAAGGATCCGTTTGATAAATAAATTTTTTGTTAAATAGACGGGAACCGCTAGTACAATAATATGCTTACGTTCAAATAAATGGCAGTAGTGGCACTGGTATTGACAGAATTACGTCGAGTAGATCCAGGCCCGCTTAGCAGAGGCTTTCCGTGAGATCTGTCGGTGTGCTTGTATGGTTCAATCCAGAACTCGTCCTGAAAGAAATATTTAACTTTTAGAGTTTTGGTTAGAATTTTAACTAAGTATATAGATAAAAGGCACTGCTCGTATATTGGCTTAATAGTTAGGTTATTTATGTTTAAGTATTACAATGTGAATCATCCGTTTTAAAATCATTTTACGCCATCCATACAGGTTTATACAGTTAGCAAACAATAATCTAGCTGCTGCATATATAAGGTCTAAAGTCCATCGAATGCTTACCCCGTCAAAAGCCATGAAGAAAGTCAGTTACATAAGAGTCTACCTATCATAAGAGTAAGGTCTAAAGTCCAATGTATGCTTACCCCGTCAAGAGCCATGAAGTTAGATGTATAAGAGTCTACCTACTAAAGGAGTAAGGTCTAAAGTCCACTGTATGCTTACCCCGTCAAGAGTCATGAAGTTAGCCAGTTGCATAAGAGTCTACCTATCTTATGAGTAAGGTCTAAAGTCCAATATATGCTTACCCCGTCAAGAGCCATGAAGTTAGATGTATAAGAGTCTACCTACTAAAGGAGTAAGGTCTAAAGTCCACTGTATGCTTACCCCGTCAAGAGTCATGAAGTTAGCCAGTTGCATAGTCTACCTACTATAGGAGTAAGGTCTAAAGACCATTGTATGCTTACCCCGTCAAGAGCCATGAAGTTAGCCAGTTACATAAGAGTCTACCTATCTTATGAGTAAGGTCTAAAGTCCAATGTATGCTTACCCCGTCAAGAGCCATGAAGTTAGATGTATAAGAGTCTACCTACTAAAGGAGTAAGGTCTAAAGTCCATTGTATGCTTACCCCGTCAAGAGCCATGAAGTTAGCGAGTTGCATAAGAGTCTACCTACCTTATGAGTAAGGTCTAAAGTCTATTGTACGCTTACCCCGTCAAGAGCCATGAAGTTAGCGAGTTGCATAAGAGCGCTGATCCTCTTCCGCAATGGAATGCTGTGGTAGGCGCCGTCGATTAGAATCGCGAGGACCAGTCGCTTGTTACCTCCGAGGCAGGTTCCATACTTGGAGTGGGGCTTCTCGTGGGCTTTCTTTACCTGTTAAAAAATGTAAACTTAAGCATCAAAATTTTGACAGGTTAAATCACATCACATCATCAGCCTATAATAGTCCACAGCTAGAAATAGGACTCCCCTTATGAGCAGAGGGCGCTGCTACCCCCGGTGTTGTCTCCCTTAGTCGCCTATTACGATACCCACGAGAAGAGGTGATATTTTACCGTGATTTGAGTTTTGAGTTTTCCAATAATTCGGCACAGTTTCACAGTTTTTAGGCAATATTGTAAATAGGAACGGAAAAATATTATAGCTTCAATACTAATTTTCATTACAAAAATATAGGTTCAATACCTCAATAGTAAAGGAGTCAACCGCAGTCTGTCCTGTGCCGTTGCCGTGAGCGGTCACTTGCAGGGTATAGGATCCGACGTCGTGCTTCTCAGGCAATCCGCTGATCAGTCCGTGCTTCGAGTCCACGGCTATCCAGCTCGGCGTTTTGCGACCGTCTTCGCGTCGAACCTAGAGCAGATGTTGTGGTTAATGTTGAATGCGACGTTTATACTAATCCATCATTGCCAAATGAAATATCTGTGTTGCTCACAACTTCCGTTGCAATGGTGGTTCTGTTTGTTCTGTTTGCTTCTCGTCTCCCCATTGTGCAAACAACTCCAGGGAAGTTATTGATAGAACTAATGAATGGGTCGGTAATAAGCGCACCAATCAAAAGCTGGATTTTATTTCTCATCCAGCTCAAATATTACTTTATTAATTCTAGTTAAATCTTTCTAACATCTTACATAATTCTAAGATGTTTGAATATAAAAGGGGTAGGTAGAAGTTAAACCCTGGCGCGACAAAGCAAATATGGATGAGGAGAGTTCGCTTCAAGTGTTTGGTTAGGAGACAATTGGACAAGTGGATTGTCGTGAATGTTCCCGATTATCCATCCACATTGAATACCCTGTGCTTAAGCCCAATGGGTACCTTTAGTTAATAGTATATACTTCATTGCTTTGTATAGGTACTAAATTTACAGTGCCGTTCATAGTTAACTTTCCCCCCGTTACGTTTAAAGTCAATTTCTATGAATACAGTATTTTAAAAGTACTATTTTAAAAGTAGAGTATGAAGATAGCAAGTCGTTTTATGTGAAAAACAACAAATGACAGATGTTTACTTATTTATTGAAAAACAGCACACAACTGCTATCATAACTTTGTGTCAGAACTTTTACTACAAACTAAAAATAGGTACATAGATATTTTTTATAATACACAGAATGTCCGACAATGTTTTTATTTAAGTAAAAATGTATATCAGAAGATTTTCTATTCTATTCTTAAATCATAAAAATTATATTACAAATTTACATAATTAGTTAAAACTAAAACTAATTTATTACAAGACCTTGAGCTTGCCTGGTCAGCTAACCATAAACGCCACTGTACGTACTTGAACGGTCTGGTGGAAGATGTTGGTTAGTTGTTTTTTTCTGCGATTTTCTTCAAATGTTTTACCTTTTGAGTCGTCCACAAAAAACCATTTATTCCTTTGGCTCCACGTCTATAACAGCATAACGTCCTCGGAGACAAGACTTCTACAATAAATAGTACTCTACTAAGAAGGCCAGGCAGAGCGATTACTGTCTTGTGTAGAAAAGACAACAATTTCATCGCATGCATTTGCATATGCGCATTTTTACGCATATGCGTAAATTATAAGTCGAAAGAATTCATTTCAAATATCTGACACATCTATAACATCATCAACAGCCCATATTAGTCAACAGCTGAACATAGGCATCCCCTAATGAGAGCCATAGCACCCTGTCCTCAGCTTGTCGCATCCATCCATCTGCCAGCAGTAATTCACAGATCGTCATCCCACCTGGCCGGAGGGCGTCCTACACTAGGTTTACCGAGCCGGTTTCCACTCAAGAACAGATTTACCCCATTGTTTGTCGGTTCTTCGTGAAATGTGGTCGTCGACTGCCACTTCAGTTTTCTAATTCTTTGAGCTATGCGATGACTTTGGTTCTCTGAAGTCTATAACGATGCGACGTAATTTTTCTCATATTCAACCCTAGAAAACAATCGCTAAGCGAAGGCCAAGCAGGCCTAAGGTGTTGCAATTTGCGGTATTTCAGCTACAATCATAGCAATGTTATTTTGCTTACCTTATAAGCTACCACGTGTCCAGAGAATGCTTCTTTAGGTATCTCCATACGGAACAAATGTCCGACATAGGCCGACGTGTCAGGTACTCCCCACAACCTTCTTAGGACGCTCTTTTCTATTTCTTCTTCAGTCAAATCAATCTGGAATGAAATAGGTTTCTCTTAATAATCATCATTATGCTGGACAATCCACACAGCATCAGCTAGCTCCAAGCTAAGCAGAGCTTGTGTTATGGATACTAGATGACTGACACATAATACAATATTATTACATAGATAGATATTTTTTATTATACATAGAAAACGACCAGAACACCCTGAACAAATATCTGCAGATCGTACAAACATTTGTCCCGAGGTGGGAATCGAACCCGCAACGTCCTGCGTTGCAGGCGGACTTTGCCCACTGCGCCACAGAGGTCGTCAAAATATTATATTTCCTTTGAAGCAACCTATCTTGGTGTCCTAACTTACAATATGATTCGAGAAATTTGTATGTGCTTAGTTTTCTAAGAAAAACCATTCAACATAAGACATGGAAAATTGTTGTGATTCGGAAGAATGGTTCATAAAAAGTAAAATAATTGATGAAATGGTGGCGTTGGCGTTGCCAGGGTAATTGTTGGCGGAAGGCACTTTAATAATCTCATAAAAAATTGTAATCTGCTGGAGGCTTATTTTTAGCAATGGTATTAGATGTCAAAGTATCGTGTCATCTATATCTATCCTAATATTATAAAGAGGTAAGATTTGATTGTTTGTTGGAATTGAATAGGCTCCGAAACGGATTTCAGAAATTCTTTCACCATTAGAACCCAAAATGTTTCCTGATGAACATAGGCATTAAATATTCTAAAAAAAGTTAGGTATCCGCAAGAAAAATCCAATTTTTGTTTAATACCCGTGCGGTGCCGGGGCGGACCGCTATAACTTTAAAAGCATAGGTACTTATTACGGTTTATTTTTGGTGTGCGTTGAGTATTATAAAGCTTTTCGCATCATATATTCACACAGAATTCAATTATGGATGCAATAAAGCAAATGTTCATAGAATGATTTGATCACGACGAGCGGATGACTCTGCGTCACATAAATATTCAGGAGTGCTCAGTACGTCATAGCGCAAATGATTTGGTTAAAAGATCATTGACCTGGATCTAGAAATCTAGAGTATAGATAGTTTGGCTTAAACCATTACCACAATTGTTTTGGGGGCATTTACAAATCCATTGCTCGGTGCGGACGGCATCTTTTTGTTTCGACCATGTGTGGTTGGCAGGTAGATAATGCTATTGGCATTATACCCACCATTTTTATAGAACTATTTTATGTGGGCAATAAAGAATTTAAATAAATAAACAATAGCTGGAAAACATTGCTAATATTTTGCCAAAAGTTAACAAAAAGAACGACTACTTGAAGTAATATATACATTTTCCTTGCAGATGTAAAGGTATAATTTCTTTTTATTTTCTCTTGATGATACTTGAATAACGGACATAATATAATATAATCAGAAATAAGTCGTTCATTTTTCACTCACAGAAGACCTTACCGAAATTTGCCTTCATAATAATAATTATGATCCGAAATTAAATGAGAATTGCGCCGATTAGCCAATCACCAAGAAGTTGAAGTCGATAGAGCTACTAACCTGGAACTCATCGTTGTTATCAAAAGCGAAGTCGTCATCGTGCCGGCTCAGCGCGAGCGGGCAGATCAGGAGCACCGCGCACGCTATGTACCGCGCACGCGCCATCTTGGACTGGCCTTTCTTCATAAACTCATAATGGGCATCTGCGGACAATGGACGAACATTAAAATATTGCTCAGAACACTTGTTTGGGAACACAATCATTACGTAGTAATAAGTCGTTTCCCTACTTATGTACGAGATCTAAGCATACCTACATAGAAAACACAGACTCGCTAGTTTTGAATAAGTTTAAGAATAGCAGCCATAGTCATCAAATGGAAGCAATAAGGGCTGTATGTGTGCTGTATCTGGTAAGAGATTGATTGGTCTGCCAATCCAATCTAGTCCTTATGCTTGGACCAGAGTAAGTTATGCGTTTCTATGGAAACGACGGTTATTTCTACCCCATAGGTACAGATTTGTAGGATTAAAAGTCCCATGTTTTAATCCAGGTGTAAAGATATTTCAGTTTGGGCGTATAAACAAACATTAATCCAAAGTCACCCCACATTTATAAATTGATTGTTTGATGATTTGGATGTATGCTGTCGTGGAACCTCTTTTCCTTTGCATCAGTAATTTCTAAACTGGTAAAACCTTTGTAATTGCTTGTTGGTGATTATTCAAGGAAATCTTCTCTAAGGTTTTTTGGAGACTTTGTAAACATACAATTAGTAACGCGATTTACGACCTATACGAGAAATGTTTACGAGGATTAAAAGAGTAGGGGAATCGACAGCATCATTATAGGTAGGTACTATTCTTTTAGAAGTGCGAAAATTATGGTGAGTTAGTGTCATGTTTAGAGTGGGCGAAGAAAGGTTAACTATCAACAAAAGAAAACTTCCTTTCTCCTTTCGAATTGAAAAGTTTCGAGCGGCGATAGATTTATTAACGCTATATACGCTATATTATCAGGAAGCGTTGAAAACTGTAAACGTGGAGTAAAGCTGTCCACCGGAATCGGAGCGTACACAGTGTAATGATGCTTTGTATTAAGATTTTTTATATTATAGTGTGTAAGCCCTCGTACTCTTATCTCTAAAAAAATAAAAATTATCCCAAAAAAATCGATTTCGATACTTGAACCCTCGGCCTTCCCTCAGTACCTCTTGGTTTGTATTGATTGCTGTGTTACACTGGATCTACCTATCCAACGATACGGATTCCATCCATCGACAAACTCAAGGCTTTGAGTTTGAGGCTTTTAAACACCTTTTCCGATGGTAAATCCGAAAGCAGTGTATGCATTCTATCGGCATATTTGTAAACAGTGTACGCTCTGATTCCGATGCAGAGGAAGCATAACTTTAAAGGATAATAATTTGAGATCGTCAGAGTCGCAATAAGAATTGCTTCGTGTCAACTACAAAATCACCGAAACTTAAACGTCCAAAAACGTTTACACAACTAATTTAAAATATTCAAGCTCTTAGGACAAAATGGCGAGCAATTTCTGTAGAGCCTATCAAATTTGGGAACCTCTCGATAGCAATCTCTTAAGCGGACGTTTTGATTAGTCGCCCGGATTTGGTTTAAAATATAGACAGATTGGAGGTGGTTCTTGTACAAATGAGTGAGTAATAAAGAAGAACGAACGGAAACGACTCGGGTACTGTTACACAGTTAAAGGCGCGTGTTGGTGCATAATGATTGGACGCAAATAGAATTGAGCTTTGAGTTGAGCGCACTCCCGCCTTCTTTAGCACGATACACGGTCGGCGATTTCCTTAGAAATCATCAGTTCAATGATTAACCGTGGGACAAGGTCAATTAGGTACTAAGAGGACGTTCCTAGACCCGTACTCATAAAAACGAAATCAAAGTTTCAGTTTTCGTGTAAAATCAACTCTTATGTAGATTGCATAAGATCACAGCGCAACGTAAGAGTCGGTTTTGCACGAAAACAAAATATATGTATACATATAATATAGTATACATATAATAAAAGAAGCTTCGAATTTCCTTTTCGGAGTATGCCCCTGAAAGTGTTTCACGGATGTATCTAGGTAGTCTGTCAATACGTCTGGCGGATGGTGTTAACTGCGATGAATTGGGACAAAACAAAGCGGTATCGTTCGATGCAGAATCTCATGCTTCAATAACACGTCGGCCGAGGTTGTCTGATTCAATTTCAGCCTTGAGTAGCTTAGTCCTAAGTCAAGCCTAAGCCTGTACAGTCTGTGAAAGCTGTCATTACGTCATTTGTGATGATTCAGTCAACTTGTAACTGAACCTTTAAATTTTTGAGTGATTTTCGGACGGACTCCTTGCACCGTGTACTAATTTAATATTTTTAGCATGCTGTCGCGAAACACTTCAGGGAATACTTTTATATTCCTTTCAGTATACGGCATGTGTGCCAGACCACTTGAACGGTGTTGCTGTTGGAAAGGAATTTAATTTCGTTCCAAATATAGACATTTTTATGATCTAAGCGCAGGCTTTAGCTTCCTCGAAAGACAATAAAATGATGGTCGATAAATTATTATACATTTTATGACATCGTAGCTCTCGCTTTGGGACTATAGTAGAGTATTTTATCTATGCTCTACTAAGAGAGCTCTCTAATCGAGAGCTATACAATATCATAAAATAATTTAAGTCTACTCATTAGTCAACAAGGCATTTGCTCAGACTTGATAAAGAACAAAATTAGCCAGATTTCGTTGGTTGACCAGAAGATCGCAAATGGTGTAGAGCGTTGAAAACACACAACTATGACGTAAGTAGTATATGTATAGTTATTCTGTAATACTACTGTCAATTTTTTAAACAAATATTAGAGAGGAATTCGGAAGTATAAAGTATAACACAAGTAGCCAAAGCAAGCTGGATTTAAGTTAGAAGGATATTTTATAAACAAATTCTAAGATCTAAGATGAATTTGAGGGTCTGGATAGAGTAGGAACAAGAATACGTACTAACCATGAATCTTCCTTGTTTATTGATATTCCCCCTTTAGAAACCAAATATTTTAAAACACAACACAACAGTCATTTCAGACAGGGTTTCTCTGCTGCGTTCTCCACGTCGTCACAGGAATTTCGATAACATTTTTTTATGTGGAGTTGTAAACCAGCTTACTGTTTTTTATTGAGACCAAAGTTAATGTTTTGAGGAAAAGGCACGTATTCATAATGAAAGATAAACAGGCTCGTTAGGAATGATTTACTTAATTCCTCGGATTCCGGACATTACGGCCACTCCAATTATTCTGAAGACGTGGAAACATTTCGGAACGGAACGTGCCTTAAACGGAACTTTTTAATATAGCCGAGTTTTATTATTTTTTGCAAATATAACGTGGTATTTAATGAACATAAATAATTATGTGCATTGATCATCATTACATATACGCCGCCATATTGGTAAACTAAGGGCAAAGGAAGACCAGAGAAATGTAAATGGGTTGTGCAGAATTGTGACTGTACTCGCAATTTATCTATTGCACACTTGGATTTATATCAGACGTCACCATCTGACTGGGGAGAATGAAAGAAAGAGCCAGGTTCTGCCGACCCCACTTCGAGTGGGATAAGGGCAGTAAGAAGAGGTGACAACAAACTATCACTAACGAATGAACTTCACTAACTTCAACTACATCCATATTCATGTAGAACCAATTGGTAAAATGAGGTTGAGTTTTACATTTGGACCTTTTTAGAGCCCAATTTTATGAATAACCACAGTAGAGTTGATTTGACATCAATCAATATTGAGAATATTGATCTTAAACCCCATGAGTGCGCTGTCGATTTCACAAACAGCATTAATTATGCGTCAACATGTCTCCAGAGATCAATTTGATTACGAACATCCGCAATGCCAGAATCAGGTAGGCAGTAAATCGTTAGTAGTAATTTTAATCATAATTTACTAATCAATAAAAAAATTAAAACCGACCGTTGGTTATATTGGTAAACTAAGGGCAAAGGAAGACCAGAGAAATGTAAATGGGTTGTGCAGAATTGTGACTGTACTCGCAATTTATCTATTGCACACTTGGATTTATATCAGACGTCACCATCTGACTGGGGAGAATGAAAGAAAGAGCCAGGTTCTGCCGACCCCACTTCGAGTGGGATAAGGGCAGTAAGAAGAGGTGACAACAAACTATCACTAACGAATGAACTTCACTAACTTCAACTACATCCATATTCATGTAGAACCAATTGGTAAAATGAGGTTGAGTTTTACATTTGGACCTTTTTAGAGCCCAATTTTATGAATAACCACAGTAGAGTTGATTTGACATCAATCAATATTGAGAATATTGATCTTAAACCCCATGAGTGCGCTGTCGATTTCACAAACAGCATTAATTATGCGTCAACATGTCTCCAGAGATCAATTTGATTACGAACATCCGCAATGCCAGAATCAGGTAGGCAGTAAATCGTTAGTAGTAATTTTAATCATAATTTACTAATCAATAAAAAAATTAAAACCGACCGTTGATTGCCCTTCCCATGGATTTTCAATATATTGACTGAGTTGTGATCAACTTGGAAGTAAAATTAATATTTATCAATAAACATTTAGCTGAACATTCAATGAAATACTGATTACAAATAAAAAACTAGAGGTAGGATCTTTATGTATATGATGTGAGTGTTTATTTAGCCAATTTATTGTTGGAGAAGGGGATATGATGAGATGATATGAGAAACTTGACACTGATGGCTCAGCGTTGTTTTACAAGGCAGACATTTAGGTATAATTTGATCACATTTCATGCGATCGACATGTTTCCGGTTGAAGAGAATAGAAACAACTTTTTGCAAGTCTAATACCAGAGTTTATCCAGTTTTAGGGCCAGTTTCCACACAACAGCAGTGGTTACTAATTTTAAAACCACAACTTAGATATATGATAGAACAACGAACGTCCACGATCACGATACGATTTCGCGAACATCCCAGAGACTGTGTAGTGATATAAGGTGATATACTTATTTGAAGCCCAGCAATTGTGAAGACGGTTGCTTAATATACTCATAAGACGAAAGGTTTCAAAATATGCACAAAGCACATAGTGAAAATGGATAAAAGTCCAGGGAGTGGGGATCATCAGCGAAAAAACGTTAAACACTGAAACGAACGCAAATGGATATCTACCTAAACTCCGGATGTTTCGATCCTTACAACTAACAAAATGTCGCTATGTCACGAATCCCAACATAAAAGAACAACGAACATAAAGCAGCATCGTCAAATAAACTTCATAAAACGTAGAACTAGGGCGTGATGAAGTAAAATTCTCTGAACAACTGGCCGTATAGTCGACTATGAAACTGTTCCCAAATATCAACGTTGTGGACACAATAAATAGTTTGCGAATTTGAGGGGAATACTTCGCAGGAGCTTAGGGTTGGACATGGGCTTGAGTCCGGAAACTTTACTATTTTGATCCCTATTCTCTACTGTCTCGCAGACGCAGATAAATCGGCATCCAAGAAGGTTCTTCTAGACTCCGCAATTCGTTGACGTGATTGATATTATATGTGTTGGCTTTTGTTTATTTTATAAAGCGACCAACTGCGACCAACCAACCACATCGTCTCGTCGAGAAATAAATATAAATTAAACTGTACCTACACATTATAACGTAGTTAAAATTCGAACGTGCATTATGGAAAAGAAGAAAAGCTTGATAATGGTTCTTCCTCGAACAAAGTTTTCACTTATAGAGCTCTACAATAACAGTTTTCTCAATAGGCCAAAGCAGATACAGTTTCAAAAACAGTAACTAATATGACGTCATCGACAAAGATAGTGGAATATATATACTTCCCAGTGGAAAGATAGAGTAGTTTAACCCCAACCATCTAAGGCTGAGAGGTTCGTAAAATATAGAGGTATACGTAAGTTTTGTAGCGCTTTACGGGGCACTCTGAGTTACCCTTGGTTTCGCAAGGGGACCGAGTAAGAGGGTCGACGACGATGCCAGTTGCCACAATAGATATCCCCCTCGGTAAAATCTCGACTATAGACTGATATAGCAACCTACCTACACGACTATGAGTGATATTCTAGCTATGTCAATACAGAGTATAAATGTCGCTGTCTGTAGTGTAAGTCCCTATAACATAGGGACAGCCCTATGAATGCTTAGGATCTTTAAAACTACGCAATGGATTTTAATGCAGCTTTTTCAATAGATAGAGTGTTTCACGGGGAAGGTTTATTTAAGCATTAGTATCTGCGTTGTACCCGTGCGAAGCCGAGGCGGGTCGCTAGTTTACTGATAAATTATGTGAACGAAGCCGCTCTGTATTCGATATTACTTCTTCAATTTTTTCCAGAAAATAATCACAAGAACAACCTTATTTTTTGGTAAATATTTGCTTTTAATTATAATTTTCTGCAGTAGCTTTTAAGGAAAAAAAAATTTATATGTAAAAGAAGCTTTGTATCTTGTTTAGTCATATTTATGTATGTTCTAATATGTTGTTTATGTGTTTATATATTGGTATTTTTCAGTTTTGGAAATAAACTGGTAGACTAATGAAATGGGTGAACGATTCCCATCCCTTGACAAAACTTTTAATTTGTATTTTCTTCATCGGAGGCTCTGTCCCCTGAGGCCCTTAAAGTCTCTACTTTATCAACCTCAAAGTATAGCAAAAAAAAAATGCCAATTTAGTAGCTGCTAAATTGGAATCTTTAATCCAAGGCAAGAAATAATAAAAGCGACATCCAATAACATCAATTTCAATTACAATTTTGCAGAGACGAATGATTTAAGTAAGTTTCTCAGACAAAGAGAAGGAAACAACAAAACCTACTTATCATAACATAATCACCGTGTCCTGGGGAGCCGTAATCGAAAAGCGCTCAAAGAAAACTTTGGACCCTCCGTTGGGGAGCAAACATAATCTATTAAAATAGATTCAGGAAACGTCTGAATTTGACGCATTGCCATTTATCTGATCCAGATTGTTGATTACATTATACTGGTTTTCATGATATCCATCCAATATAAAAAAAACTTATCTTTTCCTTTCACTTTGTATCTTACATGCTATAACAAGAAAAACCGTTTATGCAAGGTATATTCTGAATAGTTATTGTGTATTTTCCGAAGCGCGCTGCCAGCGAAAATTTGAGCTGTCATTTTAAGAAGCGACGGTATTCGTGAATTTCCTGAAATGTCAGCGAACATGCAAGGGGATGGCACTATTTTCCGCAACGTTTATTTAGGTCAGCTGGTAATCAGCCCGTAATAAGCAGAATCCACGAGCAAAACCAGCTGTTTAGTTAATAGTCAGATTGCGATTCGGAAAGCTTAATCTTGAATAACAACAAAAGCTAACCCTCGAAGAGATAATTTTGGAAACCAATAAAAATAGCATCAATTCGTGTAACTAAATATATTTTCAGCATCGTCCTATGCTCCATTCAGTCAGTCAGATACAAAAATATCTGAGACCATTTCAATAATGTGTCGACATGGTTCTTAATAAAAGCGAACATACTCGAATTCTATAAAACGAATCTTCAATCGACCGCTCCCTATTCAAACTTTATATATTTCGTTTTAAATAGAGTACTGGGAATTCCGTTCGAGAGATACCTATTTCCGAAAGCTGCTAAAAGACGGGCGCTTCACAAAATCCTTTAGAAAAGCTGAGGTTTCGAGATATATTTTTTACATTCCCGGAATGGATCCGAAACGGATTTCTAACGAATCTATAAGCCTGTCGAGTAAATTGGAAAAAAATGGAGTAGTAGTAGACAAAATAGTTTTATTTACCTGAGAAGTAGAGGAAATTGTCAATCGAAGACGACACAGCTTTCAGCAGAATTATTTGCTCGACAGGCATTAACATGGAAACTGAGTGACAGACAGCAGAAGGAAATAAATCTTCATTTATTTCCTTTTCGTTTCCGATTGGAAAGGAAGAAACCGTTTCCATAAACTCAAATATTCAAAACTCGAAGCAAGTGTAACTCAGGAGTCTATTTCGGCAGCGGAAGTCACGCGCCTCCCTGCGCCAGTGTGCATCACAATGTCATAGTTCTCAGTAATTTACTTACTGAGTTGCTATAAATATTCATGCTATATGTTTGGGCTTGTTCGTATGTCGAATATTATTGGTAGATGTTGCAGCGTTCACACGAGATATAAACCAAGTTTACTGGAACTGTGACTGGAACGTGTCATGTATCAGACTTTTTGCAAGTACTAGACGATACAGAGATTGCGTGTAGGAATGTACATTGTACAAGAAAAAAGTGAGTAGATTCCCACAACATTTCGAGACAGCGGACTACAGAAAGGTAACAAAAAGAAATGTACATTAATCTTTCGTGCATAGTATTTAAAGTTCTATTAGCGACATGATTGTGAGCTTTGGCCCTTTACCATATTCAACTCCACATTCCGCAGAAGCTAAGCAACAGAGATAGTGTAAACGCGGTTTCTTATGACCCCCAACCCGTCAAAAGTAACAAAAAAATAAAGATAGGTGAAAAAAAGCAACGGCAGGTGATAGGTAAACATTACTACGATATCCTCGGTGAAAAAAATGTGAGACCTTAACCGAAAGGGGAAGTTCTAAGAATTCTGCCAATAATGGTTATCAGGTTGGTGTTACCGGTTCAGCGGTTCGTCTAATAAATTGACGGCAGGAGTAACTGCGGGGTGGGACTTAGTAAATGGTTACTATAATGAACTCTGTGGGGACGAGTTACGGGATGCCTTAATTGAGTTTTCGAGTAAGCAAGCCACTCGCCCGGATGATTGTTTGCACATAGAGAGCTTGCGGTACTTGTGGGTTAGATTACCGAATACTCCATACGCTTGTTTCTAATACCTGGTATACAGGTTACATGTTCGGCTAATGAATAGAATATTTGAACATATGTTCAAATACTTTCTTTGAGAAGATAGAGAATTAGAGAGTGGCTTTAGCCGGACCTACCAAAATATCAAAGTCAGCGAAATTTAATTTACAATTGTTCAAAATTATTTGGTCAATAGACGTACCTACTGTTTTAATCCTCTAATACTCCATTGACACAGGTATTTTTTTCCACAATGAAAATTGAATTTCGCCGGATTTTTTGGACATTTTCATATCCAGGGTCTTAAATGATAAAGCCTAGCCATGGATTATTTCACAGTTACTAGGTGCGTTTTGCTGTTGTGAGGTGTTTTGTTAGAATTTTTATGACAATGTTCTGGCACGCGTCCTACCTTTATGTCTGCTCGTAAATTATATTCTTTTATGTTGCTTTATGGTTTGGAGTCCAAAATTATTGTCTAACTGAATGCATACAAATGTTAGAAGTTTAGTTTTAAACTGTCGATTCAGCAATATGATAATTTGGGTTAAACTTTTCCATTATTATGTTCCTATTAATCATCAATGTACAAAATCAAAAGTTACGTACTTAACAACTAGAAAAAAATAAAAAAATTAAATTTTAGTTTAATTGTGCTTAAAAATCGCAAACGATTCATATCTAATGGAAAACAGGTGATTTACGCCAAGTTGAGCTTTATGGATAGATAAACTGTTATGAAATATAAGCTCAATGGAACAGCCCAACACTTTCAAAAATATTAGACTTCTGTAGCCGTGAAAGTCCGTGAAACTAGCAATATTTCACGGAAGGCTCTCCACTCCTGCCTTCACATTCGATATTCCGTGCGGAACATTCTGGTAAACGGTAATAAAATAGAACTTGAAACTGATGGGTTTATTGAATGGGATACGAGTTGGTAACTTTATAGGCAGGTATTTTGAAATGAATTTTGAATTTATTTATTTAGTAACTTTTTTACGTGTTTCTATAATCATTGTATTATTAGTACAGTTACCTACAGGAATAAGATTAGTTTTCTTGTGTGTTTCGATATTTTTATTGTGTATACAATAAAGATATCATATTTGATCGATTTTTACTAGGTTCTTTTCGATATTTATACTAATAGTAAATCTTAGACGACTAGAAATATAGGCTAGACAGACCTTGCTCACTTCCAGTATTTTTTCACTTTTGCTGTTTTGTAACTATTTAAACTATCGCGATTTTTCCACATTATTAAAGACTGGATTGGACTGGACTGAAAATATTGCGGGAAAGTAAAACAAAAGGTACGCGATAAAAACCCGTAGTTGAAGACTATTTGCTTATACGAAAACATCATTATGTATTCCCAAGCTAAGCAGAGCTTGTGTTATGGGTACTAGATAATTAATATACATAATAATGTATATTCATTATCTAGTACCCATACGCAACATTTAATAATAACATTTAATAAATGTTATTATTAAATAATAATATTATTTAGTAATAACATTTTTTATTATAAAGAGAATACCACCAGAACACACTGAACAAACATTTGCAGATCATACTAATATTTGAATCGAACTCGCCACCGCGCCACAGAGGTTGTCAGCAGTCAAAGTACCTACATATATAGTTTGCAGGTTTCTCTTGGCTAGAAATAAAAAAAATTATATCATTCCACCAGTTTCTCCTTAACAGAGAGTTAAGGAGAAACGGACAGAAGGTACAAAGTAAACCACCGCCAAATGAATCGGTATAACAATAAACGATATTCACTGGCGTGCAGCGTCCAACGAACTCGGGGAAAGCTTTTAATCCTCGAAATGTTTGTCCACGAGTCTAACAAAAAAGGGCGCCTGGCACCACGACATGCAATAAACATCCACGAATATACCAACACAGATATATGTTCGTAGACACAGATGTAGTCGGAGATATAGTTGGACCACTACACTTTTGATAGGATATTTTTGGATAAATTTGTATTTATTTTAGATTTGAGTCAATAGAGTGCTATTCGTAGTTTATATTAGAGTTGTGATGGTTCTGTTAAATAATAAAATTTTGGTAAAAAGAATTCCTTTTTGACCTCTTTTGCTTAAAAAGAGTGCGACATTATAGCGTAGTATAGCGAGCATAAAGTTCTAGTTACGCCCGCTATGCTACGCTATAGTTAAGGTAAGAGCAATATAGGTCCTGTTAAGACGGAATTTTAAAACAGCAACGGAACTACAAGCGTTGAAACTGTAATGCGATTAGTTTCTGGAAGAGGATTAAATAAAAAGTTGTGCTTTAACCAAAGGCGTTATTGTAAGCCCGTAAAATAATAACATGGTGATAAAAGAAAATAAACCTCATAATTTCTTAACACATTTGCCTCTTGAGGCTCATACAAAAATTCAAATTTGTCACACAGTCTCGTAGAATTTCAATACTGTACAATATAAAATGGTTTCCTATGAGAAGTCGTGCCTACAAAGTGTTATAATTATAACTATTGTTTTTGTATACGAGCGATAGTCCTCCCAACAACAGTATTATAGCTTTTGAATGGCAGTAACAACGTTAATACATTATTTAATTATTCTCCCACCGCAGGGGGCAATGCCTCCCATTATTCTAGATTCTCTTTCCCTTAACGTTCTTTAAATTTCTGCGTTGATAAATGATAGCTAGCTGTAGTCAAATATCTCTAAAATAGGGAATTTCTTCTCTAGAAGCTGCACTGCCACCTGATCAATTAAATATTACCCAGAGAAACGGTACAACCTAATAAAAACACAAGATTGTACCTCATCTTAAGATATGAACAAGTTTTCAGGAGGAAAGTAGTTTTATAGAACTGCTTGTAAGTTACAATAATAATGAAGTCAGCTAATAAACATTAACTTGCATAGTAAAAGTTTGGAGTTATGAAGTTGCAAGCAGATGCTATCAGTTGCAGGAGCTCAGACTGCGGTAGGTAACTTTTAATACAGTATAAAATATCTTTTAACTTCAAATACATGTATAAAGACGTAACAAAAACGACATAAAATCCAAAATAAAGGTATATCTTCACTTAATACATTCAAACACTTCCAGCTGTCGTTGAATGTGATAATGCAATGTGGCGATATATTACATGTACAAAATGGCAGCCGACCCGTGATTTACACTACACTGGTCCCAAAACACCTCTCCCTTTATGGGTAGGTAGACGTTTCGGTGAATCGCAAATTTATTTGTCTGGTTGTCGTAGATAGATTTTTATCTGGCGTCGTATGGTTATCGAGTTTATTACATTCTGATTTTAGCAGCACAGATACTTCATTGTTTCAGCGTCTGTACTTACTTTGTGCTGTGTTGCTAATACGGTAACATTCCCGACTGGGATTCAATAATAAAACTTTGTTCTCGAGAACAGCGAGCACCTGTGTCTGTCGATTTTAAAGCAATCTTTTACAAGTAGCACGTTTATTTTTCGAATTCGCAGCTTCCAGACAGACGTGGCTAAAGTTCAACGAGACTACGAGTTCGAAATAAAAGGCTCTATATCTATTTTGCACGTTCCTGTTAGGGGCAGTTTCGGTAAGGGGTCCTATGTAACAGTACAATGGCTGTCTAGACGCAGTAAACCCCTAAGTGGTGCTTACACTGGCTCTGATTTACATTTAGATTTCCTAGACCATCTGAGACCAGATCTAATCTTCCAATAAGCTGTGTAAACACGTCTTCGGTTTAGTGACTTGCGCTCCGTCCACCGCACATATTATCTAGTGAAAGCTTACAAGTCTTAATATTTTACTTTGCTCAAAAACTAGGATCAAAAAGGAGGATACACCTTAAAAATCATGCAAAACTCAAATCAATATTTCGGGAGTGAAACATACATTTTCTTTCCTACCCGATTTATTAATTGACTCAAATCAGTTTACATTAATGGAAAGTGCTACCAAGAAGAATTCAGAATACGAATTAGTACAGTTGCATCACAGCCACGCTGTTAGCAAGTTTTGGCTCAGACACAACAGTTCCATGAATGAGGCAAATATTGGCAAGCATTCAAAGCATAAAAGGTATTTAAAATGCAGAGACGCATTATGAAGGGGATATTACACTGATATCAGAAGTAACGACCTGACTCGTCGTTGATTTATTGTCTTGTTTGCCGGGGAATTAACACTTACGTAGGGAGTTTGTTTGGAATTCGAGATTTTATGCCGGAAATCAAGATTCTGAAAAAACCTGCAAGCTTTTCAGCGGATGGTCATCAAAGAGGATGCACTGTGCAGGATGTGTAGCTATAGAACCACTACAGTTCGTTTACTTGTCACATAATGCTCCACTGCGAAAGACGGCAATCAGCGAACACAACACCTAACTTTTCAACATACTATTCACTTGTTTCAAGTAGATTTTGAATGGGTTTAATACCTCCGCTCTGACACCATGGTATGCCATGTATGTGGATTGATTATGTAAAGTGAGAGGCACACGTGCGGTGGTAATGTCGGAGACATGGCTTCACATGACAAGCCGTCACGTCAACTTGGAATTCCAATTTCATCCCTATTTCCAGCCACTTCTATACCCTTGTTTCTAGCCGAACTATGTACGTGTATGGAGAAATCATTTCTTTGACTCCAGTTTTTCGGCAATGGAAAATGCTACACTGTAGTTTATTTATGTACCTTCCAGTTTTTCTTTACCTGCTCATATTTATAATCCTTCTATATTAGTATTCTGTAGATTACTTATATATTCCTTGGTTTTTTAATGGAATGTTTGTTGCTGCATTAGTTGACACTTTATTAGCGAATTCTAAATCTAAGAGTATTCATCATGACATTATATATGAACACAGGATTCAACAAAATGGCAACATTTTGCTGTATTTGAGAGCGTAATTATTGCTTGCTATACATACAGTAATATAAATGGACGATACGAACAATGCTTATCCATGCATGGACAAACCGATGATTCACTGTATCGGCAAACGATTTGTAGAGTCAACGCGTGATGAAGTAGAAAATAAACAGTCAACAGCGCCTATTCAAACAGAACTTCCTAGTTCCTATAATAGGGGACGGTTTAATTTGAGTGTATATTATGTATAAAAATCAATAGCTGTTCTTTGATCTCGCTAAAACTTAAAACACAACAAAAAGAAATATCACATCGGTTGGCTAGACCTATGTTATATTTATGAAATTATTTTTGTTTTGTTTGATGTAATACCTCATTGCAAAAGAACAAAAAAAAATTAGGTTATTATTAAATAAATAATGTGGTTCTGTTGCTAGATTGTAGAGACACGCTCATTAAGTTGTAGAATAAAGTAGGGAGACAAGATCATCGGCGGCAGCTCATGACAATGTAATGAGTAACTTAAACCTGTGTTTCTGAAAATGATGGTTCAGAAACAGTTTTAGGTTAAAGAAGAAAACCTGAAGTTTCTTGTCAAGCTTTCGAGCAGTTTGCCCTCAAATATGCAAAGAGCCTGATCCTTCTGGCTTATCTAGTTTAAACGAAGGCATCTGTATTCATGGACTTAAACCACCTAGAACGGATTATTGAGCTTATTTCGAGCTTATATTGAGCTGACCTATGCCATAATTAGACGGAGACATCCAGCAAGTGACCTCGCAAAGTTTCGTCGATTTAGTGCTGTTTATTGATTTTGTTATAGTAAATGCAAATCAGAAGGGTTAACACATCCTCAATAGACAACGATTTGTCGAGCAAGTATAGAAACATATTCTTTTTCTTTGCTTCTGGTCGGTTTTCCGTCACTCTGATGTTTGTATGAAAAAGCACCTACATCGTAGAAAAATATCAAATATCAAAGTGTTTTTTACGAAGAGACTTACAGGATTCTTGGACACGTCACAAAATACGAGTATATATTACATTAGTAAAACTGGGAAATAAAGTGCTCACTAGTCTTTTTGTTCATCAATCGTTTAGGGTAAAGTAACAAGGTAAAGGTTTCTTGTTAGAAGAGTGAAGTGAACAAAAAAGTGATCACTTTATATCCTAGTTTTACTTAGATATTGTATTTTGTGATGTGTCTAAGAAACCTGTAAGATCTTAAGTAAAAAAGCACTAAGTTATTTTGTAGTCTTACTGAAGCATTTTTACAAAGAATTTGTTAGACAATTGTTTTAATGGAAAAGTATTTAATAGTTGTTAGAAACCATTAAGTACTTCTTTTATTTTTTAGCCAGCGCAAACCAAACTATGTCCAAGAAGCCTATTCTAGGCGCAAAAGAATAATTTGTATAACTAACAACAAAGAAAATCAGTATCCTATCAAAAAGTGAAACGAACTTACTTGTTAAATTCAAAGCCGCGAAGGACGGCGTTACAGGAACTTTTTAACCTGCAAAGATAAGAAATGCAAATTAGACCTGTGAGCATGGAAATTTATGGAGTACGCCAAATTAAATTATGTGGATAAATTGTCTTCCCTTTGTAACTGAAATGACTAAACAGGTGACTGACTTTGTTGTAATGGTTGTGCTTTGTCAAAGCTAAAACAAAAATCTTGGGCGTTGCCTTTCTACCAATATTTTGACAAAAGTTTTCACTCTCGTGGATATTGGTGGAAGATAACGCCAAATCTTCTTATATATGAAACAGGCTGAAGTTTTGAGATTTAGAGACGGAAAAACTTTTTTATACCAAAAAAAGCTGGTTTCTATAAAAAGTCAGTTATCTCTGGAAACATAATGCAATAACTAAAACTAATAGCATGATTTCTGAGCGCCCCATGAATTAATTTTATCCAGACTATTTGATCGATCCCTGCAGAATCTCGTTAGTTACTTAGACTCTGTTCGCTAAAAAACCACGAGTAATAAATTTATCGCAAATAATGACGTAATCGCAGTTTTAAGTAAACACTAACGAGGTTATCTTCAATGTCGAGACAAACTTTTTCAAGCCACGTTTACAAATAACCTCTTCCGTCTCTCTGTTCCCACTCCGCTATGTCCATAGAAAGTTATCGATACATAATTGATGAACATAGGCCCTTCCTGCGTCACTGATTTATTATTCTTTGTTCCCGCAGTTTTACAAATGTTACAGAGGTTCGCTTTGTTCAATGAGAATAACCAGGGCAGCTTTGTCGGGCATCCACCGCTCTACATCCGTTTCCTTTTAACTTTGTTGTATTGCAACTCCTGAGTCAATCCTGACCTATACTACTACTAGTAGAGTACTACATAAAACATACATACTAATATAACCGCACCCAGTGTAATAAACACTGGGTGCGGTTATGTACCATAAATAAAGAAACTCGTAACCTCTGTACCTTTCAAATAATTCATAATCATAATGCATATAATTCTACTTAGGCATCCGATAGAGTTGAATTTGCATATTTAATGTTGAATTCTCTTTTGACCTTTCTTATTCGCGTAACGATTGCTTAGCTTCCCAAATTCCGCCTTTCCCACTTTCCTTTTACTCGGTCAATTATTTGAACGTTTCCTTGTTCCTATTAATTGCAAGTTTGTTATTCTTGGCCCTGGGGTCTAATCAATCACAGTAAATGTCATGCCAAAGCAAAAATATTACTCTTATTTAGCTGATGGTGCAACTACACCATAGCTACCATTTATTAAATCAATGTTTAAGATAGGTATCATTATTCTGGAAACATGTTGTGGGGCTTGCACGTTCGTACATACATATCTAATAAGCAAACACAAGTAGGTAATTGGCCCTAAACTTTGAACAAACTTTCATATTAAATTAGTCTATATAGTTATTCTGTGATAATATGAAGCTTAATCAGTTAGATATAACCATATAGAATCTGTAAGCCAATTCCCAGACAATAATTATAAGCAATTTGTGATTCCTCAAACCTCGCAGGAAAAGCGCCCTTAGAATGATCTCAAACCATATGCAAGCGGGACTTGTTTTGTTTTCATGTTACAAATTGGTGTTCAACAGATTTCAGCGTAGATGCACTATAAAAAACAAGTCTTCACTGATCTCGCGTAACTAAACTAAGGACTTCTATACTGTGTGTACTGCGCTGTATGAGATTTTGTAACTTAGTTTGGGAATAAAATTTAAACGATCTCTACGTAGCGCAGGCTTTGCAGCTAACTTGGACAAGCTTGGCACATCCTTTTCCTGTCATGTGACAACTTTGTCCGACTCCCGACTTCCGAGAGCCAATCCAAACTCCCAAGCTGGATTAAATTCCAACCAACTTGGGCCATTTCATTCCTAAATATCACTGTTAGGCCATAGGGAATATCTGGGAGTATTGTTTTAGCAAATATTCCTATCTCCAAATTGTAATCGTCCAGAAATTAAAGCTTTCAAGTATGAAATAATAATTTTTGTTTTGTTATCAAATAATTTGCGATTCTCGTAGTTTAAGCAAGTTTATGGTTAGTAGGTTTTTTAAAATCTCACGTATCTCAGTACATTGTATAATGATTACTGTTTTTGATTACAAAACTCCTCATAAGCTGTCATTCTGCGGATTTTGCACATCCAGTTTTAGGGGTTGTTTCCTAAAGTAGAATAAAGTAAAATCACGTCACTTTGTCATAGAGTACGTATATTATTTGAAATTCATTCCTTCAACTCCAATAATGTACGCAATAGCGATGTGACGTCATTATCTACACTAGAGAACTATCCCTGTGCTAGGGGCGGTTGAGAACAAAAGTACAAGTCTTACTAAGTCTTTACTCTGTTGTATAAAAAGACCATTTGGCAGTCGTAGAAAGATATAAAATGTATCTGGGAATAAACCAAAGTGGTATTTCGGAGTTGTACCAATTCGCACCACACTTATAAAAGTCTTGAGGCATTTGGCATGGTCGTTAACCCAATTCTCTGAATCGATCTCGGCCGTTTGGGATCGTTATGAATAGAACTGTTGTTTCGAACGTTATTATTTATGCCTATGGTGATAGCTTATCGTTGGAGTCAGGGAATCTGCCAATGTGATTAGAGATTTATGTTAATGTTTTGCTGAAAATACTAGTTTCATGGGTGTTTTCATTTAATATTAACAGCCTTTACTAGTCCACGCATAGACAAAGTCCATTAACCGGCTTGCATCATTAGGAGTACTGTCAATAAATTGCAGTTCGCTCCTACCTTTCCTTGTGTGTGTATCCCTTAGGACTTAGGTCCTCTTATGACACCCGCGGGAAGAGCTGGGCTGGTGCAAATGTTCACCAACGCGCGGCGCCACTGGCGACTATCTCAGCGTACTTCTCTATTATTACCATCATTTTTTGCCCCCACTAACATTATACAATAAATTAAAAATAAATAAGGTTGGACAATCCACCACACCATCATCTAGCCCCAAGCTAAGCAGAGCTTGTGTTATGGGCACTAGATGACTGATATACATAATACAATAGATTACATAGATAGATATTTATTATTGTACATAGAAAACGACCAGAACACTGAACAAATATCTGCAGATCGTACAAACATTTGTCCCGAGGCGGGAATCGAACCTGCAACCTCCTGCGATAAAAGCGGACCTTCGCCCACCACGCCACAGAGGTCGTCACATTGAACAACCATCAAAGAAAAACACTCCAAACTCTCATTTGGGCAAGATTGTATTCAAGGCCTTTTAAGTACAAAAAGCTGATTCAAGCCTCGATAAAAAGATTGACAAAGTAGTTGATTCAGAACACTTGTACCAAATTATGGTTGATCACGCGATTGTTAACTTTCGACACTTATTTTATTACGACACCTTTAATTTAAACTTGAAAAAAGCTTATCGGAAGGGGGATGTTTGTACCACGCTGGTTGAACTTACTTAAGTGTAGGTTTAATTTAGTTGCCCTAATACAAATTTTAGGTCCAGCCTTAAAGAAGTTACAAGTGGGAGCGAGGTAGAAGAAGAAAGGTATTTTCTCTTTCAGATTTATATTAAACTAGCTGTAACTAGCTATATTAACCCACTCCGGCTTCGCACAAGTGCAATGCTGTTACAAAAACCTTCCTCTTGAAACACTCTTAAGGCCAGGTAGGCCAACAGAGGCCGCACTTTTGTGGTTTTCAAAACCATCTGAGATGTAGGAATACTGATTAAAAATTCTGTAAAAAAGATATGTAATAGTTAAGGATTTAGTCTAGTCAAATTCGCATTCAGATACAAGATTTTATAAACTTCGCTCGGGAAAAAAAAATCTCGAAGTTACCCCTTTTTGAAATGTTTTTTCAATATTATGACTAAACTATGTGATATTTTAAGTTTTTTTTTGTACTCAATTAAAGACAGTAACTATTTCTAGACAAATTCGCAGAGTTTGTCCTGATAAAATGATTTTCAAAATCACTATTTTGAAATAACTACAAAATTCACAAGCGTGGTGGCTTGGCAGACACGATCAGTCGCGCTCTGGCGCTTACAGACGACGGACCTATGTCAATTTTTCCGCTAATTTATGAAGTACGTAAATGTTTCATTTGTTATGCAATTTTAGTCTCTGACACAATGGCGTTAGATTCAATTTTACTTCAACCTTTGACATGATATGTGACGGTCGTAGTGCCATAGTATAAAATCATCGGTATGTAAGGCAGAAAATTAATAAAGGTTATTGTTCTAGTTTAAAAATATATTATCTACTTACTGGAATGATTTATTGAAGCCAATAATATTTAGTTAACTACATTAACATTTTATATATCTATAAAGCATTGACATAATTGTTCTCCATGATGGTGGAGCCCCCTCCACCATCATAGGTATGGTTTTTTTTTACGGAATCGTATAGAGGGCATCGGGGGGACCTAAGGAAAATTCCGACTTTTCCAAATTTGCCCCTTCTCCCCCCCCCCCTTTAGGGGGGCTCCCAAACAGAGCCATACTGAATGTTATTTTTTGTGGGGTTGTATAGAGGGGGTCAAATAGTTCAAAGGCAGGCAAAAATTCCCCCCTCCCTTTGCCCCCAGACCCCCCCTTTTGAAGTTGCTACCGGAAATAGTCGTTATAGAAAAATTTGGATTGCGGAGTCGTATAGAAGGTTTCTTCTAGTGTTGAAAAATAAAAAAAAATCACCCCCCCTCCACCCACATTTTCACCCCCCCTTTTTGTATCTCCCAAACGGATCGACCTAGAAGAAAAAATTTTTCACAGTTATGTAGAGGAGAAGAAATCATTTTGAACTCCAAAAAAAGTTTGAACCCTATGACCCCCTAGACCCTCTTTTTTTATAAAAAACCGAAAATTGGCCAAATTTTGACCTTTTTTTTCGGGTGGAGCATTGCGGCGAGCGAAGCGAGCTGCAATGCGACAAAGAGGAACAGCACGGCGAGCGAAGCGAGCTGTGCTGTGTGACCTAACACCCACTTATATGGGTATCGTTTTCGACTAAATCAAACACGTAGATTACGAAAAAGATGTCCATTTTCAAATCCAAGATGGCTGAAAGTTTACTATCGCAGATTTTACACATGGATATCGATTACCATCAAATCAAAGACGTTTTAGGTTATGAAAAGTAAAAACTCCAATGCGATAAGGCCGCCTAAGGCAAAGCACTCCCCCCGAGCTGCTAACCTCTAGTTTTTAATCTATAATTTTATTACATGTTAATAGGTTTCTTTTATCTATACTAATATTATAAAGAGGAAAGATTTGATTGTTTGTTTGTTTGAATTGTTCCGAAACTACTGGACCGATTTGAATTTTTTTTTTATCATTAAAATGCTAAATTTTCCGTGATGACCATAGTTAGGGACCCAGATGAAAAATTCAATAATTAAACCGTGCGCTATACCTATATTCTTATTCTATTATGGCTCCGCTGCTTGTTTTCAGATTTTTTAAATTATTATATAGTAAAAAACTGCAATTAAAACATGAATAAGAGCGTTTTCTACTTTACGTAAAATAAGTTTTATCTTTTTTTCCCGAATAAAACCGCAATCACATCTTACAATAAAAAGCGAGATATCGAGGAGTGAGTATTAACCTGTTGCGATGTTGTTCGGATCAAAGAGTTGTTTTTATTTTTCGTTTAATAAAAAAGTAAAACCCATTACAAAAAGCCTATCTCAAGAACTACTCGTACGATTTGCCTGAAAAAAATTCACAAGGTGTAATCGCACCTCAGAAACAATTATTTCAAATAAAAACACTTCTATAGTAATAGTCGGTTACCATATTATGTATTCGGTGGGGGCGGCGAATTATGAAAATATTTTTTTTTATTTTATTTATTCTTGAAAAACTTATTCTAGTTATTAAATATTAACATTCGTTAAGCCCTTGAGGATTTGACTCGAATGTTACATTCCTCTGGTTACATACTTTACGTTTTTTATTACGTGAGTGATAAAACAAAATGTTTGTGTCTTAAACTACTAAGGTACCTAATTGATATAAACAGATAAAGAGTAAGAATAGTTATTGAATAAACGCAGCCCGAAGTGTGCAGCATATCGATGCAGTGTTCGGGCTTTCTCGGACGGCCGAGCCTCCCGAAGTTCCCCGAACACTGCAGAATGCGCCGACCTCGCTCTGGTCGGCAAAAATGAAAAAATGAAAAATCAAAATAAAGATTTTCAGTAGGTACAAATTTTGAAATTGAATATTGAAATGGGACCCTACAGAGTCGAATGGGGTATCAAATGAAAGGTTTCAATTTGCACATTCCAAAACAGATTTTGAAATTTTGATGAATTTTATACTTTTTGAAATATTTAGAAAAAGGTCGAATAAATGACCATTCCCCCCTTATCTCCAAAGATTGCAGAGCGATCGATGTGAAATGTAATAAATGGTCAAAAAATTAACCATTCCCCCACCAACCCCCTATCTCCGAAGATTGCAGAGTGATCGATGTAAAATGTACTATGCGTTTGTAGATATAGATTTATAATTTACAGAAAAAATATAGAGAAGTCTGTAAAAATTCAACTTTTTGAAATATGGTCATAAAACAAATTTTCATACAATGAGACTTTTTCATTGAGAGCAATTCAAATCAAAGGTATGGAATTCGACAATTCAAAACAGGTTTTGAAAATCGCCTAAGTTTCATACTAAGTAAAATACGTTGAAAAAGGTCGAAAAAAGAATTGTAGGTTCGAACCCATCGATCCGAATATCGTTGTGATTTCAAGATGAAAATATAAATTATAGACTTCCTAGCCTTACCACAAATGGAAAAAATAATTATGTGATGTCCATAGCCTTATCATCTCCTGAGCCACTAACCGGGTACAAGCACGCTAGAATTGAATATTGGAGAATTTTGAGAAAATAATAATATTTTATTATAATTGTTTTATTTGATAGGTACCCTTTATTCTTTGTATTTATTTCAAACAAAATTTTAAATTATAGAAGCGAATGTTCTCTATTTGCTTCTTTGTCTTCTTTATTTGAGTATTTATTTCAAATTTTGTAGGTACTTAAAAAACGAAGTTCGGAAATTAACTATGCCTTTTGTTGGTCTGGTCCAGACGTTTTTCAGCGTTCTTGGTTTGGTTGGTTATCTTGGGATCAATTACTTTATTATTAATTCATTATCTATATTAAGAAACATAAATAGAGATGAAGTTGTAACAACTTCATTTATTTACGAAACTCTAACTGAAAACTATTAACAAAGTTTGATCATAGCAACAGCGTTTCTAAAGTGAAATAATATTATGCTACTGCTTATTTCTATACTATGTCGTTGGCGCTGCATCTGCGCTAAGTATTTCGCGCGCAACTTTAGACAGGACAAAATGCCTACAGCTGCAGGAATACCTCGCCTTAAGGCGAGGTATTCCTGCAGCTGTAGGCATTTTGTACTTTGTTAATAGTTTTCAGTTAGAGTTTCGTAAATAAATGAAGTTGTTACAACTTCATCTCTATTTATGTTTCTTAATATAGATAATGAATTAATAATAAAGTAATTGATCCCAAGATAACCAACCAAACCAAGAACGCTGAAAAACGTCTGGACCAGACCAACAAAAGGCATAGTTAATTTCCGAACTTCGTTTTTTAAGTACCTACAAAATTTGAAATAAATACTCAAATAAAGAAGACAAAGAAGCAAATAGAGAACATTCGCTTCTATGATTTAAAATTTTGTTTGAAATAAATACAAAGAATAAAGGGTATCAAATAAAACAATTATAATAAAATATTATTATTTTCTCAAAATTCTCCAATATTCAATTCTAGCGTGCTTGTACCCGGTTAGTGGCTCAGGAGATGATAAGGCTATGGACATCACATAATTATTTTTTCCATTTGTGGTAAGGCTAGGAAGTCTATAATTTACATTTTCATCTTGAAATCACAACGATATTCGGATCGATGGGTTCGAACCTACAATTCTTTTTTCGACCTTTTTCAACGTATTTTACTTAGTATGAAACTTAGGCGATTTTCAAAACCTGTTTTGAATTGTCGAATTCCATACCTTTGATTTGAATTGCTCTCAATGAAAAAGTCTCATTGTATGAAAATTTGTTTTATGACCATATTTCAAAAAGTTTAATTTTTACAGACTTCTCTATATTTTTTCTGTAAATTATAAATCTATATCTACAAACGCATAGTACATTTTACATCGATCACTCTGCAATCTTCGGAGATAGGGGGTTGGTGGGGGAATGGTCATTTATTCGACCTTTTTCTAAATATTTCAAAAAGTATAAAATTCATCAAAATTTCAAAATCTGTTTTGGAATGTGCAAATTGAAACCTTTCATTTGATACCCCATTCGACTCTGTAGGGTCCCATTTCAATATTCACTTTCAAAATTTGTACCTACTGAAAATCTTTATTTTGATTTTTCATTTTTTCATTTTTGCCGACCAGAGCGAGGTCGGCGCATTCTGCAGTGTTCGGGGAACTTCGGGAGGCTCGGCCGTCCGAGAAAGCCCGAACACTGCATCGATATGCTGCACACTTCGGGCTGCGTTTATTCAATAACTATTCTTACTCTTTATCTGTTTATATCAATTAGGTACCTTAGTAGTTTAAGACACAAAAATTTTGTTTTATCACTCACGTAATAAAAAACGTAAAGTATGTAACCAGAGGAATGTAACATTCGAGTCAAATCCTCAAGGGCTTAACGAATGTTAATATTTAATAACTAGAATAAGTTTTTCAAGAATAAAAAAAATAAAAAAAAAAAACAAAATATTTTCATAATTCGCCGCCCCCACCGAATACATAATATGGTAACCGACTATTACTATAGAAGTGTTTTTATTTGAAATAATTGTTTCTGAGGTGCGATTACACCTTGTGAATTTTTTTCAGGCAAATCGTACGAGTAGTTCTTGAGATAGGCTTTTTGTAATGGGTTTTACTTTTTTATTAAACGAAAAATAAAAACAACTCTTTGATCCGAACAACATCGCAACAGGTTAATACTCACTCCTCGATATCTCGCTTTTTATTGTAAGATGTGATTGCGGTTTTATTCGGGAAAAAAAGATAAAACTTATTTTACGTAAAGTAGAAAACCCTCTTATTCATGTTTTAATTGCAGTTTTTTACTATATAATAATTAAAAAAATCTGAAAACAAGCAGCGGAGCCATAATAGAATAAGAATATAGGTATAGCGCACGGTTTAATTATTGAATTTTTCATCTGGGTCCCTAACTATGGTCATCACGGAAAATTTAGCATTTTAATGATAAAAAAAAAATTCAAATCGGTCCAGTAGTTTCGGAACAATTCAAACAAACAAACAATCAAATCATTCCTCTTTATAATATTAGTATAGATAAAAGAAACCTATGCTCGGGGAGGGGGGTCGTGGGGGTCACAGCACGTCTCGCTTCGCTCGCCGTGCTATTCTCCTTAGTCGCATTGCAGCTGGCTTCGCTCGCCGCAATGCTCCACCCAAAAAAAAAGGTCAAAATTTGGCCAATTTTCGGTTTTTTATAAAAAAAGAGGGTCTGGGGGGTCATAGGGTTCAAACTTTTTTTGGAGTTCAAAATGATTTCTTCTCCTCTACATAACTGTGAAAAAATTTTTCTTCTAGGTCGATCCGTTTGGGAGATACAAAAAGGGGGGGTGAAAATGTGGGTGGAGGGGGGGTGATTTTTTTTTATTTTTCAACACTAGAAGAAACCTTCTATACGACTCCGCAATCCAAATTTTTCTATAACGACTATTTCCGGTAGCAACTTCAAAAGGGGGGGTCTGGGGGCAAAGGGCGGGGGGAATTTTTGCCTGCCTTTGAACTATTTGACCCCCTCTATACAACCCCACAAAAAATAACATTCAGTATGGCTCTGTTTGGGAGCCCCCCTAAAGGGGGGGGGGGAGAAGGGGCAAATTTGGAAAAGTCGGAATTTTCCTTAGGTCCCCCCGATGCCCTCTATACGATTCCGTAAAAAAAAACCATACCTATGATGGTGGAGGGGGCTCCACCATCAAGGAGAACAATTATGTCAATGCTTTATAGATATATAAAATGTTAATGTAGTTAACTAAATATTATTGGCTTCAATAAATCATTCCAGTAAGTAGATAATATATTTTTAAACAAGAACAATAACCTTTATTAATTTTCTGCCTTACATACCGATGATTTTATACTATGGCACTACGACCGTCACATATCATGTCAAAGGTTGAAGTAAAATTGAATCTAACGGCCATTGTGTCAGAGACTAAAATTGCATAACAAATGAAACATTTACGTACTTCATAAATTAGCGGAAAAATTGACATAGGTCCGTCGTCTGTAAGCGCCAGAGCGCGACTGATCGTGTCTGCCAAGCCACCACGCTTGTGAATTTTGTAGTTATTTCAAAATAGTGATTTTGAAAATCATTTTATCAGGACAAACTCTGCGAATTTGTCTAGAAATAGTTACTGTCTTTAATTGAGTACAAAAAAAAACTTAAAATATCACATAGTTTAGTCATAATATTGAAAAAACATTTCAAAAAGGGGTAACTTCGAGATTTTTTTTTCCCGAGCGAAGTTTATAAAATCTTGTATCTGAATGCGAATTTGACTAGACTAAATCCTTAACTATTACATATCTTTTTTACAGAATTTTTAATCAGTATTCCTACATCTCAGATGGTTTTGAAAACCACAAAAGTGCGGCCTCTGTTGGCCTACCTGGCCTTAAGCATACATAGGGACAAACCGACAGACAGCGGGAAGCAACTTTGTTTTATACTATGTAGATGATATCAGTGATTACAGTGATGGTTTGCAGACTGAGGATAGGTAGACCTACTTCAGGTATTAGCTTGTTCATCGAAATGATGTACCTACATGTAGCAATTCATATATTTTATTTCATTGCACGCATTCTGTTGTTTCGTAGGTCTTAATATCTGGGTTAGGTATCTATAAGAGACAATAATATCCAAGAATGTATGTTATGCTGATACTGTTGTATGCCCCCGGCAACGTACGCGTTTTTGGATAAAGTAGTCTATTATATTATTCTAGGTCAGGATTTTCTGCATAATTGCAGCAGGATTCGTGGTTTTGTCTTCGATCAAACATTTTCGCAACGACACCAACGAAAATACAGTGAAATTTTGAAAGCATCATATTATATTAGTTTTACAAATTGGAGAAGTTCTGTTGGACGATCGATTCTGATTATTCGACATCAATCACGTAATCCCCTGTGTGTTGGAACTGGATGTCAAATGTCAGGGGCTTCATCACCGAAATTACCATACAAATACGTATTGGGCGAAGTAAACCAAACAATAGTATAACAGCAAAGTGGAAAATCACTGCAGAATGAATAATTTAGTTATAAGCTTACCAAACACGTTTAATATGTTCGAGCGAGTTGACGACAAAAAAGTAGGTAAAATCAGAAGGTGCCAACTCGCGCGAACTCGCGGGTTTCATTTGAGCGAGTTGACGAATAAGTAAATTTTTCCGTTTAAGTTTTACCATTTAAAATATTCATTTATTATTCGGTTCTTTATGCTACTGTTAGATACTACTCATTGCATCAGATTCGTTTCTATGCACACTTAGCTCAATCTAGTAGTCAGAACTAAACGAATTTCATTCATATTTATTTCAGCATATAGAGGTTACCTAATCCTAAGACTCCATTGTCACTGTCTTATACCAAGTATGTGGAGTAAAAGCTGCGTGGAGTGTAACATGGAGTAAAAGCCCAAACTTTAGCAAAAAATTTCTTTTATTCGGTTATTAACAAAGATATCATGCACCAGTTTTGTCTAGTGGTCATTTAGCTTTAATTTATTTTTTGAAAACTAGGAGGCGAGAATTTTCGAAAATATTTTTCTTCGTTTCTGATCGAGTCTGAACCACCTCTGAAAGTTTGGTCTTTACTACTTAATACATCCTGTATGAGCCTTTGTAGACAATTTAACCTTTATAGACTTTGTAGAAAATAAAAATTAAATGGTTAGGAATACGAAGCATAACCACATGCAACCTCTAACAGCCTCGCTTATCGCAAACGGTGAAGGCAAACTAACATTTAAAAGCTTTTCGCATATTCATTCCGAAACTTTAGCAATTCCCTTTGGTTTCCAGCGCCTGTAAAATTTATGTGAGCCGTTACCCACTTTTATGTAAAAGGTTTTTCTCCACCAAAACTGCATGAATTTAATAAACACAAATTCTGTTGGGTATTACTTTTTGTTTTTATACTTTTACGTATTATTTTCAATTAGTTTGCGAGAAAAATGCTGAATTCTCAAATTATAGGAAGAACTTGAATAAATTGTTCAGGGCACATATTTCTAAGAACTCTAATGATCGTAAAGAGTACCTACCGTTTGAGAAATATATTATGAACGAGAAAAGCAGAAAACAAGTCGACTTGAAATTGAAAGAGGCAAGATCCAGAAAACAAATCTACTTAAAATTAAAAGAGGCAAATTGAGGAAAGCCGCGGCAGAAATAATATTTTCAGAAATAAACAATGTGCAATAAAATAAACAATCCCGATGATTCAATTCAAAATCAGTTTTGAGTATTTGATGAATCATTATTATTTGCTCTTCTTACATTTTAAAGAAAGCAAACTGTATTGAGGAAATATATCAAGAAACTAACTAACGGTCACAGCTAATAGGAAGTACCGACAAGACGTACATACATACCTACCGACACAATCAGTTCAAACAACGTCCAGTCGCCCGTCCAAATATAAAACACAGATATTATGCTCAAATATTTGTTCCGAGTGTTTTAGGTAGGTACTATGTACAGTACAACTACCTCTAAATATATCTATTGTATTATGTACATCAGTCATCTAGTACCCATTAAACAAGCATTGCCTGGCTTGGGGCTGGATGATACATAGCATTATTTGCAATTTAAAGCAAAAACTATTATTACATCTGCAGGTATTTTGTTTTGGTCGATTTTTACATTACATTACATCAGCCTGTATAGTCCACAGCTGGACATAGGCCTCCCCTAATGAGCGCCATATGTGGCATTATTCATCATTTGGGGGTTATTGCCCATAATCCCCACGCTGGGCATGCGGGTTGGGGATCGCAGTTCGGTGGAATTGTTCCGCAGAGGGCGCTGCTGCCCGCCCTCGGTGTGTTTCCCTTAGTCGCCTCTTACGACACCCACGGGAAGAGTTGGGGTGGTGCAATTCTATGCCGGCACCACACGACATTGGTCGATTTGCATGTACGTAAATAAAAAAATATCTATATGTATAATATTATTGCATAGTATATCAGTCGTCTAATACCCATAGCACAAGCTCTGCTGAACTTGTGCTGACGCCATTATATTTGTATCGTTAGAATATCAAGAAACAATTCAGCTAAGCTAACACGCCGCAGTCACTTTTCGCCATCACGTGTAACATGTAGATTTCAATCAGATTATTTCCGTAGTCGAAACCATTTAATTGGCTCGTAAATCCATAGCAGCTGTGGGAATAAAAATAAGGGCCAATTTAACGGAAAATGAAAATAGGGGTGTTTCGGAACATGTTGGCGCAATCGATTTTAATCGAGCTCGAACTAAAGCTACAATAATAGTGGCAAAGAGTATTGGTATAATGTCGTAAACATGATAGATGCTACAGCAGTTAAATAAGTTAAACGTTCTGTAATTAAATTAGTTAAGTGGTAATTGAGCATTATTTATTGCCTGTTATTTAAATTACTTTTACGAGCACAAAACTACTCCACCTTACATGAGGGTATGATGATTCAGTGTCTAAAGAGAGTCCAAGAGTCAGAAATCAGTGAAAAGATAGCGGAGAGTTTTTGTTTATATGCAGATAATGTATAAACGTATATAGATAGTTAAGGGGACCATGCCCGATACATAAATTGCATAGATTAAATTATAAATACAGACGTGTATTTTGAAACAAAACTCTAAAAATCAGAGCAAGTCAATTACGACTAAATCACAAAGCCTATTTGCATACAAATTCTTGTTATATAGAAGCATCTCCTATTTAACAAAGACTTCACTCCTATTGATACAAGCATTACCCACACACCTTATAGAGGTATGAATAGAAGTAGAAGTCATATGGAGATAATCTCCTAGTTAGAAGCTCTGGTCACACATGCACGACCGACCCCCCAAACAATTATCAATTAAACCAATCATATACATATAATGTTGGGTTACGACACCATTCACCATCGATTCCACGTATGGGGGCAGGGCATAGCGTAGTGATGTCATCTGGGCCGTTGGTAACTGCTCTATTATCTCTGTCAGTTCAGCTTGTATGCAGTAATCTGTGCCGGCCATGGCTTGGTGATGCTATGTGCCTTACGCAATTGTATATTTGTTGTCTTACTGTTATTTACTTAGGTGATTTGTGTATTCAGTCATCTTTGTTTCTCATCGTTATTGTCGTATGTTATGTCCAGAGCTCGGTGGTTATGTCACTTTTTATCTCATCGTATTAATCTTATCAGCATGTCTATAGTATGATATTATGATTATTCTATGATATACCGGCTACGAAAACTAGATTACTAATAGACTAGCTACTTACTACTCTGAGTTTACGCACAATTCCACGGCATCTTCGCCCTTAAATCAATCAGATTATAAGTATGTAATCAGAAATACGTCATTTTAGGTATAACACGGAAGGTCAACTAAAAATTGGAAATAGAGTGGTAATTTTACATTCATATTAATGAAGTTTAAAAATATCAACCCACTGATATCGGCAAATTATATCTATTATGAATACTATACAACGAACTAGCCAAGTCCTTATCAATCTAATAATCTAATCGTTCAAGAAACGATTTTCTAGGCAATGGTAATTCAGAATACCGTGAATCGGTTTATGAGAATGGCAGTTATGGAAATTAATAATCAACACACTTAGTTGAATTAACTGAAGTGTCAAGCAATATATCAGTTACGCATATTTCTTAATTTGATAGCTAAGCTATACCGCATTAATCAGTTTGATAGGAATTTATATTTATCAATGTTTCATTACTGAAAATATTGTTTTTGAGTTAGTATTTACTATTACAAAACACTACGCTGGAGTCTAGAAACTTACCGAACATATAACTCTCAAATATGTATAACATCTTCTAAAAACGAGCAGTTTCTCAATGCCGATGCCCAGGGAATTAGTTGGGGATATCTGATACGAGTAAAATGTGGAAAGCATAGATAAAAAGCAGAGATGACTTTCCAAAACCACAAATTGAAATGCTGCATCAAAAACAGATGGTGATACATGATAATGTTGAAGTAAAACAGACATCAGGACTTTTTTAGAAATCCTATACCCAATTGAACGAATGGTATCAAATTATGACGGTCGGAACGGAAGAAAATGGTAAACATTTAACAGACAGCAAACTGAAAAACAATATTGATATAGACAGCAATAGATTTGCCTTGAAACAAATAAACGACACTATTAATTAGATTGTAAATCGACTGAAATTAGAACAAGGTTCCAATAAACTTCAGAATAAACAATGCCGCTGGCCAGAAAGCGAAGCTAGCTCATAACGCCAAAAATCAGGGTTCTTGTATACGAAATCTTGGCAGGCTATTATTACGTTTCCATTATTTTTATAGCATTTTATTACTGCATACTTTATACGATCTAGCCCCAAACTAAGAAAATATTTTTATTTAAATAGAGTTTTAGTTCGCCTTTTGTAAATGGAAAACTACTAGGCCCAATATCAATGTCTTAAACTGTGAATATTGAATAAGCGGTATTGTAACAAAACCAATTACAAATACTTTAATAAGAATAGTGTATTTAGTCATCCATCATTGATAGGTATTTGTTTTTCAATCGTGCTAGATATTTTTTTCTGATTATTAATCACCATAATTACGTGTCGATCGTATTTTAATAATCATACGTTATCATAACATACTGTCGAAATAGATGATACAATACAATATAAATCTATAGCGAAGCATTTAATTTAATTTTCCGTGACAAGTACATCCGAACATGGAGCTTCCTTCTACTCGATCTTATCTTTGCCTGTGCTACTTTCAATTCATGTTAAATACATGAATGGATGGATGTTATCTTTGACATGGTCAATCTATAGCAGAATATTTATATGAAGCCAGCAAGGTTTCATCGTGAAAGAATGACTAATATGCAATAGCTTGGTTGATAGTAATTATTCTACTCGAAGAATGACGTAAGTGAGGTCTGTGCAATGCCTTTGACTCTCCTAGGTCAGTAGTACGTACGTAACGATTAGACAGAAATATATAAGATCTTGCGTCTTCTTTATTTTCATCATTAAGAAAATATATGTCTAAATATACGGTACCTGCATTAGGAGAAGTAGATTCTAATGCATAGCCTCCATCTTACAAGTGGCAACGCTTAGCTGAACGCCATTGCCCGATTAACAGTCATTACTAAAGTGCATGGCGAATGGTAAATTTTATAAGATAGTGAGAGCTCAATGAGGTTAATAGGATTAGAGCATGCATTGTACGATCACAGGTCGATCCATATAAAGGTTAGTTAACTTTGTACCTACCTCAATTAGCCAACAGGGCACGGTACGCTATTTATCTGTGTAATCTCTTTGGAGAATTTAAACTGAATTAAATACAAGCAAGACTTAGAGTTTCCTATTGTCTTTGCTTTTGTTCAAGTTTATTTCATGAAATTAAAGGTAGCGCCGGCCGCCGTACCGCCGTTGGATGAATTGTCGCTTTGTTTGGGTAAAGTTTAGTAATTTATTTGAAAAGTAGTCATTTGTTCGGTAGAAAATGATGAGGAAGAGTTAAATGTTCAATGAGATGATTATTTCTCTATTGCGGAAAGGGATTGATTAAGTATATTACGTTTGTGGCTCAATAAGTACAAGTTATAATATAAACATTTTTATTATATGTTTATAACTTATAAGTATTATTAATAAGTATAAGTTATAAACATATAAATTTTCTATATTAATATTGTTTTTCAAAATGTAGGTAATACTTAGTAATAAATTTATGTGAATTTTAATTTATGTTTTGTGGAATTTTAGTGAATTTAATATTATGTATTAGAAGTGCAAACATCTCTATACACATTTATATCTATAGGAGAGAATAGTTTTTTATATGCTGTCAATTTGTTTGTGCATATGGTATCAACGTTTTTAATTAAGGCGCATACAGCACCTAAACTAGCGCCACCACCTACTTTATGTTATTATTCTGTTTAACAAAGGAATTTTCAAAAATCCATCGTCCAGTTTGTGATACCTATCATAAGCTTTTTTTTAATGCCTCTGTAATAGTTTTATTCTATTTAGTTTAGGAAGAGATACGAAGTTGCCCTTGGTGGCCACCAAAATCTATTTTCGTATCTCTTCCTGAAGCTTATGATAGGTATCACAAACTGGACGATAGATTTTTGAAAATTCCTTTGTTAAACAGAATAATAACATAAAGTAGGTGGTGGCGCTAGTTTAGGTGCTGTATGCGCCTTAATTGTTTCTTTTTATAGGTTGTATTGACCACTTTACGTCGAGACTTTTGAGACGGACTTTCGCTCCAGTCTGAAACTCGCTTGTCAAGAAACATGTTCGCGCATGTTCTTAATTCGAAACGCCATCAAATTACAGGAACTTACTCTGGTTCTCTTAGTTCTTGGGCTAGCACTGCTAACACGTTCTAACTACGTGTTCAGTATACTGACTTGAAAACTTACGAAATCATCAACTTCGTTCATTATAAGAATTCCTTTGTTCAAAACATTTTGAATTTGCTCGCTCCAGTTCTTTTCAGAGTTAAGACTTTAAGTACTTTCAGTATTGTATAACTTAATGTTCATTGAGTAGGTATCTCTAGATAAGGTGGCTACTATGCACATAATGAATTATTCAGCTGATGCTATGTATTTATGAAGGCATAATAAAAAAATTAAATAAATAAATATATAATGCTGGATAATCCACACAGCATCATCTAGCCCCAAGCTAAGCAGAGCTTGTGTTATGGGTACTAGATGACTGATATACATATAAAAATATTTTACATAGATACTTTTTACTATACAATAGAAATCTACCAAAATACTCTGATCAAATTCTGAATCTGCAGATCGCACAAATATGTATTTGTCCCGAGGCGGGAATCTAACCCACAATCCTGCGTCACAGGCGACCCTCGCCCACCGCGCCACAGAGGTCGTCAAAAATTATTAGAACCTAGATTTGAGTTTTCCAATATTTCGTCACAGGTGGTGACAAGGAGTGAGGAGAATTATATTAAAAGGGCATGCCTTCAATTCGATATTCACTCCCTTCTTACTTTGCTCCTGTCTTTTTATCAGAATGTATTTTCTTCATATAACTCATATTATACCTACCACGTGTAAAACAATTACCTTGCAGTCAGTAAGCGAAACTTCTTTCCCAAAATCCGCACTGTGAATGAGGCAGCTGAGGTTTAGAAACTGACGATTCAGTGGGGGAATCGCAGAATCCTTTGTAGCGTGTAAGCCCGTGAATAAACAAACAAGGCCACCTGCGCCGAAATAAAATAGAATATTACCTGCGGTGTTGCCATTGCCAGCTGGCTCTTGAATCAAAGACTTGTGCCCTAAAATTCGACGTGATTTGCGAAATTTGTTTTTTTTTAACCTAGATTTTTCCGTAGAAACGTAATTTTTTTGAAGTAATTTTATGAGTCACAGAAATACATATTTTGCTCATTTAGCCTGACAGACAAAAATGCCTTTACTAGGTAATTACTGCTAAATCTTGTTGGTAATTATGTAATCTAGTAATATCCGCCTACGGTGTATTCATTATCTAAACAAGACCCAAGACTTAGGTACTTACTAATTGTGTATTTTGTGCTACCGCTTTGATGTTAGTTCTGCATAATAATTTGCTCGGTTTGTTTGAGCATGGTGTTGGATTACAAATTCCTGCGTCTTATTTGGCAACACCAGCCAACGGTTTATTCGATTTCTAAACGAAATGCGTAGGTTGCTAGGTGTACCAGTATTCTTGTATATCTTAGCCTATTTTACGCTTCACTTGCCTGACGTTTTCCAAAAAAAATCCGTTTTACATACCTTTTCTATATTGCAGAGAAAATCCATGAAAACAGAAAAGTGGGCAATATTTTGTTTCGCTCGGCATAAAATAATAGTCATTGTTATTTGATCAGGTTTTCCCTTCAACATTGCTCGCAGCACCCGCAACCCTCTTGCCTTTCAGAGGATTTGTTGAAATTCAATAGCACGCTTTGTTGCTTTATCACAAAGGGAATGGGTTTAGGACAAATCAACTTTTATTTGCCTGCTCAAATGAGTATTTCTGGCGAGGTTTTGAGAGTACTTAGTACACACCTATGTAGTAAGATTAAATAAGGGAGAGGGTCGATCTTGTACGCACCCTCTTAGAAAGGTACGAGTGTGCCCATGTAGAGAGTACCGTTGTAACCAATGGGATAATTAGTAAAAAGTTCTGTTACTAATTAAAATTTGTTTGAGCCGTTAGCAAAATGTTAACGTTGTTACCAAAATTAAATGCCAATTAATCCTCCAAGCCGATGTTTGTGGCGTTTTTGTGGTGATACTACACTGTTTTGCAGCATTTCCGTACCTTGCACCAATACTCTAATAACTTCTAAGAGAAACCGTATTATTGAAGTATGAGCAAAAACTACCAATCCATCTTTTTACAATGCTTCGATTAATCGTTAATAACAGTTGTCACGGATAAAAACCTTGCAATTACATGAAGGTGTGAGTGACATACGGTTCATTAAAGTGGACAGTAAATGGCAAGCGTAGTCGAAAAAACCGGCAAGTATTGCCGGAAATTAGGGACGCTGCCAAAAAATTTAGGACATAGTAAAAGTGAGCGATTTCTTTCGGGATCAACGAACTGCACTATTAGTTCACAAAGACATATGTAGAGCAGAAAGGTATGAGAGAAATTTATAAATTAAATGAATAATGTATGAATTGTCCACTCAGCACCATCTGGCCTGAACTAAGCAGAGCTTGAAGCTTTTATGGGTATGACTGATATCTGAGTTACTACAAATCATTAAGAAGATAGTTTTTGAATTACACAACGAAAATACTCAGATGATTTTTTAGTATAACATAGAAAATATCCAGACAAATATTTGCACAAACGTTTGTCGTAAGACGGGAATGCAACCCGTAACTACCTGCGTGCTTAGCGCGGAAATTACTAGTAGTATGACATTATGTAGGTATTTTTGCATAAAAACACAAATTAAATTACCGTCATTGTTGCACATACATATGTAGATATATATGTATGTGCGTAGGTACCTAAGTTTCGTGCAATTTTAAAGTCCAAACAACTGGATAGATTTAATTTAGACATCTCAAGATAGCAGGAAATTTAATAGAGCGACTTCTTTGCTGTGATGTCTGGTTTGTCACCATGCTGCCAGTTCATGAAAATTTCATAGTCACCTAATGGAGGCGTGGTTGCAATAATAACATGAGCGCTAAATTTTGAAGCACATCAATCAGATTTGTACTCGAACACAATTTACCAAAAAATAATAATACTAATACACTAATACAAGAGAAAATACCTAACAACAATCTAAGGCAACTTCGTAGTTACATAAGATATTCATAATTTTATTGTAGGTACATCAATTTTACAAAGAAGAAGAAATATAAATAGAGGACAAAACTTAAGCAAAAGTAAACATTTCATGGACATAGGACGCAGAATATCAGGAGAGAGTAAATCATAATCAGAATATTGAAATGCTTCTGGATCACGAAAGTGACATGTGCAAATGTCAAAACATTCTGATGCGGTAGTAATTCATTAGAAGCCAGTCAATATGAATTCTAAGCATCTGGGTTTTACGTTTTTACTAAAAAAAAAATTGATAAGTTAGAAGTCAGCGCATCATTTTGTTTTTAAGCACTTAGTATCATTTACAGGTTATCAAATTCCTGACAAAAACCTGACTCAGATAACGTTAACGTTACAACGTGATACATATATATTTTATGCATAGCTATCTATGTTTATATTGATAAAGGTTATCTTACTTTTTTCATTCTCTGGTTACGAAAGCTAACTATTACCACGCCACGCTCAGAAATCAGGAGAAATATTATCATATAGTATCACTCATACATAATACTCAATATATCTTATTCTTCTTCTTAAGTTGTGCCTCCGGGTTCGCCCAAGTAGAAAATCTTTCTTGGAATCCTAGCAGTTCTGGTATTTAACAGAGACAAATCCAACAAACCAACGATCATTAAAATAGGACCCGCCGTTCTTGAGTTATAAATGGTGTAACTAACCCGACTTTATAATATAGACATGTTGCTTCTTTTTGACACGACACAAGTCTTGTCTTGGTTCGGGGGACATGTAACCCTTATATTATCTTCTTTCTTTAGACACAGTAGTCGATTTCAAGAACTTTTTCTCTCTTATCATGATTTTTAACATAGAAAAAAATCTCAGTGTTTATTATTTTGATTGTAACATAAGTCATCTGCAGATTATGCTTGCAGTGCATGACGGGGTTGCGTGAAGGCCCGTTGCTTTTAGGTACAACTGCTAGTTTGTACCATCCACTAAGTATTCCGTTGCACATTGTGTCCAGTTGTCGGAGACAAGTCTTTGAACTATGATGGACTACCGCAGGATACGGCTATGGCTGCACTTTTATTCCACGAACATAAAAGAATCAAATATGATTTATGAACTGTTAGTTGTTGAGTTTTTTTCCTTTCACTTAAATATTAGTTAAATGTTTCCTTTTCATAAAGTTATTTTTTAAGTTAAGCTTTCAGGTCCGTTGGGGAATTAAGGCCAATTTCGGTTTTTGTTACTTTCAGGAAGAGGATAATAATTTTAAATTTAATACAGAGAAATGGCGAATAACTTTCTTGGTTTTATATTCTGTGGGATGACTTTTGATGAATCGCTTTAAGCAATATCCTCGTTCAAAACCCACCCCGAGGCTGGCGTCCGTTACCCTCTCAATATATGAAATAGGGCACCTCAATACGCCGATTTTATTAGGGTTGCGAATCAATAACTTTCTTTACATTTTCAACCCCATTTATAACGTTTATGACTGATGCTGTAAATTAAAAAGTTTATAACATGGCGTGTGATTGAGAGCATTAATTAACTCTTTACTCTTTACTGAGAAATTGTGCGTAAGAGAAAACAAAACTATAAAGCCAGCTTTAAATAACTTGACAGCTGAAATGAAATACGTAGGAAAGCATCTGGCATTAAGACCGTGCCGTGCGTGACACAAACTTAACTGCACAACGAATCAAAGAAATCAGAAAAGGCAAAATTACACGAAATCTTAATAAATCATCTCAGATTACCACGCACTGGAGACACTGCTCACAGTTTTGACACAGATAAGTAACTTAATATCACTACAGGTACCTTGAACCGGTGTGGAACGCACCTCAGTGCGCACGGATTATCTCGCACTTATCTCACTAAACACTGAATTCCTCTCGCTATCACCGCTTCAACACTAAACTTCACGGGAGGACAGTTTTGAGTCACAAAGGCTTAGAAATAAAGTTGGTTATTCACAAGCGGAGCGCAAGACGTCCGTTCTCCACGAAGCGGGGCAAATGACTGGCTGGATAGATGCACTTACTCAAACCGCTCGGTTTCGGTCGGCTGCCCCTAGTCATTTTACACCGCGCACTCACCATCACCTTAGGTAATATTATTACCTCATTACGCGATTCTGTCCCTTGGTACTCAATAATATTAGCCTCATATTATTTTCATCAACATTTTGTAAATGGCTGGTAATTAAAGACCGAATTCGAATGGGACTGCGATAATTAAGGAGGGACTTAAAAGATACTGTGTTAAGCTGAGAGTATTTAATTTGGAACCGTGTGAGGCAAGGTCAGAATATTATATAATCCTGTTAGAATATTCAACAAGACTCTTTCCGAAATGTTTGAGCGGAAATTTTCTGACATACCAATTACGTACAAAATGGGTGTAATAATGTTTTCGTGTTCTGGAACTTTTTTTTTTGTTTCCATGTTGTACAAAGGTCTTAAAAACAGCTACCAAGATAAGCCCAAGGGCACTGCCAAATACATCATTTTTTGCTGTAAACAGCAAAGATGTATTTACTTTTTCTTATTTAAAATACATAAGAAATCTAACTTGCTGCAATATTTTTGTTAATAAAAGACAACTTGTCTGAGATTTCGCCAGTTCTTTTGTCAATGAGTTTACACAGAATCTTACAAAAGATCCATTTCAATGGGGTTCCTTTCCTTTGCACAACATGTCATGTAGAGATATTGTCAGTTTTTTACACAGACCACGTTTCCGCAGGCTATTTTAGGTCGAATGGGAATAGGACGGTCCTTTCAACAACCATCAATCACTGGCATGCGGTCTCTGCCTGCCTCAAGTATAAAAGCCTATTCGATGTCATTAGCGTTTTCGTTTATACCTATCAACAAAATTAATGAAAGTTGATATATTTATCTATACATGTACATACTTCTATTTCATCGCATAACTAATGGGTATTTGAATTATTTCGCCCGGGAGCTGCGCAATTAACTGAAGAAAAGTACCGATTGGTCACTTCAAGAATCCGGCTTATTACAGAAATGGAGCTTGCTTGTATCTGACGGAACTTGAGTTCCGTTGTATATTCTGGTTTTGCGACATTTCAAGTCTTAACCAAAGGCAGTCGATCCAAAGCCGACGGACAAGGACAGGATATCTTCAGGAAACTTGGAATTGCTCTCGGGGGATACACCGAAGGAATTACGATCTATAAAAGTTAAGAAGTCGTAAAAGCGAAAATTAATTTGCAAACACTTGAAGCTTGAAAACGCCGCATTTTTCGCTATGATATCGGAACCCCTACATTTTGATGAAGGAAATAATAAGTCACGCAAGAGTGCGCGACCATCTACAGAATTAACGCTTCACTGCAAGTAAGAGCGAACAGGAGCAATTAAGTATCAGTAAAAACTAGTGATTTGTGTGTGACATTCTCTTAGGTGTAAAAACAGCGACAGGCATATTAGTCGCTCACTATCCAATGGCCACCAGTTATTTTTAAGCTTACGATATATTAGAAGTCACAAACGAAGCCGGTAAACACCAAATTGATATTAATCCCTGTGACGTTTATTCGAAAGACGCTGGCGAAATATATTCCTTGCTCAGTGATTATACGAAATAACAAACAGGCCCCGGAGGCAGCTTTGAAGTGAAATTACACGACGGAGCTTTTTCATTACCAACTCGGAAAATTTAGGCCAGACTAGGCGAGGCAAACAAGACAGGCTGGTCTGATGACATTGCCTGGAGGTATTCTGTTGACGGGAATAGGAAGCAAGGTAAGATAATACGTGTTTCGTTATATACAAATCACGTGGGTACGCTTGAACAGTTAACATTTTTTCAACTGCTGCAGGCTAAAAAAGTTTTTACCTTGTACCAAAGCAGTGAGTTTTTCCTTTTCAACTATATCTGCTATATAGTTGAAAAGGAAAAAGGAATACCTACGAATGCGCATTAATTAAAATGTTCTCTACAGGTAATTTACTTTGTGTGAATAAATACGCCGTTTGGACGCGAATAAATCGAAAAACTGAATAATTTGCAGAACAAAGTACCTATTCATTCATTAGCCGAACTACCATTTCATAAATTAGCATCATACATTAATTAGTTTTTATGAGATCCGAAACAATAGCGTCTACAAATTCAATCAGAGTGAAAGGGACACTAGTTAGCGATAGCATTTACTGAATATTCAAAGAGTCAACAAGCCTGGAAACAATCCTGTCGGTTCAGGTGATGGCTTCGCGGCAAACAGATAATTTCACGGACTCGCTAACGTTCAGAATTGGGTCTCAGAGTTCACTGTATAAATTGAATTATTAGCGACTGTTTGGCAGACGGCCGACCTCAGTCGAAATTCAAAATCTGGATGAAATTCTCACGATCTGCAACGAGCAGATTCGATTAACTGGGTAATATTAAGTTGACACGCTCCCAGAACGTCCGCAATCAACGAGAGGGAAATAAAGAGATTAACAATTTTGGTATTAAAGCAGAGCTCAAACTATGAATAAAATTTGAGATATCAGGTTACTATTACTACACAGTTCACACTCACGCGGTTAACTTCAAAGGCAGCATTAACTAATATTTTTTATTTGTAATTATTGTGGAGAGAGTTCAAGAGAAATTCATAAACCGAAAGCGTAAATATAGAATAGTCAGCATCAAAGAAGATGTGTAAAACGCCGCAGCGGGCAAATAAGGGGAATTGTCGAAGGGAAGTTTTTCAATCAAGGCAAGGAACGTTAGCATCGAAAGTTTGGCAGTTTTCTTGCGTGTGCTGGTAGCTGGAGATAGCGCTTCATTCGTTCAACAACATATTCTGCTAACTTGTGGAGCATAATGGATATTGTACTCTGAATTATTTACCAGTAACGAACAAAAAACAAAAGCAAGGAAAAATATGGGCGTTCAATTTAAAGCTAAGGAGGATCGTATTTACATAAAAGTTCTTCGCCTCGAGGTAAATCAATAACCGTGCGGCAACCAAAAGCGGACGCCAGCTAACATTATACAAAGTAAGAATAACCGTTGCCTTCCAAAATATTGTTTGCTCGTTTCAACAATGGATCTGGGAGAAGTGCGTTGCGGTTTGAAATATCTAAACAGAACTGGCACAGATGTTAGTATTGTTTTTCAAAGGGTGTTTTCTTTAAACTGAATAAATATGGACGATCATAAATCGCCAAAAGCCGACGAAACATGTTGTATTGACAAGATAAACACTGAGCTCACCCCCTGACCCAATGTTACTTTACTTATACAATTCGTTTCGTAAGCGTGCTACACTTGTAATTTCATCAGATCTCTCACACGCTAGTTTATTATTTTATCTCCACGCGTTGAATCCTTCGAGATAATATTTATTTTTACTTAGTCATCACTGAGTCAGCTTAGGTCAGTTCTCTTTATCTTCTTTTTTGTTCGACGAGGTAGATTTTTAATTGGTTGGTTCATTCAACACTGCTGAACTGTTTTCATTTAATTCAGCGAAGTCAGTATTTTTCTGGCACAATTGAACGTTATTTTTTGTACTAGCCAGGCCAACTAACGAATATTTTTCATGTTTGAATTCTCATTTCGACTTTCATAAGCACACGGGAATTATTGGATTGTTTGTTTCTTTTAAAGCTTTCAAAGCTACGTCGAAGGTTAAGTAAACATCTAAAACACAATGCTGCTTAGTCGCTGCATAGGTCAACGGCTCCCCAGAAATAGACCGGTGCAGCCATCGCTGGCCTGTGTCTCTCATCGCCTTGCTTACCGATTCCTCCCATCTCGTTAACATGTCAACGGATATCAATAAACGTTTGTGCCCTGCTGTTATTTCACGTCAGTGGGTGTGATTTTACTACAGCGAGGAATTTTGTAGCCAAGTGGGAGCCAACCTCGGATTTCGATGCATTGTCTGTGGGTTCAACGCCTCCAATCAGGTGGAAGCACCAGTAATAAGATTTATGACATGTGGGCATTTATTACCTTTTCGACCGTTGCAAGCAGTCATAAATGGTAAATGGTCTTACCCTTCCCGGTAAAGGGTGAATTCTGGCACGGTAATCACATTGTTGTTTTCTTAGCAGGCATTTGTATCAATATTGCCACCACAATCTACTAGAAACAGCATGATTAAGTGCAAGGGTCAATGATTAACACAATACCAGCATGTGGTCTCAATAGATCTAGCTAGATGATTATTGTCCTTTTACGGGGCGCTTGGCAGGTCAGCGACCGCAGCCGACCTATTTTTACAATAAATACACAGTAACAATCAACTCGTCAACTCATTTGCCTCGTGTTTGCCTCCAACAATGTCTCTCGCATTCCATTCATAAGGAATACTCATTTGAGATGGATCGTGCCACGAATTCATTATTTTCAAATGTAGAGCAGTTACATTTCTGCTGTTGATTTGAATAGTTTTTTTTTTATATAATCAAACAAATCTGTTCTATTGCTAGTTTAATTAATATTTGTTGGAAGTTTTCAACTCCACAAAATACTTCAGGTTGTCTCGTCATTTCTTAAAACGTATTAATTGTCCTGGAAATAAATCACGCCATTGAGGACCACTTTTTGAAATGTTTCAATTAATTAAAATGTAATTGATACGTCGTCTAGCTCTTAAGTCTTATTGATAGTTTTGAATAGCCGCAAGATTCAAATTATTTTATAGCTTTTAGTTTTTTCTGAGTTCTAGAATAAATAAAACTAAAGCACAAAAGCATTTGTCGCAATCATTAACGATTTTGTACTAACGAGAAAAATTTTAAAACCATAATATTTAGCATTTTTTTGGCAACACTTATGCAACGCAACGCAATCATTCAAGGCTAACTAAAGCCTTTAGCAACAAATAAATAAATAAATAATACTGGACAATTCATATCAGCATCTAGCCCCAAGCTAAACAGTGCTTGTTTTATGGGTACTACTGATAAAATAAATACAATGCAATAACAGAACTAAATTAAATTGACTTTATTATATGAAACCTCAGACCGCCGGCACTCGATTATTAGTGTTAAACGTAGCTGTTTCAATTTCCCCAGAGAGGAGCAAGCCAGACAGATGGGATGGCAGCTTTTGAATCTAGACAATGCCCTAACATGAATCCCTGAAGGGCGCGGGCGTGGCAATACCGAGAGAGTTTCACAAGAAATTGGTCTGGCAATGGCATTTCGCACAAATTGCTTACATAAGTATCCATATTAAAGAGGCAAAACGATTTTAAATATTTATTTATTTTATCTAACATACAACAGGAACAATAGTATTGAACTCTTAAATTGAACGCTTAAACAAATTTATGATCACAAGTCGTCGTCGGTCAGATATAAATTAATTGGCATAAATAAATTGATTGAATGAAATGCCTTTTTCATCTACAAGATGACCCAAAAAGAATGTGTACCATGGAAGTAGAGGCCATGACACAATTCGCAGATGAGGTTAATCAAATCTGTCCTTCGCCAGCCATATAATTACGATGATGCAAACACTCATAAATTAAGCTTATCAAGACAGTGTCTATATGAGCACAATACATCACTGTCGCTAGATGGGGAGCATTAGCGAATTGATTCTATGAAAAAGTGGATTCGAAGATACCCTCAGGCATGTGTAAAGGGCAGAGTAACGAGGGTCTCATTTAGCTAGTGGGATCACATCTACAAAGCGAAGGGCCTACCCCTTCGGTAAAAATAAAAGTTTGGATGGAAAATATTTTAAGGAAGGTTTGGTGAGGGATTATTTTTGTCATGTGGTATTGGAAGCGAATGCTCACGGGAGATTTGATCAACATGATAGTATAGAAGCTTACCAGAATAAAAAATAAGTATGCGTAACTCGATTATGGGCAATAACCCCCAAATAATGATGTGATGCCATCTATGGCGCTCATTAGGGGAGGCCTATGTCCAGCAGTGGACTATTTAGGCTGGTGATGATGATGATGATGATGATGCGTAACTCCGACATTAGGTAACTTTTTGTTCAAAGTAAAGGTGCGAGTAGTGAACCTAATAATTATTACATAATATGTAGGTTACCTTCACAGACACTGTAACCTACAATGTTATGGTAATGTATCGTTAAATAATAATCTGAGGAAGCTGTTCGCTAGCTAATCTGTAGAAACAATTTTTCAGTTTGTTTTTAACAGGCAATCTCTTATGACTGCATGTTCTATTTCAAAAATTGATTAATTTGATGTAGTAATGAGTAGTTGGATTGATTCATATGTGTTTAATGACAACACAGCTAGGGATAAATACAAACTACAAAGGGCGTGATCGCATATAGAAGTTAGCAGAAATAAATGAACAGGCCATGCAACTCTACAAACAACAAACATGAGCAAGTATCTCGGCGTTCACGAGGAAATGGAAAACGAAAACATTGAATATCTGAGCGTGCAACGCGCGTAAAAATAGGTGATGTTCACGAGAGCGTCTCGAATTCAATTCACTTTATCACTGCTAATAATAATTTAAAGGCTGGTAATAAAAAATCAATCAAGCGTCCCTTTTAGATATTTATCAGGTCGTTTTTCGTTTATCTTGAGAATATTTCGGGTACTTTATGAACTCCGTTATACTTTAATATTATTATTATTTTGATTATAATGGCTATTTTTGTTATGAGAAAAATATAAGTACATTCTTTAATGTGTTAAGGGCGTGTCCAAAAGGCAGTTTGTACAGAATCATTTTTACTGCTTTGATTCTTTGAATGGAATGGCAACGCCGCCGTCGTCAATAGTTCGATGGTACCTAATAAGTTTTTTAATTATCGAGTGTGCTAATACTGTTCAGAATAGCTTAAAGAAAAAGCTAAGCGTAGACAGTCATTTCCATTATAGATAATGTCGCAAACATATCCTTCTACCAGATCATTTAATAAAACATAGTCCACGTTTTATTAGATACACTTGCGTTTTATTGCAAGTTTGAACCCGTAAACCGTTCACGTATTTCAACATTTCTATATAACGTCGGCATTGTGAGGTTAATACGCTATTATCCTTGGTATTTGTGTCGTTATGATCGCCGTGATAGTTGAATGTTCAATGCTCAATGAACAATGTTCCGGAACCCGAACCGTTCGAAAGCTGAATCGAAGTTGGGACTTGAAGTCAATGGCGCGGATTGAGAACGCAGTATTTACCACAAATCGCCTCGCTTAGAGATTTCGAAGTGAATTTTTTGAGGTGGACGGAAGCTGCTCACGATTATGCAGTTATTTTAAATGTGATTGTCTTTATTTACCCATAACCTTGAGCGGGAGATATAAATGAAATGGTAAATTAAGTTTGACTGAACACAGCAAAAAAGAAATCCCGACAAACTTAATAAATCACCGGTTGTAGTAGTTGTGTAGTACCTACTATTATATTAAAATACGTATACAATACGCCGGAAGCCACGCGAATTGCCAAAAATAAAGGAGATGAAAGAGCGCAGGAAGATGCCGTGAGAACCGTCTCAAACAAAAACAAACCAAGAACATTTAAGCAAGAAATCAACTGGCATGATGGGATTAAAGTTTCCTAAAAGAATCCAGTAGACGTGTTAGTAGGTAGAGTTTCTTATATAAGGGTAGAAGTTAGGCGCATTTCATTACGGGAAGTCATGGAGGATAAGACTAACATAATGTTTAAGCTGAATTTACGAAGGATGATTTGCTAGCCGTCAATCAGAAGTTCAGCTAACCCTTAATTTTAACCCCAATCGATCTGTCGTCGGCATGACTCTGCTGAAAACGGTTAAGTAGAATTTCGGTGGAAAAAAATCAGGCTTTTATTGGTTTGACTAACGTTCATAGAAAGCATGTTTTGATATTCCCATAGCAGATGCGGTAGATAAACTAAATAAACACTCTTTTTACTGTGGTTGAATTCAATTTATTCAGAAGAGGTTCGATAAATTGAATTCAAGATGTAATAATAATAATTAGTAAAGTTTTACTACCGTGCATACATACACATTATGACGTTTAGTGTAGAGTCAAAGCTGAAATGCGTAGCTAGACGCCCCTTTGATATTTGAAACCCCAGCAAATTACATAGAAAAGCTAAATTGGGTCAAGTAAACATATGATGTAACTCCACTCTCCTGATATGAGATATGGAAAATTACATCAAAAGGTTTACGTTTGCTAAGCAAGGTTAATTGGGAGACATTGGATTAATTTTTTTAAAGAACAGGCGGTTAGCGCTAGGTCTTGGTTAAATCTAACAAAGTAGCTGAAACTTTCCTAGACCTATACTCATTTCCTTCTGAAACAGCTAACTCACAAAACTTCTCTTATTTCCAAGTTATTGCAATCTCGAGTTAAAGTTATAGTAGATTAAAGTCGCCGAGTTCATCCAATACAATTTGCACTTCCTTCCGTTTGAATTTGTCTGAATATTTTGTCTAAAGTTGTTTATATAAATGAAATTTGTTTATATTCATATTTTACCTTCCCTAGCAATTAAGTGATATCATACATCAAATTGAAGACAAAAGCCGAAAAATTGGCCGTGAGCCTTTTTCCACTGAGTTAATTCCAACAAAAGTAATAATTTATACCTTCTCGTCCGTAAATTAAATTCCTTCCTTCCTTCTTTGCCCTGCATTCAAGATCCATGTGTGAGAAATTGTCGTGTGACTTCGGAGTATGTAACAATGAAGAAAGGAAAACTGGAAGAAAATTAATTTCAGTAGTTTAGGGTGACCTTCCCGAATTTTACTAACGCTGCTGCAGCTTACTAAGTACTGATACAAAATTGGAATTGGATTGCGTATTAGATTCGATAAAGAATTACTATATACTTATAAATGAAGAACCAACCTTCTGAACAAAGCTACATTGACGCGATGCATCCGCACACTCAATATACTGGCAGAAAGGGTATTACTGGTGTTGGACCAGCTATAGACATGCATGACAAAACAATGACATGCTTTTTTCTGAAAACAACAGTTTAGGTGGATCGTGTTGGCGTGAGATTCCATTGTTTATAGTTTTTAATTTTCTACAAGAAATAAAACTAGCAGAAAGATAATGTTCTTTAAAGCACTTGGGTAAAAAGTAGATTTTGGGTTAAAAATCAATAATTCTCAAATTCTCCGAATACAATTGAATCGAAGTTAATTTTATTTTATAGGTATCATAAGCTTGTTAAAAAAACACATAAATTTGAACCAACACGAAATGTTCAACCTTATGTTGTACTTCAAAGGCATCAGACATATAAACCTTCGGGCACGTCTTAAGAGCCATCCACGACCGGTTATTGTATGCAAATGAGACTGGGACATTTTTCACGCCGGGGCTAGCCCCCGGTTCAGCAGTTTCTGTTCTATTTGAACCGTAATTGCGTCATAAAGTTAACGATAATCCGTATGAACTAGCGGTATCGACTTCGCACTGCGGTGGGTTTAAGCAGATCTTTGACGGTAGCCTTTATTTATGGACTCTTTGTCAGGGTTTACGTTCCTTTCTTTTTCCTACAACTTAAATTCTGTATTATAATATCTCGATAGAGCCACTCGTTCGTGGACAGGCTTAGACAGTAACTGTCTTTACCGTTTCCAACGCAACTTTACTTCCATTTCACTTTAATATTATGTCTCGAAGCAGTGTCGTCTTTTCCAACACCTAAATATTAGCAAAAGGCTGATTAGGCATGTCTGCGGTTTTTCAATCTGAATCTCATTAGTGGCTATTGCTACAATAGTATAAAGTAGAAATAGTTAGTGAATATATTCTGCATCAGAATAGACGAGCTGGTAGAAAAATCCACCATTCAAATTTCAATGCAGACAGAAGCAATTTATGAAACTGCTAAATTCACATAATAACAGGTTCTCAAATTCGTTCAGTTTCCAAACAATGGAGTGGAAATGAAAGCCCTGACCTGAAACATCCGTTGCCAGGTATTTTAGTCACAAGGCTTGATTAATATGACTTTTGATATAGGGATAATTCCAACTGGGAATACGATGATTATTTATTTAAACAAACTCGGACCTTTTCTATGCGTGAAACCTTTTTGTTACGAAAATAGAAGAGCATTTCATTCGGGAATTTCTAAATTAGAAGTATATTATTCTGAATGAATATTTTTTGCTCTAATTGTGCTGATCCAGTAGTTGTATGAACAGTTATTTTCATAATGGAACAATTTATGTCCCCAATAATAATGTACATAACTATAGATAGATAGAACATACTTTATTACACACTTAAAATAGAAACATTTTACAAAGGAATAACTATGGAAAAAAGAACAAATTGGTGGTATAATCGCACAAGAGCGAGCTCTCTAACTATACATCAGAATATACGAGCTACAATATGTATCTGAGTATTTTCTTGTAGATAGTCCAGGTGTAGCGATACTTCACGACTACATAAGCCGATTTCTTTGGCAAGCTAAAGATTGTGCGCTCAGTTCTCCTTCCCGACTCAAAAGCATCTCAAAAAGTTTGATATAACCATCGGCGGGCAGACAAAGGCAGAGATGAGTGGAGTATTGTTCTAGGAATCTGGGCGGAGGGGGAGTGGGGGCAATCATCGCGGCCTGAATACCACGCATTTTATGCTCCAAACTTCACTCATATTGGTCAACAGTTTCGTTAGGGAGTTGGGGACAGAGTTATGAAGATTTACTGTTTGCCGAGATATGCGGAGAATTTTACGTGTGGTAATACAGGTACTTGGTATTTTTTTGGCCTTCTTTATTTGAATTTCTTGGATGTCAAACATGGGCTAACCGACAAACAATGATACAAAATAAAGGTATGTCTAAATGGAATGGAAATTAGTGTAACCCGACTCAAAAGATGAAGTAGCTAGAAGAGATAAAGCTATAAAACTAAAAAAAAAGCTTAAATACGCTGAACATTACACAATATGCTAAGAGAAAAAAAGGAGAAGAGGACGAAAATAATAACTGAATGATACCACCTAAGGCAAAAAAGTCAAGTAGGTAGCCTGTCTTTACTTCTTTTACAAACGATATATGATATCAAGAGCAGGTTCAGAATGGACGCGAATTGCAAAAGACAAAAAATAGTGAAAGAGTTCAGAGAAGGCCTATGTCGAAGGACAAGGTGAAAAAATTACAGAAAATAGAACTAGGTTCATATGATTACCAACAAATCATATAATTCAGCAATAAAGGCTTAATTCATTTTCGTTTAAATATTATTTTATTTGAAAACGGTTTACATCTACAAATTGCTGCATTCTACCTTTACAAACACGTCATGTCATCGAATGATTTTCTGCATCAACTAACCTACGCACATCACGTATAAGAAAATGCCAATGACCTCAGCTCAGAAGCCCGATCAAATTGATTAAGAGATATTATGATACGACGCACGCGTGTCGACTGATGCTCTTTAATTGGTTTAATTGACGGCTTCTGTCTTAACAAACTGTTTTACCATCTATGGTATATACAAGTAAAGGTGGGTACTGACCTGCGATACGGGGCATAATGTAACGTACAGTCAGTACGAGAAAAGAAGGTGCTCACAACGAGGATACAGGTGACCATGACAGATTTTTGACGTTTCATGCACACTGCGCTGCGAATTGTAAGTTACGCCGAGTAACTCCGATTCCACGCCGCTGTCTTGTCGCATCTGTGTAACGCGTTTGGAATGGTAATAGTGAATAAAGTCCCTGTCAATATGCGGTTAAATAGTGCAGATTTATACTAGCAACCCGCCCGGCTTCGCACGGGGTAATAAATAGAGCAGTTTAATTATATCCCTTTTCTCCGTGCCGAGGTTCAACTATGCCGTGTGGTGCCGGCAGTCGGCACAGAATTTCACCGAAAAAGGGAAAAACACCGTGGGGCGGGCAGGCAGCGCCCTCTGCAGAACAACTCCACCGAACTGCGATCCCTATCCCCAACCCGCATGCCCAGCGTCGGGAGTATGGGCAAAACCCCCAAATGATGAACAATGCCATCTATGGCACTCATTAGGGGAGGCCTATATCCAGCAGTGGACTATCATAGGCTGTTGATGTTGAGGTTCAAAATGTTCAAATACAACATGGATTTTTCAAAAGGGGTATTCTAAGACACTTAAAAGGTCGGCAACGCGCGTTTGTCACTGATGTGGCAGGCGTCCATAGGCTGCGGTAACCGCTTCCCATCAGGCGGGCTGTAGGACTATATGTGGTATAAAAAATAATACAATAAGTATATACTTACATACATTTTTTTTACTATAGCTACTCGTATTTTGTTTATTCAGGCGCACGCCAGCGCATTTTCCAGTCGTCATCTTTAAACCAATTCACACAAAACCCTGATTAATTGTACACTTAATCTTTTTAACTTATCTTTTTGAGTATTTGGTGAAACCTTATGAAAATATTTATTTATAATGTAGGTATGTGATAATTTAACAATTTACTAAGAATATTACAGTAAAATATGGTTTGTGCGTGAAGTTGCGTGATATGAATGATTGACTACTCCAAGAACAGTGGCAATGATGAACTGGCTTCCAATTTAGTAATTTCATCAATCTTAATTCTGAACATAATGAAATCTCGCATTTAGACGACGATATTAAGATAAATTGTTATATCACTCTAATACGAGTTATCCGAGCGAAAGTTGGGATGTAAGATGTAACGATGTTACCATTATACGATGAAACTACCCGGAGGATGTAATAAAAGCTGTAATTTGAAATGTAGCTAATGACATAAGCTCAGAACTTGCAGCTAATTATGGAATTATGTAGGTAAGTTTGGAACTGGCTTATTGGAACTATTACCACGTGAGAAAAGCAACAACGTAGAAGCTGCTTTCGTTATAAAAAACAAGTACGACAAGTGCGAGTGTAACTCGCGCGCCGAGGGTTTTGAACTTTTGTCGTTTAGGTAGGTACGTATATTGACGACCTGTTAGCGCGGTGGGCTTACAACGCAGGAGGTTGCGGTTTGATTCCCGCCTCGGGACTAATATTAGTAAGATCTGCAGATTATTTGTTCGAGTGTTCTAGTCCTTTTCTACGTACACAAAAATAAATCATCTAATGTGATACTTATATATGTATACTTTATTAAGTATAACAGATATCGTAGTAGTACGAATTACACAAGCTTGCTTAGTTTGTCGCTAAATGATGTTGTGTGGATTATCCAGGATACATTACTCTTCTCATATTTTTTTGGAACACGGTGGAATTCATGAATTCAATAATCTTATTATCTAAATATTCTTCGAGCGCAGTGGAATACATTGGGTATGGACTTTAAAATTTTGAGAACAACGGTTTCGTGGCGCTGTGGAACCCTACTATTACAGTTACTACAGAGATTAGTGGGTAGGTAAGTGGGTTGGTACCTACAATTATTTTTTCGACTTTTTTCTACGTATTTCACTAAGTATGAAACTTAGACAATTTTTAAAACCTGTTTTGAATTGTCGAAATCCATACCTTTGATTTGATATTGCTCTCAATGAAATAGCCCCCATTGTATGAAAATTCGTTTTTTGACCATATTTCGAAAAGTATTGTTTTTACAGACTTCTCTATATTTTTCCTGTAAAATATAGACCTATATCTACAAACGCTTAGTACATTTTATATAGATCACTCTGCTATCTTCGGAGATAGAGGGGGGGGAACGGTCAAATTTTCGACCTTTTTCAAAATATTTCGAAAAGTATAAAACCTATCGAAATTTCAAAAACTGCATTAAAATGTACAAACTGATACCTTTCATTTGATACCCAACTCGGTGGGGTAGTCACCCCTTTAGAAATTTTTCCCGTCCTTTTTTGACCATATTTCAAAAAGTTTTATTTTTACAGATTTCTCTATATTTTTCCTGTAAAATATAGATCAATACCTACAGAAACTTGGTACATATCAAATCGATCGTTCTGCAATCTTCGGAGATAGAGGGGGGGTACCGGTCAATTTTTCGACCTTTTTCAAAATATATCAAAAAGTATAAAATCTATCGAAATTTCAAAAACTGCATTAGAATGTACAAACCAATACCTTTCATTTGATACCCAACTCGGGGGGGTAGTCACCCCTTTAGAAATTTTTCCCGCCCTTTTTTGACCATATTTCAAAAAGTATTATTTTATACAATTACAATTAACTTTGACTGGACTAGATTTTCAAAGAGAATTCTCTCTACGATAAAATCAAAAGCCAACAATTGCTTCACAAACGTAAACTTCAGATAAATGCATCGGAAGTTCGCTGGTAACTACATTAGCGCATCGAAACTTCGAAAATAGCTTCTGACTCAGTGCACGTACAGTTCACACTACAGAAAAGGCGTAGGTACACTCAAGGTACGTCTCCAGGGGCCTACTACAATCTCAAGCAATGGTATTAAAATAACACAAGAGCGAAAGTGTCGACTAATATTTTTATTTTTATTGAAGTCAAATACGAAATCATGGCCTTTATCACGCTGTTCCTTACAATTGCGAAAATAAGACAATCATTCGTTGATGTCGGGACTTTACAAACGGAATATTTCGCAAGATTTGTGTTATTTAGAGTTTACCCAATGTATTTCTGTCAACTGAAGTTTTTCATCTTTGCTTTACATTAAACCATCATTCATCTAGAATTGTGTTCGTCTGTGTACAATTTTAGCTATTTTAAGAATTACTTATCTAGTTATTAACATACTAAATAAAAAATAAAATAGTTACATAGCTGAAACAAAACGCTCGTGAAGCGCAATGGCTTTGCAAATGGTAGTGGTAGGCCCCCACTACACAACGGGCTCGCCGTTGAAAATAAACGTGCGTCTTGTGGTGCGCAAATTGATGCATTGTAGATCTAAATAGACGATTAGTCACGACCAGGACGTACCTATACTTAGTCATGCGTGCATAATGACAGAAGCACAGGATATGAAACTGCCAACGAAACCTTTAAAAACTATCTGGGTTATGAAAAATTCAGCTGCAGTAGGGTTATTTTGTTTAACGAACAAAAACGTGCAAATTGGAATAACCCATTTATTGTGCAAGTGAGAAGTTTTGTAGTTTAAATATAACGAAAATAAACTGAGTGGCGAAAAAAATGTTGAGTATTGGTTTGATATGATTGGGGTGAAAATAGAGATTCAGCAAAATTTGTATTATAGTATTGATGTCTCCAAAGTTCTCTACAGTACACACACACACAGACAGACACAAACAATAATTTATGAGCATCTAGATATCAAAGTTTGCCTTGTCTTTATGGAGATAAATCTAAAATACAAATATACTTAACTAGGAACAGAACAAATGTATAGAATACAACTGTGTGATGGCAAAAATTTAAGAGGTTATGTTTTGTTTAAGTTGTCGTAGAATCGCTCCTTGTCAGGACTACATTCCCTATTTTGCCGATAGTCAAGTCAGCAAATGCCGACAATACCTTACATAGACATACACGTCTTAACGAACAAGACACTAGAACTAGAACAAAAACTAAGTCCTCTCTGATGCAAGATGTATGAGGAAAAGGGAAGGGCATTACAAATAATTTAATAGATAAATGATGTTTTTATCGAGACTCGAAGTCCCATTAGATGTTTTATGAATCAAACGAGTTATGACCCAATGGTGTGGAAGTATAAATGGTTTTTGCTGGTCTGCTACGCAGTCCCTAGCGTATAAAGTGTCCATTTTAAATGGTAATTTAATAAGTATAGATGGCGTATATGAAGTAGAATGGTTCGTGCCAATGCCCTTATTTAGCAGGCGCCTCGTTAAAGTATCGAGATAATGACCGTTTCCTGATCTAAGGAAGGCCATCTTTGTGACAGAGATGTTTTAATTTGACAGTCATAAACTGTTCGTACCTACAAGCTTTTATTTTTGGTGTCGTAGGTATGTGCGGTACAAATCTTGCAAATGATTTATCTTCATGTGTCGAAATTTGATGGATGGATGGATATTTATGTAAGTTCGGTGACGTGACAGTGCTATGTTATGGCACCATCGATCTGGTCTTATGATGGAAACAGAAGGTCATAGAAGCTCCTAAACGAAGTGTATTTTGGGTTGAATTTGTCTTCTAAAACACTGGTCCTAGATATAAAAGAAGCAAAGTTTTTTTAATATATTTTAAATTCAATAAAATCACTTTACTTAATACAATCATACCTATGTACATCCCAGATTTGCCTATCTAATGCTTTAGGTATTTATGACAGAACTCAAGGACAAGGTACTAAATGTAATTTAAACATACTCGTAACAAAAAAATAAAAGTACTGCTGAGTAGTATCTTAAATTAATAATATATAATCCTATCTATATCCTATCTATATCTATCTATAATCCTCTTGCCTCGCGGCTCTAGTACGAAGTGGACGTGTCGTCTGTGTCAGTGAATTTTTAAATTTAAATTTAAATAAGTTGTGCTGTGCCCCGGACTTCGCCCTGTGGACCCTGGAGTCTCCGCTGTTCGCGCTGAGCCCTTCAATGTAAGTCACATAAACTTACAAGAAACACAAAAAGTGACAGCCGCGGAAGCGGATTCGAACTGGGGACCGCTGGCGCTGCAGCCGAGGTACTTACCACTCCACCAACGAGTAGTTACCGAGCACGTCGAAATTTGGGAATACTTTGCTACGCTTCGCCACACTACAAGTGCCTACACTAAATTAATTAGCAAACCCAAAAATTTGCTTCGTGAATAGAATATTTCTTCTGCTGATCTGCTTGAAATTTTCATATCAACATGCAACGCTCCCCGCCGTCCACCGATAGAGAGGGAAAACAGCAGTCCGCCGCAAGTCGGCCTGAAACTGACCAAGAATCGGACTCGTGCAAAGTGACCCGCCGCCGTTTGAAGAAAATACGTAGCCCTGAATTAGACTTAGATGCGACACTAACGTTTAAATTGACAACATTTAAACATGAACTCACAGAGCATATAACAAACCTTTTTACTACTTTCCAAGAAAAACAGGACAAAAAATTAACTGCAATATCATCAGATATTAGTGACCTGAAAAAGGAAATTAAGGACCTCAAAAAATGCCATTCCGACATGGAACAACAGGTGTCTACACTCACTGCAAATTTTGAAACTTGTATGGAAAAAAGCTCCATTTCATCAAAAAAGGTTGAGCAGCTTGAACAGCAGCAAATAAAATACCAAGAATGCGTTACACTAATGGAGGACAGGCTTGAGGACATGCAGAGGAGCAGCCGAAAAACTTCCATCGAGATAAAAAATGTTCCTAAACATACCGCGGAAGACAAGGAAGACCTCGCTAACATGTTACTGCATCTTGGTAAAACGATACGATGTAATATCAGCAAGACTGACATCAGGGACATATATAGAGTACGTGAAAACCGAAACGGACAGACAAGAACTCCCATAATTGCTGAATTATCCTCCACCATAATAAAAACAGATCTTTTGAAAAAAGCAAAATCCTTCAATTCTGGGAATAAGGATAAACTACGGGCCAAACATTTGGGACTCAAGAAGGATGAAGAAACGCCTATTTTCGTATCGGAGCAACTGACTATAAAGGCCTCACGTCTCTTCTTTCTTGCTCGGGATCTAGCCAAGTCTAAAAAGTACAAATACTGCTGGACATCTTTCGGTAGAATATATTTAAGACATGCAGATAATACACCGGTAATCCAAATCAAAACTGAAAGCCAAGTGCAAAGCCTCTTTCAGGCTACATGACTAGTTTATGTGATAGGAAAATGTTTAACTATATTACTTTACACTAAAATAATAATAATATTCATTTGTCGTTTGTATACACGGAGCGCAAACACAACACCCACCGCATTCAAACAAACAATAACATACGCTATTAACACCACACACATTTTTAACATAACACACACAACATACATACAATTCACACAACATACTATATACAATAACCAACCTATAAGTCCTACTTACAATACACGTATTCCCTGTAAAAAGTCAAACTATCACTTTGTAATTCTATATGTATATTCTTATTATAAAACTACAGATTCACTTATATTTCTACACAATGCGAAATACACCCTGATACATCTTGTTAACACTGTAATTACTATGAAGAATTTTAATGATGAATAAAAATGTAAATGAACTAGATTGTTCCGAAATAGCCCGTTCTTTTGAGTGCTCGGTTGAAGACTTATCTACCAGTTTTCCTATAAAACGTACTGATATTAGTATATTTACACAGAACATAAGAAGTATATATAAGAATTTTCCCGACTTAGAGTCTAACCTTACCTTACTAAAAATTAATTTTGATGTTTTAGTTATGACGGAGTGCAGATTATCAGAACATAAAAATGTTCCTAACTTAACAGATTATAACTCTTTTATAACTACTTCGCACCTTAACCAAAACGATGGAGTTGCAACATATATAAAAAAATGCCATAACGTCCGAGTAAAAGAAATAAATTTAATTCATGCGTCTTGTCTCCAAGTATTTATCCATAATATTATAATTCTATGTATTTACCGCTCACCTTCAAACAAAAATGCTGAAAATTTTATCGAATCTTTAAATAAACATTTAGAAACGATTAAAAATCATGAAACCATAATAATAGTGGGGGATATAAATATTAATACTCTACCTAGAGACTCGGAAATAACTTATGAGAAAAATAACAGACAAAACTATCTGAATGTACTATCAATGCACGGACTTTTGTCTGGTCATAATCTTCCAACAAGAGAAACCGCATGCTTAGACCATGTTATCTTAAAATTAAATAAACGTAAAAACTCTGCAACGATTGCTGTAGTTAACACGTCGATTACGGATCACCTATCAATTCTAGTTAATATATCTAAAATACAAATGGCTAATTGTATAACATATAAAACAAATACAGAATATGAAAAATCATTACAATATTTAAAAGAATTTAATTTTGCAGACTTACTTCAACATTACGATCCAAATTATTTATGTGATAAATTAATAAATACTATTCAACAAAGTCTCTCTATGCATACAAAGATAATTCGTGTACCTAGAAGCAAACAACTCATTAAACCTTGGATCACCCTGGGCATTTTACGCTGTATCAAAAATAGAAATAGTATGCAAAAAAAACTACGAAATAATCCAAACAACAAAATACTTAGTATAACATATCGGAGGTATAGAAATTTCTGCAACAATTTAATTAAAAAATTAAAACGGAAATATGAAAGAGATCAACTATATAAAAATGCTAAAAATAGTAAAAATCTTTGGAAAACCATAAACGCTATTACTCATTACAAACCTACAAAAACACCTAATATCCAACTCCTTGATATAAAACCATCGCCTAATGAGTCAGTTAATTTTGTAAACAAGTTTTTCGTTAATATTGGTAAAGATCTAGCTCAAGCTATTGCTAACTGCAGGGATAACCAGTCGCTAAGTATTATCTCTCCATTTGTAACACTTAGACAGGTTTCTTCGTTTGTCTTACTAGAAACAGATCCAATTGAGATGAATACGGTCATAATGAATCTGAAATCTGAAAGTGCGCCTGGCCTTGACAACATCCCTACGAGTTTTCTGAAGCTTGCTAAAGATATTCTTACACCAATTTTATGCCATTTAGTAAATCTCTGTTTTGATAAAGGTGTATTCCCAAGACAACTTAAAAAGGCTATAATAACTCCGGTTTTTAAAAATGGGAATAGAGATGAACTTAATAATTATAGACCAATTTCAGTTCTTCCCTCAATTTCTAAAATACTGGAGAAACTTGTTAACATTAGATTACTTTCCTACTTTGAAAAATTTAATTTACTCTCCAACTCACAATACGGTTTTAGGAATGGCCGTTCAACAGAAGACGCTATCGCTGCTTTGACCAATCACATCGTTGATCAAGTAGATTGCAAACAGAAATGCCTAGCAGTTTTCCTAGATTTGAAGAAAGCGTTCGACACCGTATCTATTCCAGTTCTTATTAATAAACTAGAAAATAAGGGTATTCGTGGTAAGCCCCTAGATTTGCTGTCTGACTACCTCCAAGAGCGAAAACAAAGGGTTAAGATTGGTGGGGTTGTCAGTGAAGACGAGGACATTTGCTATGGTGTTCCACAAGGCAGCGTACTCGGACCGACCCTGTTTCTCGTCTACATTGACGACCTCTGCAGCCTTGAACTCAGAGACGCCAAAATCTTCTCTTATGCAGATGATACTGCCATAGTTTTCACCGGTAAATCATGGGACGATGTTAAACAAAAAGCAGAAGCTGGACTTTTATTGGTATCTGAATGGCTCAAAAACAATGCTCTCACCCTTAATATTACCAAAACCAACTTTATGACTTTTTCAAAGTATAATAACACACAGCCCCCCAGTGATTACAGTATAAAAATTCACTCCTGCAATCGTAACGATCTGGTATGCCCCTGTCCTGAAATCATTAAAGTTAAGACAACCAAGTACTTGGGCATAATGATTGATCAGCGATTGTCATGGCATGCACAAATAGAACTACTGGCGGGTAGAGTAAGGAAACTTATTTGGATATTTAAGGGTCTAAGAAATTCCGCTTCCAAACCTTTACTAAACCAAATTTATACTTCTTTAGCAGAATCAGTCATAAGCTACTGTATAACCGTTTGGGGGGGAGCCATAAAGAGTAAATTTATAGAAGTAGAAAGAGCGCAAAGGTCTCTTATCAAAGTAATGTACTCTAGACCATACAGATATCCAACTTATCTACTTTATACGGAATCAGAATTGCTTACGATTAGAAAATTATATACCTTAAACATAGTCCTAAAAATCCATAAACATATAAAATTCATAACTAGTGAAACAACACAGCGAAGAAATAAAAACATTATTAAGACTGTAACTGTAAGATCTAATTTTGCCGCACGACAATATGCATCCCAATCCGCCCACATATATAACTTAATTAACAAAAAACTGAATATTCATGGCTTAAGTAACTATGAACTGAAAAAGAAACTAACCAAATGGCTACTCTACTTAAGCTATGACGAAACGGAAGCACTGTTTGATAGGTTATGTTAGGTTTTCCTCTGTCTTCTCTCCTATGATTTTCATGTATCTCTACAAACATTATTATTTAATATTTATATTTTACAGATTCACATATACTAACAAACTCACATATACATCGTCACATACAACACACACACACACACACACACACACACACACATACACACACACGCACACATACACACACACACACACATACACGCACACCTATAGAATTACATGCGCGCTCACTTTCCAAATAGCTAAAATAAATAAAAATTTACTTTGTTTTTATAAATAATAAGCTCTATATTTTAAGTAGCCTTTTATAATAATAACAGATAGCCGAACTTAATGTACGTTCCAAATTCTATTGTTTGCGGCAGAGCGAGTTTCCCCTAACACAGGTAAAATACTTTACTTAAAAGGGGTTCTCAAACACTGTTATATAATGTATTTTAAGTTTCTGAATAAATATTTTGTATTTTGTATTTGTATTTATAATGTAAAAACGGATTAAAAGTATTAAAAGTTAAAGAACCGAATGTTTTCTAAGAAAAAGTTATTATACTTCAGATAATATTTAAACTGGAGAAATATTGTGTCTATTTTAAGATAGTTTATCAATCTAAATATAAATCAATTTTATTACATACCTATTCTTAAATTAAATACCTATTTTCGATGATCCAAGTGACAATACAACAGACAAAACTGGCAAAACGTGAGCTACACGGACGATAAATTTTATTTTCGGATTTCTAAAATAAATCACCAAAAGAATCTTTGCGTTCACTTTCCTTGTAAACATTGGACAGTGATGGATTGACGTTTGTAGATCGAGACAAGGCGCGTGCGCCGATATTCTGGCATCCGGCGCGGAGACCGGATGCCGCAAAACATATCTTTACTTAGTAAATATGATAAAGGTATTCCCAATATTTAATAACACCATCGTTTTGTTTATATATAGTCGATTTATTCCCAATATTTAATAACTCCATCGTGTTGAGTCGATTTTTAACTCATCTACTACCAAAAGTTGTTTAGAAGTTAGCAACTTCAACATTATTCAGGCAAAACCAGAAAATATATATTTATTATTGCTAGCGTGCGTTCCAATACATCATTTAGAAGATAATAAAGTTTACCTACATCAAGAGCACTTGATATTTCGATGACCTTTTGGTCCAAAGCAGAGCCGATTATCTCAACGTTTTCTAAATGCGTAATTTTTATCGTTTTGTCTACCTAACTGTTTCATTTTCATTCTCCATTGTTATGCTCACTTCTCGTAGCATCAGAATGGTTTATTTTACGTAAAACCGCATCGTTAATGTCTATTGGCTTTACCCAACTTCGAAAGGGTAATATCGATTCACCAGACCGCACCTACTTATTAATAACGTGGCCAGAAGCTTACCAAGAACGTAATCTTAAGTTGCTGATATCGCTTGGGTTCTGCCAAGTTTTAAGGGAACTTGGTTAACTGTGTACACAAAAGAGACTTTACAAATTCCGCGGGATTAAAATTGCTTAATCTTGTGGAAAGAACTGTGTCAAGACCACCCATATAGGTGGAGCAACGAATTATGTACATACCTACGGGTATCTTTTGTTGAATGTACCCATTAATAAATGCGAAAGTGGACATTCTGTTTACGTCGACGACATCGCCAAAACTACGTGAGTACTCTGTGTCTGGCCGTTCAGACATTTTGAAGAACTGAGTTCTAGATCTGGGTTGGTATGGTACATATTCTGACGAAATTATCTTTCGAAGATATGTTAAACAAAACCGAGGACACAAGCTCTTTATCAACGTGTATTATATATTATACCATAAGTCCATCACCGGCATTTGTCTGTTGAATTTTTATTATATGCTAGCTGGCCGCTCCGGCTTAGCACGGGCATCTAACAAGAATTTCAAAAATTATACTTTTTTACAGTCACAAATACATATATACACATTGGTTACATTATTGAAGATTTCATACGGATTTTTTTTGTAAATATTTTAGCCTATGTTAATCAAGGATAATGTAGAATTGTCGTGGTGAAAGAATTAATCAAATCGGTGTAGTAGTTTCGGAGCTAATTCAATCCAAATCAAACAATCAAATCTTTCCTCTTTATAAAATTAGTATTGACTAGAAAGACAAAATTTAGTCAAATAACAAAAGCTTAATAACCACTACGCTACTCTGCCGGAATTTTACCATAATATCTGATAATAGAGTTTACGCGAGTTACTCACTTCTCTCTGAAAATTGGGTGAAACTATTCGAATTAATTAAAACATAATTTCTAGGACGATTAAGAGCTCCACCGTCGCCGCCGAGCGCATATGTGTAAATTAGTATATTTTACGTAACATACGGACTAATTGTTCTAAATTGCTTTCGAGTCCTATGTTGAGGACGTATGTTACACAACCCGCATAATGAGAAACTCATATATTATAAATATTAAAATTAACAGCGTAATATGAATACGGCTGCGGTCAGTTAATTAAGAAAAGGTTACTTATTTACATATTTTTATGTTAAAACCTTTCGGGCATTACCTTCCTTCCTTATGTAAAACCTCTATATACGAAGTCTTGTAGGAACAATAATTTAAAAGTGAAGAATGAGTACTTAGAATAATATAATACCTACCTACCTTTTAATACTCTTACTGAAAGCAGAGTCTAGTTAAACCTAACATAGGCTTTAAGACACTTAAACCCAAAGCATAATGTAAAACTTTACAAACTTAAAAAACCAGAGTCGCGGACCGAAGCTAGTTATTTATAATTCTCGAGAAACCTCGTGTCGAAAGGTTCAACTTAATCGATTGCCTTCCCAGTTGACCCAAAAACTAAAAACAATGCTTCAATTGTTAAAAGCGGTATTGTCAAGTAAACAAAACAATTCAAACACAACCAATGATTCCAAGCATTATAAGTAATTGCACGAAATTACACACTTTTATGTAACCATAGTAATTAATTGGTTAGTTACCGTTTGTAAAACTATATTTTAATTGGTTAACAAGTACAGCCCACATATTTTAACTCCGAACATTTTATTATTTTTTTCTTAAGATAAGATTAAGAAATCTCATTATAAGTGAACTGTATAAGTTTTTAATGAGAATAAATTCTTTAAACCGGTTTAATAAATAGTGTTGGAGCTACATTGCTAAAAAAAATACAAAAATGAGTCCGTTCAATTACAGTGAATTTAATAAAATGTTCGGAGTTAAAATATGTGGGCTGTACTTGTTAACCAATTAAAATATAGTTTTACAAACGGTAACTAACCAATTAATTACTATGGTTACATAAAAGTGTGTAATTTCGTGCAATTACTTATAATGCTTGGAATCATTGGTTGTGTTTGAATTGTTTTGTTTACTTGACAATACCGCTTTTAACAATTGAAGCATTGTTTTTAGTTTTTGGGTCAACTGGGAAGGCAATCGATTAAGTTGAACCTTTCGACACGAGGTTTCTCGAGAATTATAAATAACTAGCTTCGGTCCGCGACTCTGGTCACGTGATAACATTTTTTTCAAATATTTCTCATAAAGTTACAACAAACTAAACTCGCGTAGATCCTAGAATAAGCAGATGGATTTTCGGCGATTATACAACACAAAGAAAGAAAATAATAAATTTTACCCTTTCGTATTATTAAATACTAGCGTGCCGCCCGGCTTCGCACGGGTATTTAACAAAAATTACACACACACACACACCATACACGTTGGGATAGTAGGTACGTTATTGAAGTTTAGATACGGAACTTTTTTTAAAATATTCCATAGCCTATCAGGAATTTGGGGTTCTAATGGTGGAATTTTTCAAATCGGCCAGTAGTTACGGAGCCTACTCAAATCAAACAAAAAATCTTATATTACCTCTTTATTTTAATATAAGTATAGATATAGATTTGTACACATTCAATGAATAAGGTAACACAGAGATACTCCAGAAAAAAGAAAAAAATATCTCAGTAAAAGTTCGCAAAACTAATCAATCAGAACTGTTACTGTTGGAAACTTAGATGGCATATCACACAATGTCTGAGTTTGCCGTCTCCTAATAGAGATTCCTCGGAGAATTTAACTTACAAACAAAATTTATTTTTGTTTCGAAATTGTTCAGACTTAAAGATTCTTTAGAGCGAGCTGATTGTTTTCTCAGCTTTATAGGTAACTTATAAGAAGTTTAGACAAGCATTGGCATGTTATAGCTAATCTATAATATTAGCCACTGTTCGGCAAATGCCTCACCCTGATACGTCACTATCCTGAGTGTGACATATGGGACCTAAGGTGACACTGAGCTTTGACTGATGTGATGTGTCCAGTTGGTCCATAGTTCATCGTATCATAAGTCAATAGTTTAAATCCAAAAGTTAAAGAATCAAGGCACCTGTAAACTTTTCTGGTTCAATATCCTCGTGTTCTGTGAAATCTTACTTTTAGCTTACAGTTCTCGTTAAGAGCTAAACCCAGCTATTAAGAATGTAGGCCACCCATTAAACCGGCGCGCGGATTATCGGTTAGCATGTGATGGCAATGTTCCGAGCTTATTAGACTTACCTTATAATGGGTTTGGAAGCTATTGTCAGACTAAATCGATGGCGTTGTGTAATTGACCTGAAAAGAAGATAAAGGTATGACTACATCGGTTTGTATAAATGTTTAGCTGCCAGTCCAACGCAGCGTAACAAACAAGCGTAAGGTTTAAGACAGAATTGCTTGCACGACAATTCTTCTATCTACTTTTTTCTTTAGACAAAAAGACTAGCCAACTCACAACTAGAAACACATATTCCTAAATTCCCATTCACACTAGCCCTAAAAGCTTTCATCAAATTTCAAATGGTTAATCACGAACCAAGAGTACAATTATGTAAACAAAATCTTAATATTTGAGCAGGGCGGCCTAACTCACCGAGCAAGCGCATGAATCAGACCCTGGTTAAATAACCAATGGACGGACATGACAAAGGTTTGATATTGTAGAAAGACTCGATATACTTGTCAATGGAACAGACGTAACGTAAGATACAGGCGGCGGAGAGAAAGAGGCGGTGTGATCATGATCAGACATCACAATTGAAAGAGTGTGCAAGCCCCCCGGTAAAAAGAATTGTTTTCCCAAAAGACAAACCGTTACTTAAAAAGTTATGACACATTTTTTTAATAATTATTCTTAGTATTGGAAGTACTAAAGAGCTTACATTTTTCGATCGGGGGACTGAACACACTCCAGAATATATTGTGACTAAATACAATTAATGTTTTTTCATAGATAGCAGTGTAATTAATACGAAAAGACCAGCTGTTGTGATTTTGTCCTCGCTCGTGAGAACCACAGACACCACTAAAACAAACGGGGCGTCTCGTAATGAAATTCCCAGGCGGTTTGATTAAAACGACCCGAGATGTCGGTCCGTCGTCCTAAAATGCGAGCAGCGAGTGATTGCCACGTATTGTATTTCCACGATTTCAGTTTTACCAGTTTTAATGGATATTTGGTTAATATTGGGGTTTGTGGTGGGGCCGTGTGGTGACGGCATAATAAAGAATTTCACCACCCCAACTCATCCCGTGGGTGTCGTAAGAGGCGACTAAGGGAAACACACCGGGGGGCGGGCAGCAGCGCCCTCTGCAGAACTACTACACTAAACTGCGATCCCCAACCCGCATGCCCAGCGTGGGGATTATGGGCAATACCCCCAAATGACAAGAACCGCCACAAAATGGCCCCCAGTTCCCGGCCGCCTCGCTATTCCTGGCCATGGTAGCGGCCACGGTAACGGCGGGGCAGGGGGTGCTAGGAATCACCGGGCTACATTAGGCTACCACACCCCACACACACTGACCCTGGCAACGTTTAACGGACGCACTCTGAGGCTTGATCACCATCTAGCGCAGTTGGAAGTGGAGTTAGAGAACATTAAATGGCATGTTCTAGGGTTATGTGAAGTCCGTAGAGAGGGGGAGGACACCGTAACCCTAGACTCGGGCCATCTTCTCTACTTTCGTGAGGGTGATAAAACATCCCAGGGTGGCGTAGGTTTCCTCGTCAATAAGGCCCTCTCTAACAACGTCGAAGAAATCTCCAGTGTGTCGACCAGGGTAGCGTACCTGATCCTTCGGCTGTCTAAGCGCTACAGCTTGAAGGTCATTCAGGTTTACGCACCGACCTCGACACACTCGGATGATGAAGTGGAGGATATGTACGAAGACATATCCAAAGCCTTACATCACACCACCAAGGCTCACTTCAACGTTGTTATGGGGGACTTTAACGGCAAGGTGGGAACCCAGACTGGCAACGAATCCCGAATAGGCCCGCATGGTTTTGGTGTTCGAAATCACAGGGGACAAATGCTCGTCAACTTCCTTGAGAAAGAGGGGCTGTTCTTAATGAACTCTTTCTTTAAGAAACAGCCCCAAAGGAAGTGGACATGGCGGAGTCCCGATTCTGTGACAAAAAATGAGATCGACTTCATCATGACGGATAGCAAGCATATATTCAGAGATGTCTCAGTGATCAACAGGTTCAATACCGGATCTGATCACCGACTCCTTCGAGGCTCTCTGAATATAAATTTGAAGCTTGAAAGAAACCGTCTGGTGAAGTCCACGCTCCGACCGAACCCAATCCAAATCATGGCGGGCACCGAGAAGTTTCAGCAGCTTCTCGGGGATAGATTCGCTGCCTTGGAACCCACTGATGACGCTGACGAGACCCTACACAATCTGGTAGAAACGCTGAGGGACGAGGGCATCAAGTTTTGCAAAAAGCAGCGTACTGGTAAGAAGTCCAAACTCTCGGATGAGACTCTTGGGCTGATGACAAAAAGACGGGAAACCACCCAAGCGACTTCGTCAGAGAGGTCAGACCTGAACAAGCGAATTGCGAAGATGGTACGACGCGACCTTCGGAGCTCTAATACACGCCTCATTGAAGAGGCGATAGAGCGAAACCGAGGGTCCAAAGTATTCACTCAGCAGCTTGGAAGGAGCCACCTGACGAAGCTTTCAACGCACGACGGAAGGACCGTTTTGTCGAAGCCGGAGATATCGGCCGAGATAGAGGACTTTTATGGCCGTTTATACGCTGCACATGCTCCCCGTTCCCAACGAGACGACCACGATTCTAGAGCCACCTTGATACGCCACTATACCGACGAACTGCCAGACATCAGTCAAGACGAGATCGTGTTAGCTCTGAGGCAGCTTAAAAATGGAAAAGCCCCCGGTGAGGACGGAATAACATCAGAGCTTTTGAAAGCTGGAGGATACCCTGTTATACAGGAGTTACAGAGCCTCTTCAACGCCGTCCTTCACAGTGGGAGAACTCCAAAGGCGTGGAGTGGGAGTTTGGTGGTGCTCTTTTTTAAGAAGGGAGATAAAACCCTTCTTAAAAATTATAGACCCATCTCGCTCCTAAGTCACGTCTATAAGCTTTTCTCACGAGTTATATCGAACCGTCTCGCCAGGAGACTCGACGAGTTTCAGCCACCGGAGCAGGCTGGGTTTCGCGGAGGATATGGTACCATAGACCACATTCACACAGTGAGGCAGATTATACAGAAGTCCGAAGAGTATAATCAGCCCCTGTGCCTGGCTTTTGTGGACTATGAGAAGGCCTTTGACTCCGTTGAAACCTGGGCTGTTCTACAATCCTTACAGCGATGCCAAGTAGACTATCGTTATATCGAGGTGCTGAGATGTCTCTACGAAGCCGCTACGATGAGTGTCCGAGTACAGGACCAGCAGACTAAACCGATCCAACTGCGCAGAGGAGTGAGGCAGGGGGATGTCATATCCCCGAAACTGTTCACGAGCGCGTTGGAAGATATGTTTAAGACGCTGGACTGGAAAGACAAGGGCATCAACATAAACGGCGACTACATCTCACACCTGCGATTCGCTGATGACATAGTCTTAATGGCGGAGTCGCTAGAGGAGCTGAACCGGATGCTGGACAGTCTAGCTTCAGCCTCCCGATGTATCGGTCTTGGCATGAATTTGGATAAAACCAAAGTCATGATCAATGCCCACATTGATCCAAGACCGGTGATCGTACATGGCCACCTTCTCGAAATTGTTTCTGAGTACACTTACCTCGGGCAGATTTTGCAGTTGGGTAAAAACAATTTCGAGAAGGAAGCCAAGAGGAGGATCCAGCTAGGCTGGGCAGCGTTCGGAAAACTACGTCGAGTCTTCTCGTCATCCATACCGCAATGTTTGAAAACGAAAGTTTTTAATCAGTGCGTCCTACCAGTCATGACCTACGGAGCTGAGACGTGGACACTCACGATAGGGTTGGTCCACCAGTTCAAAGTCGCTCAGCGCGCTATGGAAAGAGCTATGCTCGGAGTTTCTCTGAAGGATAGGATTCGTAACGAATACATCCGACAGAGAACTAAAGTCATCGACATAGCTCAGAGAATTAGCCAACTGAAGTGGCAGTGGGCCGGCCATATTTCGCGAAGAACCGATAACCGCTGGGGTAAACGTGTTCTTGAGTGGAGACCGCGACTCGGTAAACGTAGTGTAGGACGCCCTCCGACCAGGTGGGATGACGATCTGCGAAAGACTGCTGGCAGATGCTGGATGCGACAAGCCGAAGACAGGGCGCTATGGCGCTCATTAGGGGAGGCCTATGTCCAACAGTGGACTAACATAGGCTGATGATGATGGGGTTTGTGATTTTTCAAAAGAAGTTTTTGATGAATATTAGGGCTACTTATTCGTTGAAAGTATTTTCCTCTATTGCAAAAGTATGACTTGAGCTAAAGCCTCTTATTGTGGGGTAGGTGATGGGCATTATTAGCAAAGATATAATTCAATTGAGTCATTCCGGAAACCAAAGCAGTCCTTACATAAAAGTAAGACCCAAAGGCTTTTCTTTTTTTACCTCCATGATGGCTGGTTTTTTAATAAAGCTTTCTGTATTCAGCGAACGAAAAGATAAAGATAGTAACAGAAAAGCGGCGTAGCTAAGTAGTTTTATTATGATTATGAAAGGACTAATGAATTCGATTCTATCAAAACATCGTAAAAGCAAATGGCAGCTAATTAAGGCTCAACAAAGCCACATAGAAGCCTTGAAACTTTTACTACGCAGTGAACATTTCCACGAATCTGAGATGTACAAGAAATGCCAGTAAAAGTCAAATAATAATATGATATAACAAATAACTTTTGTAGCGAGGAAGTTGAGACAAACGAAATTTGGCATAAGTTCAGCAAAGAAATTCAGACTCGAAGAGACAAAAGCCTCGCAAAAATGTTTTCCTCGTATCAAGTCGAGTGCTAGGCAAGGCAAGGTGCGAAGCTAAAGTGTACACTCGAGGAGTTATGATTATAAATGATGCAAAGGGTCGACGCGAAGTCTGCCAAAGAAAGTACTTACAAGTACTCTCCGTCGGATTAAAATGGAAGTGCGAAAGTCGCTATAACATCAATACACTGGATGCTGAGAATTTCTGATTCCAGGTATCGACGATCTTATTCTTCCGAAATTCTGATCCCTTGTCAAGTTGGTAGGTACTTGTTTACCAAAATCTTGACGAGCACTTATTTTATATCGAACTTGAAATCTGATCGTCGTAATTATTAGATAACTTTGATGCCATTAAGGATGAGAGGGCAGAGGTTTATAATTGCGCCCCTCATTAGACAGACTTTGCGCAAAATAACATTTTATTTAAGCAAATTTCAACGAAATTTCTTGCTGAATTTAATTCTGGAGACGGTTGTACTTGCGTTGCAAAGATCTTTTGAATAACTTTACAAAATCGAGTTGGGCGGTGACACGACTAAACTTATTTCTGAAATAACTTAGCGACGAAATTTTCAACGTTGTCATCATCACTATGACTTAGGTATTAATTACCACATCACCAGCGTTTGATTGTATAATAATAATAAGTTAATGTTGTATCTTTGTGAGTCTCAGTCTTTTGATATTGGTTCTATTGGACACTATAACAGATATCCTGAACTGAGCATTTAGATGGGACGTAGTAACACGGAATACAGATGCCCTAAGAGTTCTCTAAAAGCTGAATGATTTAAGATAACGAATTTTTTTTCGTTCGTTCGAAATGACAGGCCCGTCAAATTGCTCTCGATAAAGATATTAGATAAAAGCCTTTATAACGATGTACAAGATTAGAACATGATGATTGAGTGTAATGGTACAAAGATATGATATAAGTTTTTTGTGGCCATGTCACCGAGGCATGTGCTATGATAGATGTATCAAGTGATGAATCAGAGAAAGTGGAATGCCTATCTTTGTTTCTTTAAGCGAGGCCCTTGTCGCTTTAATTTTTAAAACTATATGATATAAAAAGGAAATGTATTAATACTAAATAGGCTTGGCGTTTGGCTTTATCTCGCAAAGGTGATGCCTATTGTAGCAGGCTTGCCTAGAACAATGCTTCCTGTCGTAAGGAAAGTACCAAGGACATGTCCCTATATTTTAGTTTTAAACAAATCAAAGTTGGGGCCTCTGTTTCTATGTAGGACAACGTTTACCCACGCTATGACTGAAATTACATTATATCTTTTTAATACCCCGATAAGGCTTGGCTTGGCATGTTCGCGTGGTCCAAATAAGCTTAGAATATGCACATAATCAGGTCTGATTTATAAGTTCAAATATTGGAAAAGTTATTTGCAAATTCAAGTTGCATGCGAGCTTAGAACAATATTGAGCGTTTTTAAGATTATTGAAGTTAAAATCAAGTCGTCTTGACAGTGTTCTACTTAAAATAGATCTCAAAGTGAAGTCCAGAAGAGAAGTACACTGTATTTTAACTCTCTTAGCGGGCATCCATTCGATTGAAAAGTCGCTAAAACGCCCCACATAATTTAAGGATGCCTCTAAGGAAGCCCCCTTTAGTTACGTGGTACCATCTAAGGTTCAATTTGTATTAAGTGTATTAAACTATCATTGCGCTGGTGTTTTGAGGCCCAGAATGATTACATGTGTCATGAGCTCGGGAGTATATAGTTCAGGACCAAGGTACATGGCAAAACCTCGAGAGACCTTTACCCAATAGCAGATAGAATCCAGGTGCAAATTAAATTGATGTCATTGGTTCTTGAGCTTCATTTCTCTTAAGAGTATTACGATCCATATAAAATGTTATTACAGAAACGTAACAACGGTAACAAACACGCTACTGTTGCAAGAACTTGGGTTCAAGGATAATAAGAGTTCACGATCGTGACGAAAAATAATTTACATTTTGATAATACGAGTACGTAGGTAGCTCGTAATACAATAGCTACCTAAGGTAATTGAATATTATTCTGAGATAATATTTTGTTGTTTATGATTGTTTCGTAAATTGTCGTGACGAATGATATTCAGGGCAAAAAGTTAGACAGAAATTAGGCTTATTACACTACTATTCGCAAATAATTGTTTCCTAAAATGAATCGTCTGAGTCTTACCTTGAACGGTTTACACAAAGAAAAAAACACACAACACATGAAAAAGAAGCGAACGAAGAGGACATAAAGAAATAACTTTGTTTAAATTTCTCACATACACATTCATTATTAGTCTTTATTACGTTTCCCCCATACTTAATAATTACATTACTTAGGTACTGTTACTGTATATTCTCTGATAATTTATTTTTCAAAAATGTGTAAAGACTGTCCCAATTTAACCTCATCTTTTGACGGACACCTCCGCGATAGCAATCAGTGAATCACGCCGTGCGTGTGGTCCGACACAAGTGTTTGTTTAGAACCTCTTACGGAATACCATAAAACCCGTGATGATTTATAAACATCTGTTTGCTTTGTTATTGTTATTTAAATCTGTTGTCAGAAAAACCTTTAAAAACATGTTGCAAAAGAATGGTATGACATATGAATGGTGGTGGATATAACACTTTTGATGGTTTCAGTCTCAATTTATTGTAAATGTTGCATCTGTTGCTTTAACGTTAGATGATAATTTGTCAATTCAATATGGTATTTTAGAGAATTTTAGGGCATATTATGCATAGAGAAGACCATTAGAGTTGCAAGTGGATGGATATAAAGGGAGAGGAATACCAAATAAAAGATGGATGCATTGTGTGCAACATGGGAAGAAATGGTTGGTACGGAGATGATGGCTGATAAAGTGGAAGAAAAGTACATGTGCCCGGTCCTTATCAACCCATATCCCACCTATCGTGGGATATGGGTTGGACAAAGAGATTTTACCCGAATTTTGTATCGTGCATCTAATCCCTATTCTATGCATGTTGACTTAATTCATAGACTTCGCAGCTAAACAGTTATATCACTCAAATACGTAAAAAAGCCCTCGATTTAGAATTCGAAACATGTGAAGAAGATACCTAGGCCTTTTATGAAGAGAATGACTCATGCCTCGACTTCCGTAACTAAAATGGAATGCATCCACCTCGAAGTATTTCAGAAAGGATACTTAGTTGACATAACTGGCATACCATTCGTGTATAGGCTAGTTAGTCTGTTTTCAGCCAAATAGACACAGGCTATGTAAGTAAACTGCAGACCGGTGCTGCAGTTTACAGACAACATGGACAGCGAAGACAAAGCTTTGTTGTCTAGGCTAGAATAGACGTTGTAATAATACTTGTGATTATTGACACCTAAGATAAAGTAGCGTACACGTTCCGTGTTCACACATTGATCTAAGTATTTTTTGTGTGTATGTATGTAAATTATTTTAGCAACGCCTACTCGAAAGTTGGCGTTATATTATATTTTTGTGATTTTAAATTTTTTAATAAAACTACGAGAAGTAATTTGCCGCGAATCGAAAATGGTTTACGATTACTATTTGCGACGAATTACTTTTCCGCCAATTATATTTAGGTACTGTAGAACGAGAAAAACTAAAAACATCAAAATAATTTGAATCCTGCCTGCGGCAACTCGAAACAATCAACCATAACGAATTAATATCAATTATAGGACCTTCTAGTACTGAAGTAACCTACCAAAGTTACTTTCGATTCTAACATAGTATCGCTGCATTATTCTCACTAAAATTGCAGTGAATACAGAACATTATGAATTGAATCAAGCAATTTATCTTCTACTGATAAATGCGAACAGGAGGGTGAAACATTGCTAATTGGAGCTATTGATCTGGACTCGCAATTAACAGCTATGGATGGGAACATAAAGGAGTGAAGATGGATTGTTTGCCTTTTAACAAACAAATAAATAATGCTAGACAATCCACACACCATCATCTAACCAAAAGCTAAGCACAAGTTGTGTTACGGGTACAAGATGACTAATTAACTTAGGTAATACAATATTGTATTAATTCATTGTAAGTAAATAATAGTTGGAATATATATATTCCAACTACAATGAAATATCTATCTATGTAATATATAAAACTTATACACATTACAAGTGTATACAAGTTTCATAGCTTGCTTTGATGTTTATTAATTTCAAGAAAATCCTACAGTTTATCTGAGTAATATAAAAAAAATTATAAAATCCAAGCTACAAAGGATGTAATAAATGGCCTGCTGTACGGCTAAACTGTGTCTGATGTGAGAATATCAAATAAGCTATGCGATCATTTATTTTAGAAATAGATATGAAAAGAAAAAGAAGTTGAGTAATGTATCGGCAAAATTAGCTTAAAAATTTTGCATCTACTGAGGAGAACTAAGTAAGTACTTTTTTACAAACTTTGTACGTACAAAACGAAAAACCATCGTCAACAACAGAAGGCAAATTATTTTAAAAGCATTTTACTCGCTACGCTACGTTTTGGTTCGCTTTTTTATCGTTTTAATATATTTCTACGTTATGGCCATTCCGTTATTAAATTGTACAAAACAAACCTTTTCAGTACCATTAGCTATACCGAATTCAAATGTTTATTTAAAAACGAAAGGAGAATTTATGTCGCATTCAAACTTGGAGTAATATACATATAATCAGCTGAGAACAATAACAAGTTAGGGCTTCCGCTGCGAATTACGCTACGTCATCATCAGGTACTAAAGACATCCTTTAAAACAAAGGATGTCTTTAGTACCTGTCTCACTACAATTAGTATCACTACTTCAAGACAGGAACACGTACGTACGTCTGATTGTATTATATCCGGGCACTGGCTGACTGGAGTCAAATAGGAAATTCCCAGATTATATTAAAAAAAAGATCTTGGAGCTTTTAGCCCGGAGGGGTTGGAATGCGAAAAGATCAAGAGAATTGGAAATGACCCTTTGCCTAGATAATGACACGATGTAACCAGAAACAAGAATAGAAAAGTTATCGCACATTCTCAAAAAATAAGATAAACTACACTTACTTTACTTACAGATTTCAGCATCTCCTTCTTGCCATTGAAAATAAGAAAGTGACAAACGGCTCAATTAGCTAGAAATTTTGCGAAAATCCCAGTTTTTAATCCGTGAAGAAAATAATAATTAATTAATCTTTTAACTTTTACGTCAACTTTTACGCTTTACTCCGTTAGCCATTTCGGCATATTGCACGATTGTATCAGCGATTCTGTATGGATGGGAGCTATATTTATGCTATGGGAGCTATTTAGGCTATAACTTCGTTCCGAACCGCAGTTATAACAGCAGCTCTTATTCTGCGAGATATTTTATTTTATACCTAATATGGCCTCATTTCAGAGCTATCCATGCAACCACTTATTGCATAGTAAAATGTTATATCTTTTAAATCACGCACTATGGCAATTTTAAATCTTCATTTGTTTTAAGAAAGCAATGAATTTTATGTTAATCTTTGTTTTTCCGTCCTACAAAGTGGCTTAGGTTTATTATTATATTTATAGTTGGAAAATAAACATTTTCTTTAACAGTTTACGTTTAAAATGAACCAATATTGTGAATACCATAGCTTATTTATAACGGTCTTAAATAGATTTTCTATCAACTGGTATCAACGGTTTTCCTAAACCGTTAATAAAATTAATAAATGTAATAAACTAAGCAGCGCGTAGGCGTGGAGTTATCAAAAGCTTTACGTTGTTTTTTATAGAGCGGTGAAACAAATGGAAGACTTTTCTCACAAGACCAACCATATTTTGAGAATTAATTGCTTGACAAGTAGAGAAACAGATGCGGACATATATGACAAATTGTACGAGTTTTGTCTCCTTGAGCACAGTGCCGCCCAATTCTCTATTCAGAGTATTATATCTGTGGTTCAGATAACAAAGGCGCAGATCAAGATTAAATTAGTATCGGTGACAAGCTTACGCTTAACGTTCAGGAAAATTCTAAGCCCCCCCTCGCGGTACATTAGGTCATTTATAATAACAATAATATGGGGGCAAACTCTATTTTGACCACCTTTTGTACTAGGTAGGTAGGTACCTAGTTTACACATTGTATGCATGTTTTTTTTCTTCAAAAAATACTTTTCTTTTCTTACAGCCTACGTAGTATACGCGTTTTCGTCTGCTGGTATATTCTCTTGCTCTGCTGTTTTCGTTAGTGTTCATTATTATCAAAGTAAGTTATACTATTTTCGCAACTCATTGGTAATTTTTCTCTTGTCGTTTTGATGAATGGCGAATATAATCTAATAGTGACACAATCACAATTGCATAAATTGCTCTGCTGAACAGATAAGTCGGTGGCACTACGAGCTCTGAGAATGCAATCCAATTGGCTTACAAGTAAATTAAAAGAGTTATGATTTATGTCGCCTGAGCTTTAATTAGAAGAGAAAGATATAGTGGGTGAGGTGAAGAGAGCTGTTCTTCCAGGTTTAATTAAATAAAACTTCAAGCCGGCTGAATGTTATAATGAAGTATGGAATGAAAGAACTGAAGTTTAGTAGTGTCCTGATGAATTATTTATAGGCAGATAAATAACTCACTTACAAAAATATAAACTTAGTTTAGAAAACACAGCACAAATTTAACACTGGGTTAGGTTAGGTTAGGTGGTGAAAATACTAATTTGTTGAAGTTTAGTGAACGATGAAAGAATCCTATAGAGAGAAATATCCTATAATTATGGAGACGACATTCTTAAAGATGGCGAATTTGCACGCATTAAAAAATATATTTAATCTTAAAATTTTCATCTTAATCCGTTCAGTTCAGTCCTAGACTGTGAATTTAGGCTTACTCTATTCTTGGTCTAGGACTTCCACAGTGTTGGCACATCCTCAAGTCGTCACACCTGCACAAGCTTTCTTACAAAGTAGTCAAAGCAGTTTACATTTAAGGATTATTTTTTTCAAATAAGTTTAAGAAGTTATTTAGTTTTTTCGTGCAAATAGAAAATACGGGACTGACAAAGTGATACTAATGACTCTTAATAATTGAAGACACGAGTGGATGAAGGTGTTATGCAACAAAAACAAAAAATGGAGAAAAATTGCATTTAAGGTTTTTTAGGTGTAGAAATTATAGTGTTTGAGTTATGATGCTGAGATTTACAAAAATTATAGGTAATTATGTATTCACTTGTATATTATTACTATTTGAAAAAATATATACATATAAGTGGGTCATTTATACAAAAAAACGTACATAGCACCTTCATTCACAAACATGTTAGTCGTGTAAATAAAACAAGAATAGTGTATGAACGTGTTTTATACACTAAAAGTTCACTTAAAATTAAAATATAATAATTTTTTTAGTATATTTTCGTAGAAATAACGATATTCCGCCTTTACAAATTTCAGTTGTTCCTTAATATCATCTTTTTTCTCCGTTTTTATCGTGCCATAGTTATCTGTAACCCGTTCTATAAGAAAATCATCTGGTCTAGAGTTTCTTTTTAGTATATCCACTTTTTTAGAGGTTGTCATCATATCATAGGTCTCTTTATTTAGATACGAACCAAATTCTTCTACGTATCTAACGAATACCATCTCTGAAATTGACTTTGGCCGTATTAATATCTTTTTTCCTATTTACCAGATTCAGTTTTTCTTGCAAACAGCTGATTTTCCTGAAATGCCCAGCCATATTAATAACTTGATTTAATTTTGACGCCTTACAAATTATTTCACGATATTGATCGGGAATAGATAATCTACATATATGTACTTTTATTCCAAAATACACACCGTACCGTAAACACAAGCAAAATACCTTAGTCGCAAGGAAAGGATTGTGACTTTACTTAACTCCACGTTAGTGAACTAACATTCGTATCCTTTCAAAAGATTTATGGTTAAGTTAAGGAATAATATTCAATTTCAAATACCCCATATTTTTTATTATTACTATACTTATAGAAAACATCATCCAGAACACCCTGAACAAATATTTACAGATCGTACAAACATTAGTCCCGAGGCAGGAATCGAACCTGCAACCTCCTGCATCGGACCTTTGCCCGCCGCGCCACCGAGGTAGTCAACATAGCTAAGAATCATCTCGACAAACAAGGTTTTATATTGAAGAAAACCGCAATCAAATCGGATTATCCGTTTAGGAGCTACGGTGCCACAGACAGACACAGATACACAGCCACACACAGATACATAAACACGTAAAACTTAGAACACCGCTCTTTTTGCGTCAGGGGTAAAAAAATAGTTTCGAAACAAAACACTTACTTACAAATTTCTCCATAAATTTTGAGGTTATTTACTTTATTCTCTTGAACACTTTTATTTATAATGTCATTTTCACTTAGTTTTAATATAACATCTACTTACCATTTTCTTTCCTCGAGACATTTTTGTCAAACCGTTTTAGCAAAAGCATTCAGAAAAATATTTTACTTACTTCATTAATTTTTTTATCAAGACTGACCGTTAATATTTGCATAAAGCTTTCGTAAATAAACAAGTTGAAATATTAATGAAGGTGTTATGAACAGAACATGACACCTTTCATCCATATTAAAAAAACGGTTTTGTCTATTTTGATAAGTTAAATCACGGATGAAGGAGCTATGTACGCACATAACACTTTCTTCCATTACATTATTTTGTGATGTATTATTGAAGTCGGGTGTTAAGTGCCCATAACACTTTCTTCCACTAAGAAGATTAGCTTTTTGTGTACATAACCCCTTCATCCATTATTTTTCTCATCGTTCAGCTTAAAAGTATGAAATCTGAAGGTGCCACGACTTTTGTAGTGACTTAAATACCTCATTGACGATGAAAAAGCAAAAATTCAAAAAATGCGACATAACACCTTCATCCACTCATGTCTTCAATTATAAATAGAAAAGAGGTCTTTACGCTGTCAAATTAAAGTGACATAACCCTGCATATATCGTGCTTAGTTAGAGATCCAATAGAGATCCTATTCTCTCCGCGAAAATCCCCAACGCCTATTCATTTTTATAGTAAACAGGGTTGTACCTATTTTTTAAAACGCCTCATTAAGAATGACATAGTCTGAAAAATTATAGAAACTAGTTTCATGTAAAGTTAAATCTGTTTTCAGTGTTTGTCTTCTAGACTTGCTAGCTAGAGAGCTATAAAACATTGTCTTGAACAAGGAAACAATAACTATGATATCAAACCGGAGGCAAAATAAGCCTATCAAATTCTCTCTACAAAGTGTATCACAGGAAACTATTAGTTATTAGCCAACCTGTTATGAAAGGCGAGCGTGGGTGAAGCTTGTCTGTACACCCACCATCGACTGGCTACTTAGCAAAGGGCACCTTCTACGTGGATAACAGGATAACGATTGTGAAACACCTTATACCTAAGGCACGCCCATTAAGGACGAAAATTTCATTGCATTTGTATTGGCAAAACTTGATTCTCCAGGACTTAATTACAAAAAACTTTTTTCTGAATAGAGATTTTTGATCTCACAATACATTGTTTTGGAAATGGCTCTAATGGTGGTAGGGAAAAAACTTTACACTAATTTAAAAACCTGACATAATGATAAATCACATAGCGACAAACAAATGTTTATATTATTAATGATGATGTCCTAGCCGAATTGCGGCCACGTCGATTCGTCGAACGCAAATTCTCTATTCCCTCTCTAAAGTAATATAATGAAGACTCATTACAGCAAAAATGCACAGCAGCCCCGAATCAGGAATTAGGTAGTGTTACTAACCCCAGTGACCCATCATTTCAGAATTGGAATGAAAATGTACCTATTAGTAGAAACAGTCTCCAAGCTCAAACTAATTCCAGACTTTATTACTTCTATACTTCTACTCAGAATATGTTATTCTGTGATCAGACAGACTATCGGCCTAAACAGTATCCGACAGCCCGCTTTCTAAGCATTTAGTAAGAGCATCTTAAAGGGATTATAACCACCGTAAATATCAACAAGAGATTACGGATGTCGAGCCTACTGATCCGGTTCAAGACTGTTTTCTTTGTAGCTTTTTCAAGGCTTTTTTTTGTTTTAGAATATTAATTTCACCGTCTCTTTTGAAATATTATTCCGTATTTCTTGGATTACATTTGACGCTTTTAAAGAATCAAAGAAATATCTAATTGTAGGGTCGTAATTTAAACCTGAATGTTACACGTCTATATTATGTCAGATAACATTCTTATGAAGAATATTAAATTTACTGTCTTGTACCCAGACTAGATTAATAGTTTTTATTCTCGTCTTGGCTTCCCACAGTATTACTCATAAACAATTTTTAGTCCCAGCAAATCTGTGTCAGAGGTGTCAGATCATCTATTTCTACTGGAACTGCTCTATAGTCTATGAACGTCGCACGCGCTGTTTATCCAGCCCTTGAGTTCATTGCACTCGCACCGAGATTATCTCAAATGTGAATACACATTCCTCTTTAGTATATGACATAACGATAATATCGTATGGCGTGATATTTCTACTTCAGAATATAATGCGATGAAATTTCATTAAGTGAATTGAATATAGATGAATGATGATCTTATTCAAGTTGACGAAGTTTACTTGGGATGGGACACAATAAGATGGATTAGAACCTCAAAATATAGAGGGTATCTTTATACATACTCGTGTTTCTCTATAGGTACTAATACTGTAAAGAGGAAAGGTTTGACTGTTTGTTTTAATAGTACCTATTGACTCCGAAACTACTGGACAGATTTAAACAATTCTTTCACCATCAGGATCCTACATCCCTGATGAACATAGGCTAGAATATTTTCAAAAAAGGTCCGCTTCCGAAAAAAAATATTCAGGTAAATAACGTGTGTAATTTTTATATTTGTTGAATACCCGTATGAAGCCGTGGCGGACCGCTAGTTAGATATTGGATCAGGAAATCAATAAATTACGAATCACAACACGTGTTCTTAGCATATGAACCAATCATTGCTGATATTAGACCGATCATATCCATAAAGCATTCAATAACCGGTCAATTGATCAGCATTGCAGCAGTGGGATGGCAGGGTTGCCCAATATCCGATTTCAGAGTATTTATAGTGACAGATGCGGAGGTAAAATGGAATTCTGGTCATGTACAATAATAAGGCATAGAACGGGCGATTTGCTAGGCGTACATAGACAAAATAGAGTTTATTATAACATTTGAATTCTACATTATCCCTGAGGAACATAGGTTATTTTCAACAAAGTTAGGGATCCGTATGAAGACTTCAATAATGTAACCCAACGTTTATTTAATTTTTTGTTAAAATGTTTGTTAAATACCCGTGTGAAGCCGTGGCGGACCACTAGTTGGAAATATGTATATCGGTAGGTTAGGGGTCCAATAGAATTAGTTAGGCAATCCATATTAAACTATATCGAACTATCAAAAGTAGAAAAACAGAAGATGTTATTAAAGCAAATAAATAGAAGACTTTTTCTGCCCCACCTAGAAATCAATCAAAATCAAAGTGCTTTATGTCCTAAAGACCTACAGGACTCTTGGACACGTCACAAAATACAAGTTACTTATGAAGAAAGAAAAGAAGGAAAATAATGATTCCTTTGTTTGTTCAAACCAAAGGTGAATCAAATACCAAGACATCAGTAGCCAACCCTATCCAGACCGTAATTCGAAATAGATCGGCAGAATATATTTTACGGTCTGAACCTGTGGTCTGAACTAATCACTTTATTGGTCACAATTGACGAGCTGTATGACAATGCGAGTGGGATCGTCACAGGATTGGCCACCATTCGATTAGGCGAATGTAGAGCGTGTGTTGACCCTCATTGTTTCTTTGTTCAAACAATTTGAAATTGACTCAGTAGGCTTATTAATAGATTGGATGCTAGCCGATGGAGTTAAAAACATTGGGCACTGTTTACATTTTTATTTGTATTATTTGTAAGGCAAACGTCATTTGAATAATGGTAGGTTAAAATTTCTGCAGAATAGAGCAAATAGCATCAGATAAAAGTAAATTTTTTTTTGTCTGTTCTAATATCATAGAGATACAAATCGCTGACTCATGTAATGTTTGGAATAAATTTTAATGGTAAATTTTCTAAATTTGAAAATGGCGGAAATTTTGAATTATACGCGAGCGAAGTTTTGACAGCTAGACTCACTTGTATGTTGCCAGCTTAGTTTCGTAAATGCTGTATTCGCCTGTCTCAAGTTAGTGAATAATAGTCGGACGTCGGACGAAAATGGTCAAAAGAAATCATTCGATTGTGCGTGCAGGTAGCCTTTCGGCAATAAAGAACGGGGCAACTAATATTTTACTGCCTGCCTCGTTTTACTATTGCAATTTGAACTTTGTGACGTTCCAAGAGTCCTGAAGGTCTAAAGAAGAAATAAAGCGCTTTGATATTTGATGAGTGACGTCACTATCCCATATAAATGGCATGCCCTTCTCAAACAATAGTATACTCACAGAAAAAAATCATACGGCAAAAAGTCACAAAGGCGATTTTTTTTTATATTATACTTAAAGCGCCGATAATTTTCACTGATCCTAAGACTTAAAAAATAAATAAATAGGTAAGTAAGTACGCTACGCACTAAAGGCAGTTAATGGTTACTCCAGGGAAGGATATATAGTAAAAATATAATGATATATGCGAATAATTTGTTTCATTACCGCATGCAAAGCTTCTGAAATGCATGAACGTTAAAATTAAATTAAATAATTTTATTTGAATAATAGTTTACTTAATTATAATTTTTTTTGCCAGTAAAGGGTTTACCACTTTAAATAAACATTTATTAGCCATGAAAATATATGGTTCTTACTTTAATGTAACATTCTTAGTTTTGATAGACTCGATTAAAATTCTAATCGAGGCCGTATCGTATTAATAATTAATTCCTTATATGCCGGTAGTAAAGTGAGCAATACTTTTATTCAAAATGGTTTACCCAAGATCACTTACGGTTCTCTTAAGACATTATTCGATAAAATGTCGGCTACGAAATCCTTGGGATTCTACCTGTCCATTTAGCTTTCGAAAGGCTCTTTCCATCTTTCCTATCTAAAAACGTCTTGAGACCTCGTATTTTATGTAAAAGGTAAAAGTAGACTTTTGAAATTAAAATCTTCTAGAAAAATCTTTTGGTTCTGGAATCCGTGTTTTTCATGTATTTCGTGCATTTATAAAAAGCTTATAGTTAGGTACACAAAGACACTTTTTATACTGGCTTATAAAATCAAACGACAGAGAGGCGTAATGCCTTATTTCATCATTTTGTTAGGTACCTATAGATTAGTTGTAAACATTATTGCAAATATTTTGTAAATAAAAATTTTGCCATCAATTTGTATTTTTGTATTTTTAAACTTCATGCTAGGTACAAGCCATGTGCAAAGCCTATATTATTTTTGCACAATTTTATAGCATATACGGCCGTGTGGCGCCGGCATAGAATTTCACCACCCGTGAAAGTCCCGTGGGTGTCGTAAGAGGCGACTAAGGGAAACACACCGGGGGGCACGAGATTGTTATCCGCAAAAAACTGCTAATCGACGCTAAGTAACGGAGTATTGCAAAAAGCTGGGAGTATCAATGACCCAGCCATTCATCGAAGCAGTCATTGTTCGACCGACATATGGGTAGGTAGTAGGTACGCGATACGATATAGGTATATATGTATATAGGTATACGAGATACGTCTAATATAAGTACATAGGTAAACGTAGGTATCACAAACATATCGAATGTAAAAGTGCTTTATTTCCTTTAGACCTTACAGAACACGACACAAAACACAAATTACATAAGTACCTAATACTGGGAAATAAAATGATCACTTTGATTTTTCACTTCAATCTTTTTAGGGTCAAGTAAATAAGCGACCTGAAACCTTTACCTTGTTAGTTTTCGAGTCGGAGCAAAACTCGTCCCTTACTATTTCATCGTCTAGGTAATCTGATATTTATAAAGCCGAGTTTTTATTGGAATTAAATATTGACGACATTTGGAAGCCGATTCCTTTAATTGGTATTGATAAATTTTTAAAAGCTGGCGCGATATCCTTGTGTTTCGTATACAGATGTCTGGAATTTTGACGTCAGCGTGTAAAAAACAAAAGATAATCAAAGAAAATCTATCAGTCTGAACTAAACTCGTGCTTAGGTAACCTAATTAGTTGTTATTGTTACTAAGAAAATGAGAGTAAGTAAGAAAATAACGTTGCCCTCCTTTAAGTAACGGTAGGTATTTCTGTGAACCCAACTATGATGTAACTATAATATTATATATGGCCCTACCTCGCCCCAAATCAGCGCCCTTATCCAATATTTTATGCACTACCTTGATTATTGAAAAAATTAAATATATTTTTAACCGCCAGTTTGTGATACTTATTATACCTATGTTTTTTTAATGTTTGATAGTTTTATTTTATACTTATAGCCTATGCCGTCTGAAAGACACGAAGTTAAAGTTGTTTATGCTACTGCTACTTTAGGCTTGCACGAACTAACATAAACTATAAAAAAAATTTTTAGAATTTCCTTTGTTTAACGTAATAATACAATAAAATATGTGAAGCGTTAATTTGGTTCAGCGAAACACCTTAAGACAAAGCATTTCTCGAAGAAAATCATAAAAGACGAAACACGCAAAGTGCCGCTCTAAACGCTGAAAATTGTAGCCAATTAGTATACAATGTGCTACTTTGTATGTCTATTTCTTCAACAGATGTCTTTTGAGGGTTACTTATTTAGCTACATTTCAAACTCGTAACCCTCAAGGCCTTTTCAAACCAACGCGGTATTCGGTACCCGGCGGCAGTGAAATGTGGTAATCCTAATATTACTAACTAGCGGTCCGCCCCGGCATCGCACGGGCATTTAACAAAAATGTAATTTTCCATGCGGATATCAAACTTTTAAAAAAAGTTCTATAGCGTATGTTCATCAGGGAAAATTAAGAATTGTAATGGTGAAATAACTTTTCAAATCGGTGCAGTAGTTTCTGAGCCTATTCAAGTCAAACAAACAATAAAATCTTTCCTATTTAAAATATTAGTATAGATAAGCGAGAAGCTTGCGAGAAGCTGCAGCTCAACGATACGGCTCTAAGTAGCAAATACCACGTAGATTTGAACAGAGCTTTAACAGTGGCTTTCGTAGCAAAAGCCAAAGAATGAAGACAGAAATGAAAGAAGGTAGATCGATATGTCTGCCAATAAAAACTAACACGCGTGACTTCGGCTATTCCGTGAGCATGGCGCATGAAACTGTGCCGATATATTGGAAACTCAAATCATGGTGAATACTTGTACTCCTTTCATTGCCACCAGCGCAGACTAACAACTTCCTTCGGCTTCTGCATTGAATTTGATAAACAGACATACTAACTAAAGATTGACTGAACTAATTTCTGTAGCTATAGATGACTTTTTAATTGTGTTTTGTTTGGCCCCTATGTATGAAACCTCGTAATGCCGGCCAGTGTTGCCAGTGAAAATTTTTAGGCGGCCGTGTATATTAGGTAATAAAGCCGTGTTTCTATGGAAAAAGATCATCGGTGGGCCGTGTCATTGCTTAAAAAAAAATTAAATAGCGTTTAATTAATGATAATTAAACGTTTTTAACATTAAAAACCTTAAAAATGCGCCATTTGGCTAATGTTGTTTTTTTTCTATTTGTTTGAAGAAATAACAACAAATAATTATTTTGAATAGCTTTAATTTTTATTTAAACTTATTATTCACGGTATAAATCTCGAATACTTTCTATAAACTCTTCTTCGTTCTTATTCAAGAATTATTTTTGAATAATAGATTCCGTGTTTAACTTATGAGTTATGATAGCAAGCTCTAGGAGTAATAGTGTTCTGTGAGCTAGCTAATCATTTGTATCACTCATCCACGAAAATAAAAAAAGGATGCACTATTTGATATATGATAATTGGGAAATCCCCGTCTATAGCTGCACGCCATAGACATTTCATTTTACTTATAGAGTAGAAAGAGTAACAAAGTCCATACAGCCATAAGACATACAGACATAAGTTATATATGAATGTACTAGTGGTTTCTTTTTCACTTCTCCCACTAGTGGACAAAAAATTGAAGTGAAGAGAAATCAATAACATATTTATTTCTTTTTTATAATAATTAAGTGTATAAAATTTGACTTGTCTAAGTGCTTATTTTGTAAGCCTAAAGAAATAAAGTTATTGAATCTGAATCTGAATCTAAATCATAGACAACTTTGCAATGTTGGCATTCGGTATATTTGGATTAGTAATCGAATACAGTAAGCTACTCCGATGTTTAAAAATCGACAATCCTAAAGTGCTGTTCCTCTCGATCTCCTGTCAAATAATATTTGGGTAAGTGAGAAGGGAGTAATTTCGCGCATCGGAGTTAATCAATTACCGTAGAATTTGCGAATAGCCGTAGAATCTGCTACGGCTACAGGGTTGCAGCCGTAGGCCGTGCATTTTGTGATATTTTGGCCTGAAAGCCGTAGAACACGGTAATTGCCGTAGCATTGGCAACACTGATGCCGGCCAATACCTGGTTGGTTTTAGATTTTAATGGTTTTAGAGGCAAATGTGGATGCAGTAACAGAGCTTGGTTATTAAGGTAAGGATGTGGTTGGGAGGTCCATTACGTAACCTTAGGTCTTTGCAAGTATACCTATGTTTTAGCTTTTCAACTCAATCCACTTCTGTTTCCTGATACTGCACACCAACCATTGGTGACGCTTTATGTGGTATTTTTTGTGTTTTAATTTAAGTGTATTGGTAGTGCTCAATAAATTAAAATACCCAGTGCTGGGATACCTGTTGTGGTTATTGAATAATATGTCGATAATATTCCTTTATGAGAAGGCCATCAAGATAGTTATAGCTAGGGAATCCTAAGAGGAGATAAGTCTTTTAATCGCGTTTCTTTAATCACTGATTTCAAATCAGCATTGTATTTTTAGGTCAAGATTGTTGTAATAAAGAGCAATGGGCCTTGCATAATGAAATTATCGGTATTTACCAATGGTGCCTGCATTAATAACTGTTAGTCTCATTATTCGTCTTTCCACGAATCGAAGCCCGTATGGATTTCACAGCCCTTCGATTAACAAGACTCTACAGTCTACTCTTCATCTAATTAATTGTTTAAAAAGTACACATACATATAAGCAGCAAAACAAAAAAAGTTCCGTAAAGGATTCTAGGTTACTTTTTTGTTACCTAGTCTAAGGCCTTACCTCTTACTTTATTAGTTAAGTATCAGGAAAAGTACAAAAATATGTGTAGCATTGGCAACTTGACTAGGAGATGGTAGTTGCTCCATAAAAACCAGAAAACTGGCCATTCACAAAAATTGTTTCGCATCCGCATATTCTGCGTGTTAAACGAAATTTGCTTTTATCATCCCGTGTTAAAGTTGAGAAATGGTCAGCAGGATCAAGCAAGATGTAGTGAATGAATCGCCGCTTTCAATTTAAGCAACCTCCAAATAGGCATGGCGAGATTTGGGTCAAGCGGCTTTCAAGTCAAGTGGTCAAAGTGTAACTTAAGTGTTTATGCACTATTTCGTTTGAATTAAAATTCTATCCAATTAAAGGCGATACATCGAGAAAATATCAACAGTATCATCAGCAATTTTAATTTTTATTTAATTTTTCTCACATACCTACCCAGCATACGCCATTCGTGACGTCACCTACACGGACTCAAGCGGAAGACCAGCGCTGGCTAGAGCCTTAGAGGTCTTTTTGTACAACTCTGTACTCCAAGTTCCAAGTTTTTTACCATCCATTAAATATTAATACCTACTATTAATCTATTAATAGCCTACTGTTTCTAGTTTCTTTTTTAGTTTGTGCTGCTGGTTTTCCTTTTATAAATAAATAAATAACTGTTCTTTTGTTGCCTAAAATAAATGATTTATTTATTATATTGAAAGACTTTTATTTAATGTTAAAATAAGTCTTTCAATTCTATATATAATTTAAGTAAAGGTAAGGTTGCACAAACCAACGGCTACACCGATTTGCATCAGCAGTGCCAGCAATAACAGTATACCTAAATGATTTCCGAATATGTTTTCAGTCCGTTTTCCCTAATGTTGATAGGTCATAGGTTTTTATTGCTCAAATCTATTTAAACTCTGGTTCCCCTGTTCATATACATATTTGACATTACTCATAAATGCACACAATTTATCAACTGATTAACCTAGAAATCTTAAACTGATATAGGCAAATTAGGCACCGATATCAAAGATTCTAGATCAAGCAGGATTAAAGCTTCCCCTATCAGCTTAAAGACCATGTAAGAATGATTTGACTACATAATCAGTAACGGAATAGACGCAGTAGATGGATATGGGTATTCTCTTGTTCTGTAAAGATTTGTGAGCATATCCAGTGATTAATCAACTTCAAACACATGCATAGTTAAGGTGATGTCTTTGATACATTTAGGTAAGTGTTAGTGACAAAATAACTTTATCTTATACTTGCCCAGCTAAAGGAGTCTCAGACATAGCTTTTAAACAGTCAGTAGGAATCCATAGGTAAGATAAAGGTAAAAGATGAAGGTGAGTTCAATACAAAGATGCCTACCATACATTTTAGGTAGGTATCTCATTGCTTGTAAATGATTGTATGGATGTACCTACTTTGTTAGGTGTGCTTTGCTTACTTTCTCACACACATGTGTGTTAGACATTTGTTTACATAGCCTGTACAAAGTTCTGGATTGAGTATTTAGAGTAATTTATCCTCTCTATGACATTCTCGTGTGTTTTATACACAAATAACACTAAAAACAAGCATTTCTTATTCATCATTCTCCGTTCAGCTAGAGATCAGCGTCAATATGAGATGTTTTAGAAACAGAAGTTAAGGAACAGAAGCATTTACGATCAAATGGTAACTTACCTCTCATTTCGTTTGAGCATGCGGCGAATTAGCGGCTTTATGGGGTCAAATGACTAATTCTAATTAATATTGATAAACAAAACACTGCACAATCACTCAGGCCCAGACGATTCGGGCGTCCCGTCCATCGAACGACGCGACCGACAATGTTTCGGGGACAAAACGCACCCAGATGAGATGACTGACAGGCTTGTCCACTTTTCCAGGCAAGCACTCAACTCACGCACGCGCGCACCCGGCTCTTTCGTGAACTCCACAGATGGGAAGGTAAGCTCGCTCGAAGTATCTTTTTAATGAAACGAAACGAAGAAGTTGAAGAAACGAACGAACGAATCGAACACGAACACCGTCGCGTCGCTGTCGCTGCCAAGATTTCAATAAATATCAAACTATCATGCCATGTGAAAACTGAAAAGCCAAGTCTATTCGGTTTTTAAAAGTTATAGAGCCATCTAGCGCTGAGTAGCAGAAGTATTTATTTTGTCCGCTGAGAAATCCGCATAAAGCGCCATCGTATAATTTTTCGGGTACTTCAACAAATCTGTACATAATAATCACGACTTGACACTTGCACCATCTAGTGTTGAGTAGCATATAGTGTAGCGACATCTCGTGGCAGCCCGCAGTTAGTTTGCTATAGTTGAGAAAATTTTATAATAGATGGCACTTGCACTATAGCCAAGACGTTAAAAATGGAAAACCAAAAAATATAGATGTCACTAGTAGTACTGTCTCGTCCTAAAATTTTACCAAATATTTGAAACAGCAAGCGCTAGAAATGCCTCCAATTTCATAATTATGACTAGCTTAATATCAGAAAAGAGAAATATGATTTTGACACACGAGATAGTCACAAATTGGCCACATGATAAATCTGACAGTTTGACCTACCTAACATCTAACATCTATGTAACTATAGTTTGTTTGTAGAATCTGTGTGAAACGCCACTATGTCTCAGACCACTATGTTTGTTGAGATTCTTATCAAACACCGTCACATGGGAAGTTTATCAAGATCATCAATTCCCTACCAAAACTGGGTAAGTACTTAGTAAGATGTCGCGATACCTACTACTTTTTGCTATTGAATAGGTAAACAAACAAACATATAATATTTTCAAGATTCAAGGCTTTTATTTCAATCATATTGTAGGTAGGTAGGTACCTACAATATTATAGGCCTTAAAATTAGGTACAAGCTTCAACATGAGCAACCGGCAACTTGGAAGTTTCAAGATCTACATTATATTATATAGGTACCCACTGTGATCGAAATACCTAATTATTAGTTAAATTTCTGTGAATATTCCTAGAATATTTCTTATGTGATACCTATGCCATAGGATACTGTTTCCCATAGGATAGTTATCATCATTGTTCCTGGTTTTATTTTATCCTTTATTTCATCATCAGCCCATGTTAGTCCACAGCTGGACATAGGCCTCCCCTGATGAACGCCATAGCGCTCTGTCTTCGGCTTGTCGTATTCAGCATCTCATCGCATCAGCATACATTTATTGAATAAGGAGGATTTGATCATGCCACCCTCATAGTTTATAATACTTATTTTCAGTGGCGGATTTACAAATTTGCCGCTAGAAGGCTATTCAATTTTTGCCGCCCTTACTGACTTTTGAAATTCAATAAGTTACATTTATTCAGAAATTGCAACTTTATGATTTTTGTTCTATCGTCCTCATTACATCGGCTTTTTCCCGTTATTAGTATGATTGTGAACTAGGTGATATTTCTGTCAGTTACTAGATTATTTTTGCAACCCGCTATGTAGTGACGAGTACACTGGTACCCAGGGCTGTAGCCAGAAATACTTTTCGGGGGGGTCGAGCCTTAGACCCAATATGCAACATCTTCATTATACTTATGCTAGTTATGATAGTACCCGGAGTGGTTTTCAACCAAGCACTTTAAAAAAAACCGATTGAAAAATAATAACCATGAGTAACAATTTTTTTTGACATTTTTCCGATGTTCTGTAAAAAAGTATGCAAAAGTGTGACAAAAAGAGAGACATTTCTAGCTCTCATAAATTTCAAAAATTGCGGTGGAAATTTTGGAGATTGGTTTGGTATGCCAGCAACAAAGAAAAAAATGTGAGAAACACAAAAAAGACGAAAAAAGAAATAACTTCGAGCGTTACATTTTGAAGATTAAGAAAATAACTACTACTACAGAATGGATGGCGAGCGAAGCGAGCCGCCAAATTTTTGACATATTTTCGGAAGGCTGATAAAAATTAATAAAAGACTACAGAATTAACAATTTTTTTTTTGCTACTTAAATGAGCTTCTGTAAAATAGAATCAAGAGTAACATAAGATTATGATTAGCAAACCCTGAAACTTTTAGAGCCTTTGCGGTGGTAATTTTGGAGTTTGGTGAAGTAAAAAAGACAAAAAGACAATTTTTTTATTACTTTTTCGGATGGTCACGTGGTAGTATAATACAAATTATAACACTGCGCGGAATGAGCGCCAATATTTTGTTGTGTTTGCGGCCGCAGAAAATGGTTGAGAAATTGTGACATTTTCGCAAGGTTGTTAATAATCTTAGAATAATTCAGAATTAACGGCGAGCGGAGCGAACCCGCGAAATTTTTTGTGACTTTTTCGGTCGTTACCAAAATCAAAATCAAAATCAAAGTGCTTTATTTCCTTTAGACCTTACAGGACTCTTGGACACGTCACAAAATACAAGTTAAATAAGAAATAAAAAATAAAAATAGTTTAGAAAAGTATGTTATAAATAAGTAAAGACATTAACAGTAAGCGGAGGGAGCAATTCAATTACGGAAAAACAAGAAAATAGGTCTATTGATTAAGTGCTTATTTTGTAAGCCTAAAGAAATAAAGTTATTGAATCTGAATCTGAATTTACGAAATTAAAAGTAATGTCGTGATGTGCCTGCCTAGCTGGAATCGGCCGTAAATGAATGCGATGCGTGCACCCGAAGAAAAGTTTGAGTTTTCAAGAGAGAATAATTTAAAGAAATATTTAAGTGCTGCGTGCTTACATACAATACAATGTATGTAGATACACAATAGGAATCGCATGGCACGGAGCGCGAGCGCACCCCGTCCGCCACCGATGACTCAGAGCGCGCTGTCGTTAATCGGAGAAGAAATTAGACGAAAAAAAAATTTGTAAATTTTGTACAGTTTAAAACAATACGAACAATTTCTATTATATAACATGTTAACAATCCGGTTAATGGTGACAATGAGATCAAATAAGTTTTACATTAAGTATCTTTTTGCGAGATTTTAAATTCGCAAAATCATTTAACTCGTTGTATGAAATCTTGTTCATTAGTTCTGACGTTAAACAAAAGAGATAAAGCGTTAATAAAAAAAATTAAAGCGCTTTTCTCGCGCGCGGCAACCCGATCGCGACGCGGAGCGGAGGCGATCGTGGCACGTGCGCTCGTGCTGTCAATTCGTCCAGACACTCTTAGCGAACAGTCATGTAAAGTATGTCATTCGTTCCCTTCCCGCGCCGCAACTCAAAAACAAATACATAATACATACGTACCTAGTAGAAAATAAATATTTAAATGTTGAAACATAACAAGTATATTTTACAGTGCGTTTAGTAATATTTTTTAAACGGATTACGAACGTAATGTGTTGTGTATACATACGAGTATACTCGTAATTATAAGTTTTTTTTTATTATTTGGGATAAATTTGCCGCCCCTCTAAATCTGCCGCCCTAGGCTCCAGCCTACTTAGCCTATTGGTAAATCCGCCACTGCTTATTTTACATTCTTCCTTTCTATTCTACCTACGTTTTAAACATGATCGCATTAATTTGTACAACAGTTGGCCTACTCTGAGTGACGATAGACCAAAATATCATTAGGTACCTACCTACACCTTCCATTCCATTTCATAAAAATTCCAGGTTGTTAACACCCACTGATTGAGGGAATTAAAACAATATTTTTTGAGTCAGTTCCTTAAAACTTTCCCCACAGCTGTGGAATCAAGATAAAGACTCAATTATTTACAGTTACATTAGGGGACAGTTCGACAATAATAAAAACAAATGACGTGTCATAGACGTAACATGCTTATCGCAGGATCGGCACGTTTTGTTTTTATTTAGGACCCTTTGATATTGTGACACTCGTAAAAACAATGTCTACCTTTACCTTTTTTACCCAGTTGTTAAACATTTTTTTATTAATTAACGCGCCAAGCGCTGTAAAGTATAAATAAAGTATTTATGAAAAAAAACAGAGCTTTGAGTTCGATTTGACGATTGGATCATCAATAATAAATTATTTCTTTTTTTTAATTTGACTTGTTTATGTAAGTAGGTACGTGTTTATTTTGTAAACCTAAAGAGAAATAAAGTTATTGAATCTGAATCTGATCAGGTAAAATCTACCGACTGTCTGTTTGTTTGCTCTACTCTTACAGTAGATCAGCGGGATGGCTGACTAAATTTTTCTTATGTAAAAAAATATTAAAATATTATTATTTTTTCATTTTAATTTAACATAATTCATATTTTTTTTTCATGTTCTATGTTTGTTTTATCCGTCCTGTACTGATATATTTTTTTTTGTTTTTAAATGTAATTAATTAGTGTAATTGGTGATTGAGCATTCTAATTAATAAATAAACAAAAAAAAACAGAACTCTATTACTAGCAGTCTAATAGGTACCATAATACAGAGTTGAAAACTGCTCTTACTTTATGACAGCGATGACTTGACAGTTATTATCAGTTATTAAAATAAATTCGTCGTGAAATAAAAGGGAAAAATGAATGAAGCTCAGTCGCCCGCGAGGAATGGCTTAGGGCGAGAGTGATGGTAGAGCAGAATATGGCAGGACCACAATCCTTTCATGTTCAAACTTATTTTAACATTTTATACTACCTAAGCTTATAAATAAGTTTAAGTAAGTTAAGGTGTAAATGAAAAATCAAGATCTTTGAACCGAAACTCTGAGGCAGGACTAGAAAGCATAAAAAAGCAGCATCTTATGCAAGCACCAAAAGTCACTTTATATTGATTACTGCATTAGAGACTTCAGCCATACATCAATTATCTTTCTCATCAATATAATGATATACGTACTTATGTGGCTCAGAAACCCAAATTAATTGCTTGGTGACCGACACAATACTTCTCCAGGCCCTTCCTTTTAGTTTTTTTTTGTTTTTAAACTTACGCGATCTGAACATATAATGATTAGTACAATTTTAACGGGTATTTATCGCGTTTATTTACCTATTTAGTCATCCCGTGACCACGACGACAGTGTGTAAACCTATTGAAACGTCGGATAAAAAAATAGGTAAATAAACGCGATAAAATACCCGTTAAAATAGTACTTATATATTTTTTTGTTTTTCGTTTTTATTCACTTTTTTCCCCAGAATTTAACTTTTAAGTGTGCATCTTTTGCATCTAAAAATTAAGAATGGTTTTTTTGAACTTTTGATCTGTTTCTCGCCATCTAGTAGCATCGATTAAAATAAGTATTATAAGTTAGCTATATATTAAACATGTTCTTACTTTAAAACATAAATAAATGAAAAAATAATAGTGCACTGAGTTTATCATAACTTTTTTCGATCTAGCAATATCCTGACAAACTGGTAGACCAGAAATAAAAACATCATAACGCTCTATAGCTAGGTAAATATACCTCTGGTTATTAATGCTTAATTGCGTAATATATTTTCAGTTAGACTCGGTTGTTTGTTGCATTTTTATTATAATAATTTGCATGAAAGTCCTTCGTAGATATTAATTTTAAATGCTGAAATAGAAATTGACGTCGTAGAAGAAAGGCCTAAGTCGTCTCTTCGTGAATGTAGAAAGAATTTTTCTCTTTTTGCTAGACAATACACACGTCATTGTCTAGCCCCAAGCTAAGCAGAGCTTGTTTTATGGGTAGGTAGGTACTAGATGACTGATATACATAATACAATAGATGACAAAGATAGATATTTTTTACTATAATATAAAAACGACGAAATTTAAAAAAGGACAGCACATTAATAATTAGACCAACACCCATTTTCTTGAAGGTGTGAACGGATTCTCTGTATATTTATCTTTAGGGCATAATTTATAATTTTCATTTTGCCCGAGCTTTGTCTATGACTTTGAAACAAAAAATCATCGACTACTGCATTGTATCGGTTTCGTCAACAATAATTAAAAGTGGGTAGTTATCTGAACTGAAACTCTTTGTTTCTTTCTTTGCTCTAAACCAAGCTCTAAACATTCAGCATTCTGTTGTTTGGATAAAGACAAGACAGTTTTTCGTTACCAAAGTAGGTACCTACTAATTTTGGATAACTACGATATCAAAAGTTTTGTGTAAAGATTTTAAATTTCGAATCAGCCGGACAAAGGTACAACGTTTATAATAGTCTGCAGTTAGCTCAAATCTTTCAATTGTTAAACTAGTTCTAATTTGGGTAAGTCATTAATTTCTACTTTCTTTGTTAATAAATTTATTTTAACTTTCTCCAAAATTTCAGTTATTTTTACGAATTAACACACTAAGTTTTTTCCTCGTGTGAACCAACATTTTCTCATTTACAAAGCAAAGCAAACTGTAAATGCAACACTGGTTGTATTCGTGACCAACTCCTGTTCGCGGGGGTTACCACCTTGTAAATAACACCATAAAAGAGAACAAACTAAATTGTATATTTACTAGCGACCCGCTCCGGCTTCGTACGGTGCTATGCTTATACAAAAACGTTCGTCTTGAATCACTTTACCTATTAAAATAGCAAAATCAAAATTCGTTGCCTAGTTTTAAAGATCTAAGCATACTAAGGACATACAGACAGACAGCGGCAAGCGACTTTGTTTTATACTATGTAGTGATGTCATGCAGTGCATCATTTTTGTACTTTTGGGTTTAAACGAAACTTTTATGTTCTTCATAATATTAGAACAATCAATAATAAATACATTTGTAAGGGCATTTTACTTAGGCGTCGATGCATCTGATAATCAAATCCAAAATTATTAAATTCTCACGCTTCCGACTGGTATTGATGTGGAGCAGTTGAGCTATCGATAGTTTGTTTGCAACAGTCTTCAGATAGCCAATTGTTGCAATTGGAAATAATACTTCTAATTTGATAATTTAATTGTAATTTTCTTTGTTAAAAAAGAATTTACCCTTTGCAACATCTTAATAATTTCAAAATATTCTGGACACAAATACCCTACCAGAGATTAAGTACTAAGTTAAGGTTTCCCGCGGGGTTGTAGAAGTTTATGTCCCAGTTTTAACCGTGGTTTAAATGAAGATTGACCAGGGTTCACGGTTTTAACAGATTTTTTATGTAGGTGTAAATCTTAGGGGGCGTTTACGAGCTATCTTTATGAAAAAGGAAAGGTTTGATTGTCTGTTTGAATCACACAGGCTCCGAAACTAATGGACCGATTTGAAAAATTCTTTCACCCTTAGCATCCTCCCTTAGATATTCTTGATAAACATGGGCTCAAGAATATTTTCACAGAAGTTAGGGATCCGTATGAAAACTTCAATAATTTAATCCATTGCCGTGTGGTGCCGGCATAGAATTTCACCACCCCAACTCTTCCCGTGGGTGTCGTAACAGGCGACTAAGGGAAACACACCGGGGGGCGGGCAGCAGCGCCCTCTGCAGAACTACTCCACTGAACTGCGATCCCCAACCCGCATGCCCAGCGTGGGGATTATGGGCAATACTCCCCCAATGATAAGAACCGCCACAAAATGGCCCCCAGTTCCCGGCCGCCTCGCTATTCCTGGCCATGGTAGCGGCCACGGTAACGGCGGGGCAGGGGGTGCTAGGAATCTCCGGGCTACATTAGGCTACCATCCACCACACAAACTGACCCTGGCAACGTTTAACGGACGCACTCTGAGGCTTGATCACCATCTAGCGCAGTTGGAAGTGGAGCTAGAGAACATTAAATGGCATGTTCTAGGGTTATGTGAAGTCCGTAGAGAGGGGGAGGACACCGTAACCCTAGACTCGGGCCATCTTCTCTACTTTCGCGAGGGTGATAAAACATCCCAGGGTGGCGTAGGTTTCCTCGTCAATAAGGCCCTCTCTAACAACGTCGAAGAAATCTCCAGTGTGTCGACCAGGGTAGCGTACCTGATCCTTCGGCTGTCTAAGCGCTACAGCTTGAAGGTCATTCAGGTCTACGCACCGACCTCGGCACACTCGGATGATGAAGTGGAGGGCACAAAGGCTCACTTCAACGTTGTTATAGGGGACTTTAACGGCAAGGTGGGAACCCAGACTGGCAACGAATCCCGGATAGGCCCGCATGGTTTTGGTGTTCGAAATCACAGGGGACAAATGAACTCTTTCTTTAAGAAACAGCCCCAAAGGAAGTGGACATGGCGGAGTCCCGATTCTGTGACATAAAATGAGATCGACTTCATCATGACGGATAGCAAGCATATATTCAGAGATGTCTCAGTGATCAACAGGGTCAATACCGGATCTGATCACTGACTCCTTCGAGGCTCTCTGAATATCAATCTGAAGCTTGAAAGGAACCGTCTGATGAAGTCCACGCTCCGACCGAACCCAATCAGAATCATGGCGGGCACCGACAAGTTTCAGCAGCTTCTCGGGGATAGATTCGCTGCCTTGGAACCCACTGATGACGCTGACGAGACCCTACATAATCTGGTCGAAACTTTGAGGGACGAGGGCATCAAGTTTTGCAAAAAGCAGCGTACTGGTAAGAAGTTCAAACTCTCGGATGAGACTCTTGGGCTGATGACAAAAAGGCGGGAAACCACCCAAGCGACTTCGTCGGAAAGGTCAGACCTGAACAAGCGAATTGCGAAGACGGTACGGCGCGACCTTCGGAGCTCCAATACACGCCTCATTGAAGAGGCGATAGAGCGAAACCGAGAGTCCAAAGTATTCACTCAGCAGCTTGGCAGGAGCCACCTGACGAAGCTTACAACGCACGACGGAAGGACCGTATTGTCAAAGCCGGAGATATCGGCCGAGATAGAGGACTTTTATGGCCGTTTATACGCTGCTCATGCTCCCCGTTCCCAACGAGACGGTCACGATTCTAGAGCCACCTTGATACGCCACTATACCGACGAACTGCCAGACATCAGTCAAGACGAGATCGTGTTAGCTCTGAGGCAGCTTAAAAATGGAAAAACCCCCGGTGAGTACGGAATTACATCAGAGCTTTTGAAAGCTGGAGGATACCCTGTAATACAGGAGCTACAGAGCCTCTTCAACACAGTGGGAGAACTCCAAAGGCGTGGAGTGGGAGTTTGGTGGTGCTCTTTTTTAAGAAGGGAGATAAAAACCTCCTTAAAAACTATGGACCCATCTCGCTCCTAAGTCACGTCTATAAGCTTTTCTCACGAGTTATATCGAACCGTCTCGCCAGGAGACTCGACGAGTTTCAGCCGCCGGAGCAGGCTGGGTTTCGCGGAGGATATGGTACCATAGACCACATTCACACAGTGAGGCAGATTATACAGAACTCCGAAGAGTATAATCAGCCCCTGTGTCTGGCCTTTGTGGACTATGAGAAGGCCTTTGACTCCGTTGAAACCTGGGCTGTTCTAAAATCCTTACAGCGATGCCAAGTAGACTATCGTTATATCGAGGTGCTGAGATGTCTTTACGAAGCAGCCACTATGAGTGTCCGAGTACAGGACCAGCAGACTAAACCAATCCAACTGCGCAGAGGAGTGAGGCAGGGGGATGTCATATCCCCGAAACTGTTCACGAGCGCGTTGGAAGATATGTTTAAGACGCTGGACTGGAAAGACAAGGGCATCAACATAAACGGCGACTACATCTCACACCTGCGATTCGCTGATGACGTAGTCTTAATGGCGGAGTCGCTAGAGGAGCTGAACCGGATGCTGGACAGTCTTGCTTGCCTCCCGATGTATCGGTCTTGGCATGAATTTGGATAAAACCAAAATCATGATCAATGCCCACATTGATCCAAGACCGGTGATCGTACATGGCCACCTCCTCGAAATTGTTTCTGAGTACACTTACCTCGGGCAGATTTTGCAGTTGGGTAAAAACAATTTCGAGAAGGAAGCCAAGAGGAGGATCCAGCTAGGCTGGGCAGCGTTCGGAAAACTACGTCGAGTCTTCTCATCATCTATACCGCAATGTTTGAAAACGAAAGTTTTTAATCAGTGCGTCCTACCAGTTATGACCTACGGAGCTGAGACGTGGACACTCGCGATAGGGTTGGTCCACCAGTTCAAAGTCGCTCAGCGAGCTATGGAAAGAGCTATGCTCGGAGTTTCTCTGAAGGATAGAATTCGTAACGAATACATCCGACAGAGAACCAAAGTCATCGACATAGCTCAGAGAATTAGCAAACTGAAGTGGCAGTGGGCCGGCCATATATCGCGAAGAACCGATAACCGCTGGGGTAAACGTGTTCTTGAAAGGAGACCGCGACTCGGTAAACGTAGTGTAGGACGCCCTCCGGCCAGGTGGGATGACGATCTGCGAAAGACTGCTGGCAGATGCTGGATGCGACAAGCCGAAGACAGGGCGCTATGGCGCTCATTAGGGGAGGCCCATGTCCAACAGTGGACTAACATAGGCTGATGATGATGATGATGCAAACTTCAATAATTTAACCCATGTATATGTGTATGTGTCTGTGTGTGTGTAAAAATTTATAGTTTTTGAAATTATTGTTAAATATCCGTGCGAAGTCGGGGCGGACCGCTAGTAGGTATACATAAAAGTATCAAATTCACCTTATGGTAGAAGAGCTGGCTTGTGTGAGTCATTAGAAATAGATTTATAACATTTATTATGTGACTTTTTGTGGTTTATGATTATTTATTTATTACTAACCTATTTAATTATTTATTAGTGCGTTTGTTGTAACCGTCTATAATTAATAAATAATAATGCTGGAATATACATAGAATCATCTAGCCCCAATGTAAGCAGATGACATTTGACGTCATTATTGTCTATTTTTAGGTACAATATTTTGTACCCAAGACCCTGGCTTGGGTCAGTCTCTTGCCGTGTGGTGACGGCATAATATAGAATTTCACCACCCCAACTCATCCCGTGGGTGTCGTAAGAGGCGACTAAGGGAAACACACCGGGGGGCGGGCAGCAGCGCCCTCTGCAGAACTACTCCACTAAACTGCGATCCCCAACCCGCATGCCCAGCGTGGGGATTATGGGCAATTACCCCCAATGATAAGAACCGCCACAAAATGGCCCCCAGTTCCCGGCCGCCTCGCTATTCCTGGCCATGGTAGCGGCCACGGTAACGGCGGGGCAGGGGGTGCTAGGAATCTCCGGGCTACATTAGGCTACCACACCCCACACACACTGACCCTGGCAACGTTTAACGGACGCACTCTGAGGCTTGATCACCATCTAGCGCAGTTGGAAGTGGAGCTAGAGAACATTAAATGGCATGTTCTAGGGTTATGTGAAGTCCGTAGAGAGGGGGAGGACACTGTAACCTTAGACTCGGGCCATCTTCTCTACTTTCGCGAGGGTGATAAAACATCCCAGGGTGGCGTAGGTTTCCTCGTCAATAAGGCCCTCTCTAACAACGTCGAAGAAATCTCCAGTGTGTCGACCAGGGTAGCGTACCTGATCCTTCGGCTGTCTAAGCGCTACAGCTTGAAGGTCATTCAGGTCTACGCACCGACCTCGGCACACTCGGATGATGAAGTGGAGGATATGTACGAAGACATATCCAAAGCCTTACATCACACCACCAAGGCTCACTTCAACGTTGTTATGGGGGACTTTAACGGCAAGGTGGGAACCCAGACTGGCAACGAATCCCGAATAGGCCCGCATGGTTTTGGTGTTCGAAATCACAGGGGACAAATGCTCGTCAACTTCCTCGAGAAAGAGGGGCTGTTTTTAATGAACTCTTTCTTTAAGAAACAGCCCCAAAGGAAGTGGACATGGCGGAGTCCCGATTCTGTGACAAAAAATGAGATCGACTTCATCATGACGGATAGCAAGCATATATTCAGAGATGTCTCAGTGATCAACAGGTTCAATACCGGATCTGATCACCGACTCCTTCGAGGCTCTCTGAATATAAATTTGAAGCTTGAAAGAAACCGTCTGATGAAGTCCACGCTCCGACCGAACCCAATCCAAATCATGGCGGGCACCGAGAAGTTTCAGCAGCTTCTCGGGGATAGATTCGCTGCCTTGGAACCCACTGATGACGCTGACGAGACCCTACACAATCTGGTAGAAACTTTGAGGGACGAGGGCATCAAGTTTTGCAAAAAGCAGCGTACTGGTAAGAAGTCCAAACTCTCGGATGAGACTCTTGGGCTGATGACAAAAAGACGGGAAACCACCCAAGCGACTTCGTCAGAGAGGTCAGACCTGAACAAGCGAATTGCGAAGATGGTACGACGCGACCTTCGGAGCTCCAATACACGCCTCATTGAAGAGGCGATAGAGCGAAACCGAGGGTCCAAAGTATTCACTCAGCAGCTTGGAAGGAGCCACCTGACGAAGCTTTCAACGCACGACGGAAGGACCGTATTGTCGAAGCCGGAGATATCGGCCGAGATAGAGGACTTTTATGGCCGTTTATACGCTGCACATGCTCCCCGTTCCCAACGAGACGACCACGATTCTAGAGCCACCATGATACGCCACTATACCGACGAACTGCCAGACATCAGTCAAGACGAGATCGTGTTAGCTCTGAGGCAGCTTAAAAATGGAAAAGCCCCCGGTGAGGACGGAATAACATCAGAGCTTTTGAAAGCTGGAGGATACCCTGTTATACAGGAGTTACAGAGCCTCTTCAACGCCGTCCTTCACAGTGGGAGAACTCCAAAGGCGTGGAGTGGGAGTTTGGTGGTGCTCTTTTTTAAGAAGGGAGATAAAACCCTTCTTAAAAATTATAGACCCATCTCGCTCCTAAGTCACGTCTATAAGCTTTTCTCACGAGTTATATCGAACCGTCTCGCCAGGAGACTCGACGAGTTTCAGCCACCGGAGCAGGCTGGGTTTCGCGGAGGATATGGTACCATAGACCACATTCACACAGTGAGGCAGATTATACAGAAGTCCGAAGAGTATAATCAGCCCCTGTGTCTGGCTTTTGTGGACTATGAGAAGGCCTTTGACTCCGTTGAAACCTGGGCTGTTCTACAATCCTTACAGCGATGCCAAGTAGACTATCGTTATATCGAGGTGCTGAGATGTCTCTACGAAGCCGCTACGATGAGTGTCCGAGTACAGGACCAGCAGACTAAACCGATCCAACTGCGCAGAGGAGTGAGGCAGGGGGATGTCATATCCCCGAAACTGTTCACGAGCGCGTTGGAAGATATGTTTAAGACGCTGGACTGGAAAGACAAGGGCATCAACATAAACGGCGACTACATCTCACACCTGCGATTCGCTGATGACATAGTCTTAATGGCGGAGTCGCTAGAGGAGCTGAACCGGATGCTGGACAGTCTAGCTTCAGCCTCCCGATGTATCGGTCTTGGCATGAATTTGGATAAAACCAAAGTCATGATCAATGCCCACATTGATCCAAGACTGGTGATCGTACATGGCCACCTTCTCGAAATTGTTTCTGAGTACACTTACCTCGGGCAGATTTTGCAGTTGGGTAAAAACAATTTCGAGAAGGAAGCCAAGAGGAGGATCCAGCTAGGCTGGGCAGCGTTCGGAAAATTACGTCGAGTCTTCTCGTCATCCATACCGCAATGTTTGAAAACGAAAGTTTTTAATCAGTGCGTCCTACCAGTCATGACCTACGGAGCTGAGACGTGGACACTCACGATAGGGTTGGTCCACCAGTTCAAAGTCGCTCAGCGCGCTATGGAAAGAGCTATGCTCGGAGTTTCTCTGAAGGATAGGATTCGTAACCAATTCATCCGACAGAGAACTAAAGTCATCGACATAGCTCAGAGAATTAGCCAACTGAAGTGGCAGTGGGCCGGCCATATTTCGCGAAGAACCGATAACCGCTGGGGTAAACGTGTTCTTGAGTGGAGACCGCGACTCGGTAAACGTAGTGTAGGACGCCCTCCGGCCAGGTGGGATGACGATCTGCGAAAGACTGCTGGCAGATGCTGGATGCGACAAGCCGAAGACAGGGCGCTATGGCGCTCATTAGGGGAGGCCTATGTCCAACAGTGGACTAACATAGGCTGATGATGATGATGATGACCCTGGCTGCATTGCCTGGCTCGCTGTATGGCAATGCTGATGCGCTGAGGGCGCCAGATACTGAACAGCTCACGGGTCACACGTCGCTTCGACCAGACGCTCAGAAAAAAATTTGAAAACCCCTTTTTTCAATCTGACCTAGATAATATTACAATCCACCGCTTGTGCCTACGTATGGGTGTTATATCAGAATATAGTAAAAATCTATCAAAAAAGCTTCTAGTTGAAGCAAGGACATGTGATTAGACAGCAGGTGAGTATCTGGCGCAGCGCATTAACCATACAGCGAGGCAATGCAGCCAGCGTCTTGGGGATGCTTCCGACTGGTATTGATATGGATCAGTTGATCTACCTGTAGAATATTTGCAACATTTCGTTAACTCAACTGTTTCAATTAAAAACACTAGTTCTTTTTTGGTTATTTAATTGTATATAGTAGGTTTTTCACTACCTACCCATCCATAATTGCCTTCGCACATAATGTGCGAAAATTTTGTTGGCAACACCGGATGCCCTTTTATTTAACAGCCCTGACCAGTAAAACACCATTTATACAGGGTCATGAAATTTTTTATGACCACACTACGACGGTCAAATTTCTAAGAGCACGTCTTGTAGGAAATTTACTCTGAGAAAAAGGGTAACCTGGTAACCTAACCAAAGAATACTGCAATTCAATAATTGAACCAAATTAGAACTAGTATTTGCAATTGAGCTAACTGCAGACTGCTCAACTCTAGGTCGTAATAAGATATACTGATCTTAGTTTTTTCTAAAAGAGTTTTCTTAGGTAAATTCATAAAATTATTATTTTTTATCAATAGGGCACAATAGATCTGAGTCCTAATAACCCATAATTAAGAAATAAATGAATACTATAATATTTGTACTATTCTTAATACATCTATAATGTAACTGATCTACCAATTTGTTAGAATATACATAGTTGTTTGTTGGGCCTTTATTAAATAAAATAAACCTATATATAGTCTAACACAGGTTACACGCTTAAATAAATTAATACCATAATAAGAGTACAACTGTGGTACAACATAGTGGCCTATATTCTCAACACATAAAGAAACTGATGTACCTATTTTTTATATAAAGTTGTTTGTTGAGCCTTCATAAATAAATAAACCCATATTAGTCTAACACAGGTAAATAAAAATAAATAAATAAAATAAGAAATAGAAGAGCGAAATCCCCTAACACAAGTAGGTACCTCCATACTTAAAAGGGGATTTCCAAAGCAATTTAAAGATGATTACGCTAAAGAAATGACATCACCAGCCTATAATAGGCCTCCCCTTATGAGCGCCATAGATGGCATCATTATTTGGGGGTTATTGCCCATAATCCACACGCTGGGCATGCGGGTTGGGGATCGCAGTTCGGTGTAGTTGTTCTACAGAGGGCGCTGCTGCCCGCCCCCCGGTGTGTTGCCCTTAGTCGCCTCTTACGACACCCACGGGAAGAGTTGGGGTGGTGAAATTCTATGCCGGCACCGCACGGCAGAAATAAACTATTTTATTTATTTATTTATTAGGTAACACGCTGACGAGCCACACATTCTCGTGTGTGGCTCCTCTCATGATGAAGCAAGTTTTTTTGTGTTGTTTAGTTTATCCTTCGTTCTGCAAGGGTTAGGTTGGTGGTTGGTTGGTTTATCATGGTTTTATAGGAACCATTTAAACCAACTTCGATTTGATTGTTACAATTTTGACTTTCTTTTCTTTCTCTTTTGTTTTTGAGGTTTTGTCTAAATAGTTATTTTTCATTCTTTCTTTACAATTTGGGACCTTTTGGGAGAAATTAATTTCGTGACATTAGTTTTAACAACAGTTTCACATGTAATTTAATATTTTCCTAATGCATGCATTAATTTCATGAATGCAAATGAGTTTCGTGCCCTCCGCGATTTTTAGGTGAAATTAGTGTCATGCAACTAATTTCATAGTGTAGATGCGACGTGAAACTAGTGTCGCGAAAGCGCCTGTTCTGTGCGGACGTGTGTATTATTATCATTGCGCGCGCTTCAAGCGTTGAAAATGGCAAACCAAAGATGGAGTACAGATAAAAATAAACAATTCATCAATGAATATCAAAAATAAAAATAAATGAATATATATAAAAATATAGCTTTGATGCTGATGGGGCCATGGTTACTGCGATACCTACTGTGGATTTCACGACACTTTTTATTTTACGAAATTACTTTCGCATATATCGAAACTACTTTCGTGAAACTGATTTCAACATGCATGACACTAATTTCGTAATTATCTGAAAACAAGTTTTATTCCCCGTAAAATGTAGAAAATAACACAAAAAAATTTGAATCTTGCGGCAAAACGAACAAACCAGACTTGTAATATCAGGTAAGTACCTACCTACTGATTTTTTAAACATATTGCTGTCGATAACAAAATATTTTATGAGAAAACTAACATCCAATGAAAATGAAAAATTATTTATGACTCGTTTATTTGAAGAAAATATTTTATTCATGTTCGAATTTACGATTGAAAACAATAAATAATAGTAATAATACTTTTGAAGAACAATTCAATATGCCGTGAAAATGTATCATAAATTTTCCATAGCTTCTGTTATTTTGTGTTTACCTTTTCTTTTTCAAGGTTAGTAATGAGCTAGTTAATTTATTTTGATTCAGTGTCTCGTCCCTATTTCTCTGTAAATTCTTGAGGCCGGTTGGAGAAGTCATTGTGTCTATGGGTCAAGGTGACAAAAGCTCGTGCCTATTCCACTAACACTATTGCCTCACTATGACAAGATTATCGCGTCGTCATCATCATCATCACCAGCCTATAATAGTCCACTGCTGGACATAGGCCTCCCCTAATGAGCGCCATAGATGGCATCATTATTTGGGGGTTATTGCCCATAATCCCCACGATGGGCATGCGGGTTGGGGATCGCAGTTCGGTGTAGTTGTTTGCAGAAGGCGCTGCTGCCCGCCCCCCGCTGTGTTTCCCTTAGTCGCCTCTTACGACACCCACGGGAAGAGTTGGGGTGGTGATATTCTATGCCGGCACCATACGGCTCGCGTCGTCACCGCCTCTGAAATATTTTTCACCAGAAATCTGTAAATACAAAGAATATTACAAAAAATTTACAAAACCAAATTAGAACTAGTATTTACAATTGAAACAACTGAGATAGTTGTAGACTGTAGCAAACAGTCTACAGGTAACTCCAACTCCATATCAAAACCTCTCGGAAGCGTCTCCAAGACGCTGGCTTCATTGCCTCGGTGTATGGCAATGCTGATGCGCTGCGCCAGATATTCCTCAGCTCTAGGGTCACGCGTTTTGTAGCCACCTCCAACTTCACATTCTTACTTACCTATCTTCTGTTTGTGTTATTGTATCTAATGCATACTATTAATCTCTCAATCTGCACGATCTCCTATAGTAATTTATTAGATACAATTTGTGACATAATCCAAATTGGTATCAATGTGTTCAATTAACCTATCACGCTTCTGTTTAGTTCAAGACCACGGTTTGATCTTTTATCTAGGGCCTTATTCTCTAAGATAAATTCCTTGCCCAAACCGTGTGATGTTACACACTAAACGAAAGCAATTTCTGAACGTATACCTTGAAAAAGGAATTGGAATCGAAAAATTATATTCTTTAACCACAATGGCTCAAGGATTAGGATTTTGTCCGATAGGTACTAAAGCGCTGTTTTGTCGTAAGTGTGTAACGCGTGTGGATTGGCAATAGTGAATACCTAAAGGCCCAGGTTGGGTATATACGTAGGTATAACTCTTGTAAATGTTATTGTAGGCAAGGTACTACAAATTTTAGTAATTTTTTCCGTTTCATGGAGTCCGTAGATTTTTTCCGGGATAAAAAGAAGCTTTATTTTTTTTTTTTTTTTTATGGGATATTTACTATGATTAGAGTTTTGAGTTTTCCAATATTTCGGCACAGTTACATGCGCCATGATCACGGAACAACTGTTGGAAAACTCAAAACTCTAACCATGGTAAATATCCCGTTATAAATGACTTAAGAAGCTTTATGTTAATCCAAGTCTAGAGCTATCATCTGTGTTAAATTTCGATCTGATCCGTTCAGTAATTTTGACGTACAGTATTATAATAAAGTAAAATATTTTGAATTCGATGATGCCCGCAGTTTTTAATAAAATTACTTATATATTTTTTATAATTTATAACATTAATATATTGGCGCGGGTTGACGACTAGACCGAAAAGTATCTTGATAAGGAATATACCTGTAATATAAAGTGAAATATTTTTTAATCAAGATTTTTTTTCTTTTAGAGGTTGCCTCCGATGATTTAGAGTTTTGGTGAGTGGTTAACTCTTCTCTTTGTCCGATTGTAGAATTAGAACTAATAGAATAAGATTTTCGTGAGATAATGGTTCCTGTCAACTTTAGAAGAAACGCAGGAACTTCAACAAGTCGATTTGACGCGTACAAGGATATCTATAATTATGTACCCGTTTCCTAAATGACCTACCCTTTCTTAGTAGGTACATTTTTCTCGGAATATCTATGAGCAATAAAATTCTAATTCTACGTAAACTAGAGAAACTGAGATCTGCACTGACTCTCGCATGGGAGTGTATGCATTATCTCCCTGCCTAAACAGGCAAACCTAACCTAATCAGCCCAGCTCCTTGAAGTACCAATAGCAGTTAAAATAAACATTCTTTTAATTTCAAGGGTGCGCGATCCAAAATTCGACTTGAGACGAAATGCAAAGAAACCAAGGCCTACATCAGCTCTCATCAATGCCACCAAGCCTGTCTTCAGAGTGCATCTCAAAGCGAATAACAAAAAAGGTGGCAAGCTATTGCCTGTCCCGTTAACAACATCGAAAACCTTTGCCAAAGAGCCGGTGACAATGAAAAAGGTGTTAGGGAAGACAACCTTTTCATCAGGGTGAGTAGAGTTCCTACACCCCATGACATCCCATTTCTTCACTACATAATACAAATTTCCTTTTTATTAATTTGCCTTCTGCAGAACAACTACACCGAACTGCGATCCCCAACCCGCATGCCCAGCGTGGGGATTATGGGTAATAACCCCCAAATAATGATGCCATCTATGGCGCTCATTAGGGGAGGCCTATGTCCAGCAGTGGACTATTATAGGCTGGTGATGATGATGATGATGATAATATAAATCAAAGTCGTTTCTCGCTGTCTTTTGTATGCTTAGATCTTTAAAACTGCGCAGCAGGTTTTGATGCGGTTTTTAATAGATAGAGTGATTCAAGAGGAAGCTTTTTAAGTATAACATGCATTAGTATCACCATTGCACCCGTGCGAAGCCAAGGTTGGTCGCTAGTATTTTATAAAAAAAATACTTGTATGTTAAATAATAAACTAATATTTTTTGATTTCTAGACCGTCAATATTTCGAGCCGCTCCAGGGAAAAATTCCTACAATTATCAAATAGTAAAGAGAGGGTATGTTAAATAGTTTAATATCTCCCCTAAGCTGTATGTGAACTTTTTTATTAGCGTTATAATTACAAAGATGCCAAAGCATTATGTGCCGCAGACATTTTACCATAATACTTCAAAAATAAAACTAATATCGAGATGGACTCTCGTTAACTTGATATGTGAATTTACAAACAAATCTTAATAACATATTGAATTAGCAGGCTGATCTGGCGATGTTTAGGGTAGGCCATCTAATTTGCAGAACCCAACCGCTGGGAAGCAAGGTTTTCGAGCTACCGCGATGCAATGCGAAATGTGAACTCGATAGACCATTGATATCGTAGTGGTTATAGTTGTCGTGACTACTGAGGAACGCTTTGCTTGTCGCAGCATCGTTTGGGGGAGGCGTATGCACATAGGCCTCCCTCAAACGACGGCACGTCCACTGGACAGTACAGGCCATATACAGGCTGATGATAATGTCATTCAGGTCTACATTGGGTCCGGAAAACGAAAAGCCTAGATTCGTAGAGCTGGGAGACAATCAGTGGTGGAGGCTCGCGAACGCAGAGTGAGTATTTGAAAGTTAGCAACAATACAAAAACAAAAATACTAAGGAGTTGTGAAAGCTTTCCGTTAGACCGAAGGTCTGAAGGTGCCTAAGGTAATGTACATGGACGTTTGGAAGCGTACGTTTCTAAGGTAACACATTAAAACGTTAAATTTTATGTTTCAGTAATAAATCAGATCTTATAGTTAAGCTGAGCCCTTATTCGGTGAGTCCAATATAATTTTGTATAGAGATTCTATTCTAAAAAAAAATTTAAAAAAAAAATCAGTTTATACAAATTTTAATATCGAAATTTTAAAAAAGGTCTATTTACAATAATTCTATAGTATCAAATTAAAGGTATTGTTTTATACATATTAAAACAGTTTTCGAAATTCCGTTAGGTTTTATACTTTCCGAAACATTTTCAAAAAGGTCGCCACCACCCCTTCCCCACCCCTATGTCCTAAGATTGAGAAGTGATCCATCTGAAATGCCTTGTTTTTCAGATACTTCAACAGCTGATTGAAATAACAAAAGACATTCCCGAAGCCAATATCACCACAGAGGTTTTAGGTCGAACGGCAGAATACAATGATCTTGTCCTTCTAAAAGTCACGGAAGCCAAAAGTGACATAAAAAAGTATTTCAGAGCAGCAGACGATAAGTACATCGATGAAGTACCAGAAAAGAAAATAATATTTATTGTCCATGGACTTAGTGTATTGGGTATAGACTCAATGGAAGCATTCAACTCTCAGGAGAAACTACAAAAGCTGTTGTCGTACTATTTTTCACATTTAGATACGTTTGATATATTTTTAATACCGATGGCGAATCCGGATGGGTATGCGTATATCATGGTGAGTTAGGTAGCTATTTGTGTACTTACATATAAACAATTGTAGACAATACACCGTGACAATATGCCGTGTGGTGCCGGCATAGAATTTCACCACCCCAACTCTTCCCGTGGGTGTCGTAAGAGGCGACTAAGGGGGTGGGCAGCAGCGCCCTCTGCAACAACTCCACCGTACTGCGATCCCCAAACCGCATACCCAGCGGGGGGATTATGGGCAATACCCCCAAATGATGAATAATGCCATCTATGGCGCTCATTTTGGGGAGGCCTAGAGGTCCAGCAGTGGACTATTGTAGGCTGATGATGATGAAGACAATACACACAGCATTATCTTGTACCAAGCCAAGCAGAGCTGTTGTTATGAAACTTTAACTTATACATAAGTATTTTTTCTATAGTAATATTATAAAGAGGAAAGATTTAATTGTTTGTTTGTTTGTTTGAATTAAATAGGCTCTAAAACTACTGGACCGATTTAAAAATTATTTCACCATTAGAATCCTAAATTTGCCATGATGAACATAGGCTATAGACTATAGAATATATTTTTAAAAAGTTAGGGTTCCGTATAAAACATTTAATTTTGATAATACTAGTGCGAAGCCGGGGCGGACCGCTAGTCGTAAATAATTAATATGCTGATGTAACAAAGTGCCTTATTTTTGAAGATTTAGATTTAATATCTGTTATGTCCACTATTTCAGAATCGCATGGGACAATCCCACTGGAACAAGAACATCTCCCCTCAAGCGGACTGCGCCGGGGTAGCTCTAGACAGGAACTTCGATGTGGCTTGGAACTCCTCTCAGACCTTGAGTTCCTGCAGCCAGCACTACCCTGGAGCCTCGCCTTTCTCCGAGCCAGAGTCCAGGGCTGTCCGTGATGTTATGCACCGTTACAGCCATAAAATGGCCGCCTATTTGCATGTACACCCAGGAACTTATAGCTCGACAACATTTAAGGTTCTATTTTTGTTTCAAGCTTCGAATATGTTTATTATGGTATATATAAAATGGTTATTGAAACCAATTAATTGGTTTTGAAAATCGTCTAAGTTTCATACTTAGTAAAATACGTTGAAAAAATCGAATAAAATTGTAGGTGCCTACCCACTTACCTACCTACTAATCTCTGTAGTATCTGTAATGGGTAGTTTCACAGCGCTCCAAATCCGTTGTTCTCAAAATTTCAAAGTCCATACTCAATGTATTCCACTGCGCTCCAAGAATTTTTGAGAAGAGTAAGGTATCCTGAATGGCTGTGTGGTGCCGGCCTAGAATTTCACCACCCCAACTCTTCCCGTGGGTGTCGTAAGAGGCGACTAAGGGAAACACAGCGGGGGGCGGGCAGCAGCGCCCTCTGCAGAACAACTCCACCGAACTGCGATCCCCAACCCGCATGCCCAGCGTGGGGATTATGGGCATTATCCCCCAAATGATAATGCCATTTATGGCGCTCACTAGGGGAGGCCTATGTCCAGCAGTGGACCATTATAGGCTGGTGATGATGATGATGATGATGATGAATGTATCCTGGATTATCCACACAGCATCATTTAGCCACAAGCTAAGCAAGCTTGTGTTATTGGTACTACTACGATAGCTGTTATACTTAATAAAGTATCACATTAGATGATTTATTTTTGTGTACGTAGAAAAGGACTAGAACACCCGAACAAATAATTTGCAGATCGTACAAATATTAGTCCCGAGTCGGGAATAAATCGCAACCTCTTGCGTCGTAAGCGGACCCTGGCCCACCGCGCCAAGAGGTCGTCAATATACGTACCTACCTAAACGACAAAAGTTCAAAACCCTCGACGCGCAAGTTACACTCGAACTTGTCGTAGGTACTTGTTAATTATCTGGCAAGGCGCATCAGTATTGCCTTACAGCGAGTCAATGCCAGCATCTTAGGTACATTTCCAACTGGTATTAATATGGATCAGTTGAGCTACCTGTAGTTTGTTTGCAACAGTCTGCAGTTAGCTCAATTGTTTGAACCGTAGATACCAGTTCTAATTTAGTTAATTGTAAATATCTTTAGTAATTTAGGTTTTTTCCTGATAACGTGTTTCTTTGTTTCATTTATCCATAGCTATATGATTGGCACTTAAAATTTGTAAGGAGTTTGTAAGTTACAAACTCCTTTATATTCCAGGGTGATGCAGTTCTATATCCAAAAGGCTATTCAGACTCGCAATCAGACGATGATAAATATATTGACCTAAAGGGGGAAATAGACGAATGTTTAAAGAACGCCAGTTTCAGACATACGTCTGTTAGTATGGAAACGCTGAACAGCTGGTATGGACAAGTATTGGGTACGAGCGTGGATTACGCGTCCACGGTAAGAACGCTTTATTTAATGATAATCCTTACTTTTAATATTATAAATGTGATAGTAACTCTGTCTGTCTGTTCGTCCTTCACGCCTAATATGCAATAAATATTCATTGTCCATGGACAATGAATATTTATTACAGATCATAATGATCTATCAACATTACAGTCTATCAACCTTAGTGAGGGGCTGGCTTGAGGTAGGTTAATAAACTTGTATTACATGTCACCAGTGCCCAATTTCTTGCGACCGTTAAATCCAACACTTTTCTGTCTGACATCGACGTTTTTACACCTGTCAAAACAGAAATAACCAGGTATTATTCTTCGGGCCGTGTGCTGCCGGCATTTCACCACCCACTCTTCCCGTGGGTTTTATAGGAGGCGACTCAGAGAAACATACCGAGGGATGGGCAGCAGCGCCCTCTGCAGGACAACTCCATCAAACTGCGATCCCCAACCCGCACGCCCAGCGTGAGGATTATGGGCAATAACCCCCAAATGATAAAAAAAGCATCTATGGCTCTCAGGCCTATGTCCAGTGGTGGACTGATAAAGGCTGACGATGATGACGATGATTCTTCGGGCCGGGCGGGGCGATTGGACACTAACCCTGCATGATATGGCCGAGACCATATAAATGAATATACACCATATATATCTCTAAGTCTATATTAATATAGACCATAGAATTTGAAGTCTTAAGAGAATATAATTTTCAGATCTATGGAATTCCATTCGCAATGGAGCTGGTGATGCAAGTATACCCAGAGAAATCAGATCCTTCAGAAGATGATTTACAGAATATAGCCCTTGAAGAAATTTGGGGCAGAGTCATCGATGTTATCTTCAAGTCGATTGATAGAAATATTCACACGAACGAGCTGCAGAAATAGATGATCAATACCCTGAAGGTGTTAAGCAATTTATAGAGTTTTGAGTCAATTTCTTCACAAACTGTTTGCTTCTAGCTAAGTTTATTACTATTATAATTGCATATATACTTCGCGACTATTGTTCATTAGGACACACGTTAGTAATATTTTTATCGGGACACCAGTCGCATGCCATCCGCATGCAGCAACTAGTATATCGCAAAGAAGACTCATTCTTCTCTTGTCTCTTTTGTTACTTAGGTGGTATTGACAACAGGCGTTTATAACGGTCTTCATCTCAGCATTTACACCTTTCTTATCCATCTCATTTTTTACAGTCTACTCTTCTTTCGTCTTTTCTTTATTTCTTTCTGTCTCTTCTTATACCTCTACTCTTTTCCACATGGAATTTTTTCGCCTCCTTGTAAAATAATACTTTCACCTCACCACGACAAGCTCATATCACGTTCACCTATAAAAAATATGATTAACTTGAATAAACTAAAAACCTGCTTAATTTTTTTTATTTTACACTGCTTTTGAGTATAATGAGCCCTTGTGAAAAACTTTTTCATCTCCGATTCCCTATTAAATAACCAAACAATCATTAAAATTACGCCTCAATTGATTAAGAAATCAACAAACATCCACAACAAAATACATAATTATGTACTGCTGAAAATAGAACCTTATCCTTCTTTGAAGAAAGCAAGAAAACAAAAAAATACAAAATAGGCTCTCAAATGAAACCAAACCTTGTAGACAAAGCCACTTTATTCAACAAATATTATAGCCACTTTCTCCGTCTCACGTCATTTGCTACTTTAGTCACACATTCGGCATACTAGTACAATTCCGGTTTTGTTTATATTGTAAATTAACATATTGAATGGAGCCGTCATTGTATTCTCATGCTAGCGTCTGCCTACAGCTTTGCACGAGATTTTCCCGGGTACAAGATATTTAATCCCCATTTACCTCTCGTAAATAAGAGTTGGTAGATTACTTTCCTTTCTTGGCATACATACGAAGCTAAAATAGAACACTGCGTAGAAACATTTAACGAGTGACTTTTTTACGTTAATTATTTTTAACTTTGCACTGATCTTTTTTAACAAATAACTTGGTAACGTGACGTCTAATGGCGTGAATATGGTGCATATAGCACTTTTGTTTATTTAATTGACTCCAAGATATAGGTAGGTATATGTGGGAATAACCGTACACCGCCATTTAGAAAAAAAATCTAATTGTCGGACAGTTGCCTAAGCCAAAATCTTCGAACCCCTTTTAGGCCTGTGTCAAAAGTAGAGTTTCATTTCAGCCAAATACATTGAATAGTTTTTTTATGGACATCCAAACAGGCTGAACTTTGCATCAGTTTGAAACTTGTTTTATTACCGTTTTGATCTGCCAGCACATAAGTCAGGTTTTGTACTAACCGTGCATACAAATAGATAGATGTATGTGAAAGTGAAGGTGTTAGTCGAATGACAGATTTGTATGAAAGTTATGAATGTATCTCTAATTATTTATTGATTGATAAAGTTTTGGGGAATCATAAGTACAATATTTAATGCTCAGAGATGACTGACTTAAGAAGAAGTAGCCGAAAGAAACTACCTAAATATGGAACATCTTCATTTTAGCTTTAGATTGTGTGAAAAATTGCTTATTAATGGTAAGTCTCGCGTATGGTAATTGAAGTTTAAAAGGAAATAAATAATGCCGGCCAATCCACACCGCATCATCTAGCCTCAAGCTAACAGAGCTTGTGTTTCCGAAACCAGATGACTGATATACTTAATACAATGCATATACATATTAAATTGCCATACAGCAAGGCAATGCAGCCAGCGTCTTGGGGACGCTTCCGACAGGTATTGTTAGTTGAGCTATCTGTACAGCGGGTTGTGCATCTACAACAGTCTGAATAGCTCAATCGTTTCTACAGTAATTACTTCTTCTAATTTGGTTATTAAATTGAAATTTTATTTAATAATAAGGTTTTACTCCTTTTATTTATTATACAGATAGATATATAGCTTTGCTAGAGGTGTGTAGATCCGGAGTCAAACGGCTCCTGGAGTCGTGTCCGCTCCTGGACTCGTGTGGATCCGCTCCGGATTGTCGTTCGTAGCGTGTCCGCGGATACGTTGGCCGCGTCTTCGGTCTCGCTCCATGAAGTCGAATGAATGTAGCAGCGAGCGATTGGAGCTGTGTGGATCTGGCCTTTGATTCGGGTTGGTGTTCGATAGACAGAGTTCCATTCCAGTTCCATTTACGAGTAAACAACAAACTAGAACTACTACGGTAAAATTATACTTTATTATAATTTACTAGTATTTAGTATGAAGGTAAATCAACTGTATTCTCTAAAAAAATTAAGTAATTATATACCTTAAAAAACTTATGCTAGTATTTTTCACAGATTAGATCAAACTAACAAACATGATGTCTTCCCATAAGGAAAGAATTGCTATGGTTTTACTAGTCATTCTTTCGATTCGTTACATCCACCGAAACAAACGTTTCCTACAAACAGACAGATACAATGGACATGTAGGAACTGTTATTAAAAGCGGATCCTAACCGATCCGCTGGATCCACTGGAACAAACTGATCTAATGGACTTGAAGGAAGCGAAACTGCAAGCGGATCCAAACGGATCCGCGGACACGACTCCGGGAAACGAGTCCGCACCCAACTGGAATCGGACCAGATCCGCTCCAGTCGTGGACACGTTTAGCGCATGTCTACTTTGCTTAACTTGGGGTTGGATGGTACTATGTGGGCTGTACGGCATTATTTTTTAATTTATCTTCACACAACCACTTTACATCACCATTAAATATTGTATTAAGTATATCAGTCATTTAGTACCCGCAACACAAGCTCTGCTTTAATTGGGGCTTGATGATACTGTGTTGATTGTCCAGCATTATTTTTTATTAGGGTTTAGACATCGGTTTTATTTTCACACAATCACTTTGCGTGACCATAATGCTACGTATGTATTTAACCTGATCTGATTCCATAAGCTTTGTTACTTGTAGTTAAGTCAATGATTAATAGGTGTTCCCAAGCTCTCATTATGACAATGACAATGGAGCCGTTAGGGCAAAGCTTAAGGAGGAGATAGCTGGGTCACTCTTAAATTAGCCGATTAAGATTAGGCCGATGGAGTAGGTATGGTAGACCCAGATTAGTCATCTTATCTATACTAATATTATAAAGAGGAAAGATTTGATTGTTTGTTTGTTTGTATGTTTGTTTGTTTGTTTGTTTGTTTGAATTGAATAGGCTCCGAAACTACTGGACCGAGTTAAAAAATTCTTTCACCATTAGAATCCTTAATTTTCCGTGATGAACATAGGCTATATAATATTTTCAAAAAAGTTAGGGATCCGCATGAAAAATTCAATAATTGAACCGTGGGCTGTATATTCAACCTCTTTTTCTATTATGGCGCGTCAGAATAGAAAAAGAGGTTGTATAGCGCACGGTGCTTGCTTTTTCTCTACGGCCACTGTCAGTTTTGGAATGTCGAGTCAATGTCAAAAACCCCAATGCTGTTAAAAAAAGTAAAGATCCGTATGAAAACTGTGAAACCCATCGTTTTAGTGGGTATAATTTCTGAAATTTGTTTAGGTAATACCCGTGCGAAGCCGGGGCGGGCCGCTAGTTATCTATACTTTAAGACAATTAATGGGAAAACGAAGAGTACCAAGAAAACTTCACAAGTAGATAATAACTTGTGAAGTTTTCTTGGTACTCTTCGTCGTCGTTCGAGTCGTTGTCTCGTTATTATTATTTGCACGGGCGGTGGTCAATAAATAATAATATTCTGAATCGAAAAAAGTGCAGACAACTTCAAGTCAGTCAAGCTTCGGAATGAGAGATTACACGAACTTCCCACCGAACTACTTAATACTAATAGTTATAGTACATAAAACATAAGCTCAGAACTTCTTATCGAATCTACATCAGTATCAACAATTTTGATTTCAGCTACTCATTTAATTCCAATTTATCAACACAATTTTCAGAATAGTTTTATCGCATTGTAATAATTTGTACAACCAGTTATTGAGTACCAATTATTCACATCTTTACTCACAGTGTAGTTCTACCTACTTTATACCTCTTTAATACCTACAAACCTCTCTATTATTATAAGTTTTCTTTGTAATACAATATTAATGTTGGTAAAAAAATATAAGCTGGAAACAATTCATCATCAGCCTAAATTAGTCCACTGCTGGACATAGGCCTCCCCTAATGAGCGCCATAGCGCCTTGTCTTCAGCTTGTTGCATCCAGCATATGCCAGCAGTCTTTCGAAGATCGTCATCCCACCTGGCCGGAGGGCGTCCTACACTACGTTTACCAAGTCGCGGTCTCCGACTTATAATATTACTGGAGAGATAATACGTACCTATGTACGTACGTATCGATTCTATCAATTACACTCTGCAATTCTCAAGACTAAGGCTTGAGTATATGACCCTGATTGGCTGAGGCTTGAATATTGAGGTTAAGCTTGAGTTTAAAGGCTTGAGTATTGAGCCTGCTTAGCAAATGGGTTATGTGGCGTCTTACTTTCTCTATTTAGAATAAAAATTAAGACGCGCTGGCTTTTGACAAACCTGTTTAATCGGTCTCTTCTCTTAGAGATAGATTTCAAAAAGAGGGAGTTTATATGGTGCACAGTTATTGTTTTACATTCATATTTTCTTTCTTGTATATTTCATAGTCTCTTTAAAGCGACATTTTATACAGAATCGTTAATTTATCTACAATATATTTTTGCAATTTACGTTAATTCTGCCGGATCATCCAGTGCTTTTAGTAGCTGTTTCACATGAGCTATGGCAATCAACTCCCACGTTTGAACCGGTACACCGTCATTCATTCAACCGGTTCCATAGTGTTCATCCCGCTCCAATAACGGTCACTGTGACTGTGACATTGTCAACAGTGACAATCATGAGATTGCATGGCGCCCTGGTTGATAGCATTTATAATATCTATTTTATGAAATACTAGCGCTCCACCCTGGCTTCGCACGGGTATTTATCAAAAATTTATTTTTCAGGCAAATCCTTTTTTTGTAATATTCAATCCCTATGTTCATCAATCCTAAATTTTGGATTCAAATGGTGCAAGAATTTTTCAAATCGGTCCAGTAGTTTTGGAGCCTATTCTAGCGCACGGTGCTAAAGTGGAGGGTACGCCCTTTTTCATTCGCACCACTCAGGGAGGGGTTTCAAAGCTTTGAACCTAGGACAATATCGCGGAAATTCATTGTTTATACCCAAACAATGAACAAGTTACATGAACATTCCTAAAACGCTATAAGTGTGGCTCCATCACTTCCTTGCATTTAAGATGACCATATACCGTTACTAACAGGCTCTGAAGCCGCATTTACATAGGAAACAGGTACAATAATGTAAGCTAAATGCACATTAGAACAGTATCCGCAACACCGTGTAAATAAACGAATATACCGGTTTGGACATATGTAGAGAAGAATCAACACAACACCAATGTGGCTGGGCTGCCGCTGATGGAACAAAATAGTGTCAGGTACATTCGAAAAAATACTGAAATTTCGCCCGTCTAATTCGCTGGTTTCACTGTGTATATACCAGAAATTGTGTGTTCGTAATTACCACACAATTTCTGGTAGCTTATGAATCTTTTCCCCTGCTATTCCCGGTAATTATATACATTTAACTCAAAAGGATCACAAGGGATGGCAGACTGTTGGCGTCTTATCGACCCTCATATAATTACGTCAATACGTCTCGTGTCCATCGATTTGACTGCTGACATCCTGATGTGAATGGAGCCCAAGCAGTCCTACGCACTATCTGTTAACCATCTGTAACCAGTATTGACTGAACGGTCAGCATTTAGGATCAGGAGCTTTTGTTAGCGCAAATGTTCTTGAGTGCACATTGATTCTAATATAAAAAGGACTGGCTGCAAGACATCCTCAATTTAGAATGACTGCAAATTTTTGAAGCCCGAAGTTTAGTACTGAATATTCGCAATGTTACATGTCATGTCGTGTGGTGCCGGCATAGAATTGCACCACACCAACTCTTCCCCTGGGTGTCGTAAGAGGCGACTGAGGGTCGTAAGAGACGGAAAGCAGTGCCCTCAGCAGGACAACTCCACCGAACTGCGATCCCCAACCTGCATACCCAGCGTAGGGATTATGGGTAATAACACCCAAATGATGAATAATGTCATCTATGGCACTTATTTGGGGAGGCCTATGTCCAGCAGTGATCTATTGTAAGTTGGTGATGTGATGAGAGTCAGGTGGTTGACATGGTGGCACAGACTGTTCAGAGTGAATGGTTATATACATATAAGTTCTTAGTAAATACACAATTTTTTTGGGTTTCTACCCAGATACGATACCTACTACTACTTTTAATTAACGATACTACTAATTACTACCCAGATTTATTTTGTTTCTTTTTCATATTGTTATTTTCTTTAACAAAGTCATAATCTATCGAGAATCGGTTTACTTGTCCAGTTTTCGTTGTAAATGTAGTCCCTAGACTGCGCGCGCGCAAGCATATCGTCCGACCCAGTGCGCAGGAGTGCCGTGCGTCGTCCACACGCATACTACCACACAAACATCGCGCGCACGTGTTTAATTAAGTGATAGTGGTTTTTAATTATAATGGCACGTTTGTTTGTTTTTGTTTACGGTAAGTGAATTTTTAAGAGTTTTATGTCGTAAAAAGATTTTTGATACTCAAAATTCAATAATTTACTGTATTCAATAGGTATACAAAGGTTTATAATTTTTATGGTTACTAAGTTTTACGAGAGAGAGAAGGACCTCATTTTTAATAAATGTGTTTAATTAGATTTTTTTTTCGTTAAGATATTCGTCATGAGCATTCGTAGTTTAGCTTAAAAACGAATTATTTTCTTTACAGGCTTCTAGGCAAATAATTAACGCGTTTTATAATACAACTAACAAATGAGTTAAATATAGATAAAGCGTTAAGAAGTGACTATTACTAAATAAATTTTAAATGGTTAAGGTTTTTCTTTTGCTTCTGTATTTTTTATTATTTGTTTATTTGGAAGATAACTGCAAATACTTTGAAGTTTAAGCCTCAAAAAAGATCTTCAAAGTTTAGCTAGGTAGATGACTAATTTATTTTACGAATATCAATCACATTTGGTGAGAGATAACTCATTTTGTATCTCTCACCAAATTTATATTACTCGTATTAAAACGTTTATTCCTAACTTTAAAGTTTATTCCTGGTAGGTAATATAATTACTTTTTGTAATTCAATCAAGATAATTTTTAACATGTCACGGACATTCAGAATTTTTCAACACCCTCCCCCCCCCCCCCCCGAAATCTTGAGCTACCGTCTAAATAAAATTTTCTCGGATACGTGTCACGTAGCTAGATTAGTACTAATAATGAAAAGTTGAGACACATCGCATGTTTAATGACAGTTGATGAAAAATTATTGTATACAAAATCCTAAAAAAATAAAACGAATTTAAATAGGTACCTTAATGTAGATTACACTAGAAAGAATTGGTCACTAAGCTTAAGTGACCAAAACCTTCAAGTGTAGTCCAAGCATACTTGTACTGGTATTGAATATTACCTCGTTATTTCCATTTACTTATAAATTAAACCAGCAACAAGTTCTATAGATAAATGCATTCTGCCTATAATTGTGGTCTTATCTATAGGAACAGGAACGTAAAGGATGTTCGGTTTTCTCAGTATAATACTTGCATGTGCATATTCTCCCTTCCGACTTCGTAAACGCACTGCGTTTATAATATTAGTTTTACATTCACATAACACCGGGTGTTAGTAAAGTTATAGATACAAAAAACTATTGCATATTCAGTGAAATTGCATTATTAACATACAATTGTTGCGAATAATCTAGCAATTGGTTCACGAACATTCCAACGATTAATATTTTAAAATGACTTTTTTACAAATAGTGCATAATTGTACTCTGTCTAGTGCAGATTTACTAAAAATAAATAGTTGGCTCCGCTTCACGCGCTCAAAAAAAGTAGGTACATAATGTAGTGTTATAGTTTAATTGATTTTGCGACCTCATTAAAGTTTTAATTGCCTAAGTTTCGCTTCATCTCCATTACTAACAGCCTTTACCTTTTTTCAGTTCACAGCTGGCTTATTGGATTTTTTACACCTTATAAATATAACAGTTATTAGATTTGTGCAAAAACCTTTATAGATTTTAAAGCAATATTAAATTTCCCAGAGCAATCTAATATTTCCCGCCGGACGCTATACAAGTGCCAGGAAAATTATATCTACTAAAATGATTGCTCTCTTATTAGAATCAACATCAAGATGATTACTTGGCCTTTTCAAGTCAGCTTTAATATCTGCATAATTCCGTAAATATTCCGATTTTATTAAATTAAATCGACGAGGTTTCTGCCGATCAAAGGGCGACTCTAATGATATCAATTGGTACAAAATTGGTACCGAAGCCTTGGAGTTACTCAATGTAAAGGCTCAATTATGTGAAGCCGACGAATGTCTCCACAAATTAAAGAATCGAGCGACGCAAATACTCTACCCTCGAAATCGTGACACAAATAAAATATCGTTGCTATAATGACACTTTTATGGGATCTTTGTTAAGTTTTGGGGCGCATATTTGAGATATGGCATCGTAGTGGTGTCGATATACAATTCGATTCCTCCAACCAAACACGGGTTTGGTTGGAGGAATCGATTTGTACATGCACGGGCATGTCGTAAGAGACTACTAATGCTGCATTTTCTATCAGAGGAATGGCAGCATCAGTTTCTTTTTATTTTAACCTACAGGCAAGTCCATTTGCCTGCCAAGTGTGATGACCACCTTATTCGTTATCAGTAGATTATTATTATGGGTAGAAAGTGTAGTTTATTAAGAAGTTAGCGGGTTAACTACGATTACCTAGTTTGGATGAACATCAACGTTTCATCCCTTAAAGAGGGTTATTAGGGTGAGTGCGGCTCGTTCTTGTAGTACCTAATATGTATGAAGATTTTAGCTTATTTTATATAGAACTAGCTGTCCGGCCGCCTTCGCATGGGTATTTAACAAAAATTTCATTTATCATGCGTAACTCTAATTTTTTTTTTAAATATTCTGCATTCATCAGGCTATGTTCATCAGGGAAAATTTAAGAGTCTAGTGGTGTTAGAATTTTTCAAATCGGTCCCGTAGTATTGGAGCCTATTCAATTCAAACAAACAAACAAACAATAAAATCTTTCCTCTTTATAAATTAGTATAGATAATCAAATATAATAAATACATCTTGATAGAACAAGAACTTTATTGACAAAGAAAATTCAATCAATAAACCGAAACAAATTAGAAGTAGGTATTCGAAGCGACAACGTGTGACCCGAGAGCTGGTGAGTATCTGGCGCAGCACATCACCATTGCCATGCAGCGAGGCAATGATAGGAGAGCCAGCGTCTTGGTCTTGGTCTTCCGATTGATCGATCAGTTGAGCTACCTGCAGATTGTTTGCAACAGCCTGCAGGTAGCACATTGTTTCAATTGTAGATGTTGATTGAATTAAATTTATTAATGCAGCCAGCATCTTGGGTACACTTCCAACTGCTATTGATACGGATCAGTTGACCTACCTGTAGTTTGTTTGCAACAGTCTGCAGTTAGCTCAATTGTAAATACTAGCTTTTATTTAGTTCGATAATTGTAATTTTCTTTGTTAATAAGGGCTTTTTTGCCATAAGAAAAGAAATTGAACTATAAAAAAATATATTTATTATTTTTTGAAACCATGTAGCATAATTGTACGTAAAATTTATTTCGCATAAAAAATTAATCATTGGTAATACAAGTATCACGCGTTCGTAGAAATAATAAAGTAAAACTTAACTTGATGATTAATTTTTTGGTTTTTGTTGATTGGATTTCATCCTTTGTAGATTACCAGGCCAACAATGTCTGTATAAAGTTGTGGTAGAAATGTTTGAAGCCACGCCGTTTATAATTCGCCACTACACAGCTGTTAAAAACTGTTAGAAACTTTTTTCAGAAATCTTACTTTTGGTCTATTTAGTGCCGGTGCTTGATAAATACTACGTCATTGCATCAGAGTGGAATGATGTAAAATGCTATAACTGGTACCTACAAACACGCAAAGCAATGATTAAACTCATATATTTAATTAATGTTTCGCGCGTGTATAGGTACCGTTTTTATCTTAGATATCACTTCTACATTTGCACAGTACTTAAATTTTTTAATTTTCAGGTATTTTCAGTATTTTATGGCAAGTCAGTAACAGCGAGAGCAATCAATATGAAAAGTAAGTTTAATTAATCGTGCTATGATGATAAATATTTTTCTAGTGCGTGTGGCCTTTAATTTATCGCAGATCCGGACAGCACCACTGCCACAAAACACATTAAAATGCAAACAATAAGGCTTCGTAAAAATTTGATGCATTTTTTATTAATTATATAACAGACACTCTGCTGGCGGGCACTCGCTTGAAGCTTGCGATATTTTAGGCAGTGAATGCGTTAACACTAATAATATTTCCCAGTCACACCCTCCTGCGACTCTACCCCAAATCCAACGACCAGATGGGGGCCCTCATGGAATTCAAAGACCCCGATGGCGAGGTGGAAGTGCTGAAGGGTTCTCGAGGGTTCAACGACAGTATGGATGTACTGGTTCCTCCCACCAGGATGGAGTTCATGTCAGACTTCGCGCGGAGGACCGGTCTGGACTTGGATATGACGGAGAACTACGGCAGGTTGTAAAACCTTTATTAATAAACAAAATTACAGTTATACATAATAACCAAATAGAAAATAGTACTTAAAATTGAAACAGTGTATGTATACACAAACAGACGCGTAATTTTAGTCTGCTTTTTTCCCAGAAAATTTGATCAACCGGAATCCCGCATTAGCAGACGAATGAGAAACGAAAACCTTTACGAATACCACTCATACCAAGAAGTAAGTCACTAATCCTTCTTTTTTGCACTAATTAAAAAAGGGCATCCAACGTAAAAGACCTATATCTAAGTCTCACTTTAAAAAACAAATCCTCAGATTTTATCACATTTTTATGCAACAATCTGGATGCCAAATGATAGATGGGGTTGGCCTAACAGTGGGTGATATATACCACTGCTATGATGATGATTATGGAGAGATAGATACAAAATAATGTATATATGTATATACTATACAAAGAAAGAGAACTTTAGGGTTCCGGCGACACGGATGAATTTTCCAAATATAACACGAAATTAATTTGTAATTTGAGTAGGTATATTAAAACTTTTTAAACTTTCACGATTTGTTGACATATTAAAGAATATTTATCGGGTATTTATCGCGTACCTTTTGTTTTTATTTTCCCCTACGTTTCTATCGCGTTGCAGCGATCGTGGTCACGGGGCGACTGAGTTTGAGTATATTTTTACCATGATTTGCTCTAATTTTTTTTTCCACAGTATCTTTCTACCACAAATTTTTTTAAAATACTTTACTGAAATGCAACTAAACGAATCTTTTTTTCAAAGAAGACACGTTTTTTTTTTATTTTTGTACTTATTATATTTTTTTTATTTTTATCTTTTCACAAAAGCTTGTGGCAAGAACCTAGATAAATATAAACTATTCTAATACAAATAATAGCAGACCATGGTGAAAATATGCTCAAATTACAAATCATTTAGGTATTACGTTTGTGTGGGAAATTCATCCGTCGCCGGGCTTTAAGATTTAAAACTTTATTGACAAATGGATTTGATTCTAGATCCAGGATATGCTGGAGGCGTTAGCAAGAAGACTCCCAAACAAAGTAAAACTGCAAACCTTAGGGACTAGCTATCAACAGAGACCGATGAAACTTGTCATGATATCCAACAATCATGAAGCCGGCAACCCTATTATATTCGTTGATGCAGGTAACTAAATATTTAATGTCATTATGATGTTCCTTCGACTCAAATCAGCCGCTACTTTATTATCTTATTACTAAACAACATCGTATCTCTGCCTAAACTATACAAAATAAAACAGTGGATGTGAACTCGTGGATCCTGGAATTAGAATTCAAACAGTTCAGCTAACTGCAGACTGCAAGAAAACTAGAGGGTTGTTTTGTTTGTAGTTTGGACGAAATAAAAAGTATATATTTTAATTTGTTGATAAAGCGCCTGATACTTCATTAATCGCACAAAAACTGTGTATCCCAATCGTATCTCTTGGGATGCTTTAACTTATACCAAGTTTATTTTACCAGGTGCTCATGCTCGCGAGTGGGCGGCACCGGCAATGGCTCTGTACTTGATCAGCAGACTGGCAAACGATCCAGCAGCTAAGGCAAATGAGTTGAATGGAGTAGACTGGTACATCTTACCCCTGGTGAACCCTGATGGGTATGAGTTTTCCAGGTCACACGCACAAGTGAGTACCAAGTACCTACTAACATACTGTGTAACTGTACTTGATATGCCTTAATTTAATTCAGCGTCGCAATCATTCTCCATCGTCAGGCCATGTTAGTCCACTGCTGAACATATATATCCAGCAGTGGACTTACATAGGCTTATGATAGACATGATGAGACAAAGGCCTTCCCCAATGATCGCCATAGCGCCCTGGCTTCAACTTGTCGCATCCAGCATCTGTATGCAGTCTTCCCATTCTCCATAACATAGCGTAATTATCCGGAACGAAACTTGAACAAATGACTAACGCAAAACAAATAGGCAGTTAGTCAAGCAATTCAACTGTTACTAATCTCTCGTCGCGTTTAATTGAATCATGTTTTTACAGCACCGCATGTGGAGGAAAACAAGATCAAAGAATGGTGACTGCTTTGGGGTAGATCCCAACAGAAACTATGGCTATAAATGGGCAGCCAGTGGAGTATCGCACAATCCCTGCGACAAAGAGACGTACGCCGGGCCGCGACCCTTCTCCGAACCTGAAGCCAAGAGCGTCAGTTCCGTCATGACTGCCAACAAACACAGAATTAAACTCTACGTTTCACTCCATTCGTATGGACAATACTTGGTTTACCCGTGGGGCTACACCGGTGACCTCTTACCTTCCACGTGGAAAAAAATGGATGCTTTAGCTAGGATCGTGTCAGATTCCGTGAAAAAAGCAGGTGGTGATCCTTTTAAGGTTCTAAGTGCTGGACAGTGGTATCCAGCAGCTGGAGGCAGCGATGACTTCGCTTTTTCTCTTGGAATTCCGTACTCGTATACTATGGAGATCACTGATGGCCACGAGTTCATATACCCTGAGAGACTACTAAAGAAAGTTTTACCGCCGCTATATCAGGGTTTTAAGACATTTGCAGCACAAATCAGAAATGAGTTTCCAGTCAAAAATTACAATCGCCAACCCTAACATTTTAAGTGTTGCTTATGCTTAACCTTCAGATGGTTTTTTGGATAAATCATTTGAGACTGAGCATTAAATCGAATATCAAACTCTCGAAATGCTGTTGTTTTATTTGAGTTGTGTAAATTGATGCCGATTTTATGGCTTTAAAGGCTACGTACGCAGCTATAAATGATTTCAAGATTAGGAGGAACAAAAAGAAAGATGAAATGTGTATTACTATGGCTTTTTTCACTGTCTATGGGTAATATAGCCTATTATCATTTTATTTTATTATATCACCCCCATATATTTTTACCTTTTTCACCACAATATTTTGTTTCATAATTATTTTTGAAACAGTGTTGTAAGTTATAATATTGTGTAATAAGTTTTGTGTTTTAGCAATAGTTCGTCTTCAAGCGTCACAATGTGGGTGAGTGTTAAAATTATATTAACCGCCTTTTTTAGAAATGAATAATAACCTCAAAAGTAAAACCCGATCACCTTTCCGATGTAAACACTAGACTCAATCTGCAAGCAATCTAATATGACAAATACATTATTTGTTAAGTACGATCATGATAAAAAATTAAACACTACTTGTTAACTCACACAGCATCATTTAGCCCCAAAATAAGCAGAGTTTGATTAAATAGTTATTAAAATTATTTATGATAATGACTATTTAATGATGAAAGTAGAACTAACAGCCAAACGCCTACTTTATACTTCCAGATGCAACCAGCTCCAGCAATGTTACAAACAGATGCTCGCAGAGCTAAAAGAAGAAGACGAAGCGGCTTGTGTTGAAGACGCTTCTATAGGCTCAAGTGCTGTAAGCACTACTTTACATTTAATTTTATTAGTCAATCTGAATCGTTGTGTAGTACTTACTTAGCCAAAAGTGTACTACGATTTAAAAATATAAAGAAACGAATTGACACAAACAAAAGAAGAACTAACAGGCAACAAATAGGGAGTGAAGCGGCTATTTAGGCACTATTGACCAATAGAATTGAATATAATCTTCGATCTGTTTTGAGTGAACCAATGGGATTGCTCTAGATCTTCGTTCCGTTCCTTCGCTCCACATCAAAGGAATGCAGCCTTTTGCTTTCATTCAGGCTAAAAGCAAATAACCACAAAGATTGCCGGCCGTAAGTCATAAGAAGTCCAAAAAGCAGACCACCACCCTTATGGTCCGATGACATCAAAAGTTTTATTGCAAACTACCGAAAAGGACTCAACATAGGACCGAAAGAAATAGCTAGAAGAGATGCCTAAAAGAAATGCTTAAAAGCCTATCTTTCTGACAGTGGGTGCAAATAGGTTGAATAATGAAATATTTTTAGATGATGATAGGTTAAGTCCTCTGACACCCTGGTTTCTGGCACAAAGGAAGCTGTCGGTCTACTTACATCACAAGCTGAAGATGACTTTGAGGATTATCATAAAATAAATTAATACTTATTATTTTGCAGACCACCACGTATTTAAAAGCATTGGTGAAATATTGTGCTGATGTGGTCTCGGTGACCTCTGAACATGTAACGTTCGACGGCCGAAATCTATACGAGGTAAAACTCAAAACGATTTATATCTTCAAAAGTAGGTAAAAGTATACAAAATATCTTACAAAACTATTCCTTCGGATCTAAGTACTAGATTTGTTGAGAAAGTATCATCGAAGTAAGTAACTAATGTACAGACAGAAGCATTAATTGGTAACCCCCCTAATAGCTAAAGTTTACATTGCAAATCACTGTACGATTTACAAATCTTTTACTCAAATACTAAGAAACAAAAACGTAACACCCAGTGGGAATCGAACCAGACATCCAATCGCTCACATGACAAGTTGAACACGCACCAACCAACTAAACCAGCGAACCAGTTATCAGAGCGTCGAAATTTTATGTTATTAGTGTTCGACAGCGGATTTTTATTTATGAGATCTCTTTACACTGGATAAGAAAAAAAAAAGAAGTGTTTGAGGGTAGATTTAAATATAATCTTGTTGAACAATGAAAAGGTCACTAGCCATTTCCAATTCTAGTCTTGACTTACTGGTTTGAATCATAAATGAATTGAAGAATATTGAAGGAAATTATGCAAATTAAGAATTTTGTTGAGAGTTGAGAACTAAGATTGCGGTGCTATTCGAACAGCAAATGAGTAATCAGGAGATTGCTCGTTTTGAATTACGGTAAGTTATCAACTTATTATTCTTGTGTCATAATCGTTACGAAACAAATACATATTTTTTTTAGTAAAACCTTGTTATCTTTAACTTCATTTAAGTATTGATTTGTTGTCTTACAGATAAAAACCGTGCGCTTAAGTGTAATGTGGGGATGTGAATGTAAGAAGCAATGGCAGATAAACAACAGGAGTGTATACAAATCAGTGAAGTCGCCACAATAATATTGTTGACATTCAGACTAGTTCGCCTTTTGCATCCACTCGTTCTACTGCTCAACAATATTTGATATCAACATCAACAGAAGGCATTTGCATGCAGCTGATATACTTACACAATTATCGAGCAGCAAAAATAGGACTGTCTGCTGAACTCCACCGCAGGGCATGAATAACTTTAGGTAAGTGATAATACTGATAATTCTCAACAAATTCGAACACCTTTATCTCTGATTATTTCATCATAATAATAATATTTTTAGCAAATTAGTATTTACACGAACTAAATAAACATTATAACAGTTGATTTTTTTTTCTTTTTAGGTTTTGGAGATGGTTATCCTCTATGGGTCCTGGAGAAATAGTAAAAATAACTGGACGCATGAATGACGAGCAATTGAAAGTGTTGAAGGTTACTACGCGGATCGCGTATCCAGAAGCCCAAATTTATTTTGTCCATGATAATTGTGGAGTGCATCGTACGCGGATGGTTTCTCAAGGGTTGTTCATCTCTAGAAGACATTAATGTTATTTCTTGGACATCTAAAAGTTCGGACCTAAATCCGATAGAAAATATGTGGGGTCAAATGGTTTTAAATTGAGATCCGATCCGTTAGCCCTTAAGCTATTAAGCGATGTATCACTAAATATAAAGGACGATAAATATCACTACCTACTAAACCCTAATGTAATTTTACCTTTTAACATTGTCAGAAAAACTCCATTTGACCTCATTTACTTTCAAAACTACCTGATTATTTAGTATTCCATGATTTACAAGAGATCCAAATTGTTTAATTCATTAGGTTAGCAAAGTAAACGAAAATCTAAAGAAAACATGTGTATTCTCGAGCACTAAATCGAAAATGGAATATTATTTTTCAGGATAAGAAGCTATTTGTAAGTAGGCTAAATAATAAAATAAAACATGTCAGAATTAATTACATTTTTTGTGTTGTTGTTTGTATCTAAGGCAAATTTTTGAAAAAAATAAACGAAATTGTTTACCTGAAATTATTATTATTGGTTTATTTTATCAATTACTTTAAATTCATACTAATAGACAAAAACTTCACTATTACACATGAATAAATGTCATTACATTACTAAAATTAAGTAGTAGTTAAAAAACAAAAACATCCACTGCAAGGATTCGATGACGATCATTACGATGTGCAGGGACAGAATCTCGGTTACACTAACCACTACACCATAGTTACATGTGATACAGGCTCGAAATTTCAGTATCGTTACTCCTGATAAAAGAAATGTAGGTGTTGAAAAAACATTTGTTTTTTATTTAAACAATTAAATAAACTTAAAAAAAAAAACAAAAATAAAAAATAATGTAAATTAAAATGAATATATAAATCTTCACGGGTTTGAACCTACATGCTACTGAATGATAACTATGACATATTCTGTGAGGGGGTTACCAATTAATGCTTCTGTCTGTACCTACAGGTACCTAGTTTTTTGTAGCGTCCGCTATTGAGATGCTAACTTGGACGACCAGATCTGCTGATCTCCTGAATACACGAAATGCACATACAATATACGGTAGCAATCTATCATCATCATCAACAGCCTATAATAGTCCACTGCTGGACATAGGCCTCACCCGATGAGCGCCATAGATGGCATTGCTAATCATTTGGGGGTTATTACCCATAATCCCCACGCTGGGCATGTGCATGTGGGTTGGGGATCGCAGTTCGGTGGAGTTGTTCTGCAGAGGGCGCTGCTGACCGCAACTCGGTGTTTTTTCCTAAGTTGCCTCTTACGACACCCACGGGAAGAGTTGGGGTGGTGAAATTCTATGCCGGCACCACACGGCCTTCCAGCAATCTAAACTTATATAAAGAAGAAGGATTTCATTGTTTGTATGTTTGAATTGAATAGGCTCCAAAACCACTGGAAGGATTAGAAAAAAAATCACCATTAGAATTCTAAATTTTCCGTGATGAACATAGACTATAGAATATTTTCAATAAAGTTAGGGTACCATAACTTTATTGAAAATATTATTGCATACTTTATAATATTAGTATAGACGTGATGAACATAGACTATAGAATATTTTCAATAAAGTTAGGGTACCATAACTTTATTGAAAATATTATTGCATACTTTATAATATTAGTATAGACGTCAAAGAAAAATGCATACTACTGCCAGGTTACGGAAGAGTTTCATTCATCAAAAACTAAGGATGTGTAATAATGTAAGTTCATTATCCTTCAAAGGTTATCATAGAACCCAGAATTCCTGAAAACAACGTTCCTAATCGAACAACCATCATCATCGACGCTGGTCAAGAAGCTGGCACAGAACCAGTCCGCTTTGCTCTCTTCATGATACAGCAACTGACAGCCTGTGAAGAGTACCAGGAAATGAATAGAAAAGTACGCTGGGTGATATTGCCGTCGGTCAACCCGGATGGACAGGAGTATTCAAGATATGTGAGTAATATTTTTGTTAATAAATACCGTTACAAATTTAAATTCGTTAATAAATAAAACAATTAAACTGCACAGTCCACACATTATCATCCAGACCCAAGCAGAGCATGCTATGGATACTTGGTAATAGTTAGACAATAATATACATTACATAGTTTTTAGTATACCTACATAGAAAACACCCAGAATACCGAAATGTCTAGGTACAGCTGAACGAGTCTTATAAACAGTTGTAGTTAAAGCATATCGTACCTATTCTTATCAGCAAAAAATCACAATTTTTTTTGCCGGTCTGGATAACTTTTTTATTTTATAAGTATGGTAGTTGATAAGTACGTTGATAGGCATAATTATGTAGTTCGAATTAACAAGTAATGTAGGATCCTACTAATCTAGCATTATCAGTTATACGTTAACGTCTTTGCCCTACTATGTAATTGTTAACAGTTCGTGGTAAACGGGGATTATACTTAGAGTAGTTTAGTTTTAGTTTAAGCTCAGTGTAATTGTTTTTGTCGTGAATAAGTAAAAAAATATAACCGTTCTTAATAAACAAAACATTTTAATAGACTCGCATATCAATATTTACAACTCTAAATCTTATCAACATTCACATCTTCAACATCCAAATCTTTTTACAGAGCCCGGCATCCACCCGATGGAGAAAGAACTGTAGACTCTCAGAGGACAAAATGAGTATCGGCGTTGACATCACCCGGAACTTTGACACGCAGTGGAATTCTTGCCCAAAAATGGACAGTGGTTTCTCTCCCATGTTCCCAGGGCCCGCGGCTGCATCGGAAAATGAAACCGTATTCATCAAAAGCGTTATAGCCAAGCACAAAGAGTACACGAAACTGTACCTTAGTATCAAGAGAAATGGGCACTCTATCGCATACCCTCACGCTTTCACTAAGAATGATGCAATAAATATAGAATGGCTCAAAAAAGTGGCAGGCGATGTTGCTTCAAGAGTTAATCAAAGAACGAGTGGCGTCCACTTGTTCACAAACGATAGTATATATAATATGGAAGGTCGTCCTCATTGTGGACACAGCGTAGACTACGCGCATGAACAAGGTATCACCAATAGTTTCGAGATGCGAGTGTACCTTGAATCCGACAACAGTATCATGTCCATGTTTCAAAATCTGCCTCGGGGTTACGAGACCTCGCTCCGCAACGGATACTTTAGCGGTATCAAGGAACTTTACAACATAGTCATTAGCGATAAAGAATCAAAGGCAAAACTTAGATCGGTTAAAAAAAAACAAAAGAGTTTAAAATAAAGTTTTGAAATTGAATTTCAATGGTTATGTGCCGTCGGGGAATCCGGATAGGTTTACAGTTGGTTAGGTAAAGGTCGGCCCGGTACTCTTGTCGATACATTGCGATTTAATAGCAGTGATGATCGTCAACTAGGTCAAGATGATGTACCGGTATCGACATTTATTGCGGTTTAATATTTATTTAGTACATAATGGTGTATCGTTCGTTGGAGGAGTCGCTTTTCTACTTTTGAGTAGGATGTCGGTCATGCGCGGTGGCGGCGGCGCGGCACGCAGGCGCCAGGGGTGGGGCCCACGAGCCGCCGGCCCGCTCTCAGTCATCAGTCCGCCGCGGCTCCGGCATCGCGCCTTCCTTCTTCTCTCTCCATTACCAACAGTTGGCACAGAGTTTCAACTGAATTTTCCAACGAACTTTGCCGTTGCCGCCCGCGAAAACTGAAAATTTTTCTAAGTTCCTTATTTTCCGATTTTGAGATTTTCTTTCAAGTTAATGATTTACTTATGTAGTGATTTTATATTTTATGATTTGTTTAAAAAAAATCAGAAAAAACTGAAGCAAAAAAGTTAAATATCTTATACTTGTTTCGTAGTTAGTTTTAGTAGTTTATTAATTTGTGTTTTTTCAATCAAACGTTGCCGTGTTCCTGAGAAAAACCGCAGTTTCAGCAATCAAGGTATGTCGTAGCAATTTTCAGGGAAATTTCACAAATCTTTTAGTATTAGGAACCTTGGTCGGCGATGGGCGGAAGGCGTTCCCGTCGGCAACAGGTTGGAGGTTTCACAGAAGCGAGAGAGAGCTCCAGAACCTCGCAATTCTATTAACAGCTAATAAACACCCGGTTAGCCTTTCCTGCTAATTATCATCAAGGGACTATGATATTAAATTTCTCGCCTGGTTCAGCGGAATCTTCACTGGAATATTAATTTTCTGCAACATAAAACGGGTTTAACAAATTGTTCTTCAAATTACGGGTTTATTCGTTGTGTTCTGGTATTTTTGGGGGAAGATAAAATTGACTAAATTGTTGGGGCATATCGAACAGCTGATAGTTCAGCTGCCTCGTGTCCGCACATATATTTCATAAAACTCGGGTCGAGTGGGCATCCGACGCAATTCAGAGGGGGACATAGTTACCTTCATAACCAAAGTTTGAAGTGTCGATAAGAGTGTATCGATCGTTCTCATTAGCTAGTCACCCGTCGTATCGGAGATAAGGCAATGCGGGTACTTAACAAAACAGTACTTACCCATATACTCGTACCTTCAGTATTAAAAGTGGTTTCTGTTTTTAACGTTGATAACGGAACTAACTTAAAAATAAAAAAAGTAATATAAATCACGTTAAAGTTCAAGAAATTGGAATATAAAGTATTTTTTTATTTATATTTTGTATGAAAGCCGTGATTTTTTATGAATGTCATGATTCTATAACTGGTTAGAGAGGTATTTGGTAGAAAGAAATACAGATTCTTTTTGATATCCATGTGCATAATTGTTTTTTCTCATGTAAAACGCCAAAAATCTTTAAATCTCAGTTTAAAACAGGACAAAAATTGTTAATGTAAAATACAAATACAAAACACAATTGTTTACCTTCAGTTTTAAAAGTGTGTTACTGCTTTAAATTTAGAACACGGAACTAGTTTTCCAAAATTTGCGTGTACATATAATGTGTCTTAATTAATATTTTGTAACAAAGTCATGATTCTTTTTTTAAATACAGATTAGTTTTATATCGAACTTTATAATTTTACTGCCCCACGTTGAACTTCAAAAATCTTTTAATCTTAGAAGATCAATTTTTTTCAATAACAAATATTAAAACGGGATATAATATTAATATTTGTTTTCAATTTTTAATTTACTAACGTAAAATATGATCAGAAATTTATCCAACATTGATGAGTTTATTTTTTACCCCGTGTTGGGTGCCAGTTTTTAGGTGCGAAGACTAGCATGCTGAAGACTTTCCGGCTGTTAGTCTTTTGTTAATAAAATACTTTTAAAACGTATAAAAGCAATTTATCAAGTAATAAAATGGCTATACCAAGATTTGTACACTACAATTTCATTATAGAAGTATAAATTTAGCAAAAAAATCATCAAATTGACTTTTGCCGTTTGAAACTTTTCATCCACGTTTTCAATATCATTAGAAATCCTTAAAACTAAAACATATATAACGTATGTAGCGTAACCTTTTAAGACTAGATTTTTCAAAAGGAAATTTTGGCTCGCACGTAAAGGCGTTTATAATTAACGGAGGGCAGTAAAACAATTTAATTGCAATATGCACCGGACGGCCGTAGGGATACTAATAATTAAAATTAAATAAAGTATTTTTTTTATTATGTGATGTGATGACCTAAAAGCTCCAGTTCTCGCTGAGATAAACAGCTGGGGCGGACGGAGGGCTAAAATTATATTTTGCCAGGTTTATGATCAATCTACCTACGAGCTTATAAGTTCCCGTTTTTATCATTTTGGTCCAGAACCCTAAAATGCCTTCATGTGTTCAAAAGATTATAGCTAGGTATAAAAAATGGTTGCTACTTATTCAGAAAATTATAATTATACGATTATTGGACAAAATTATTTACAGTTATTTGACTCAGTTGTTTTTCGTACCAAATAACCTGAACTGTATTTCCAAAAAGGCCTATTGGTACGTTTAAGGATAATATAAACCATTAAATCATGATTAAGGAGAGATAATGGTGAATTCCAAAGAAGATAACTGTATTACAATTTATAATTCAAATGACTCGGTCGGTAAAGGAATTTAATTCGAGAAGTTACAATAGGTAAGTTGCCGGCCCTTTCGCCAGAGACACTTCAAAGGGACCCTTTGACCTTATATTTAATATTTATTGAGTCCCGAACCGAAATGAACTGAGTTGTAGCTTGTAGTTCTTTCAATATTTTATCGAAATCAAATTAATGATATTCGAGTCAAGTCTTTACTTATTTGGAGATATTTTCGCATTTTAATTATTCTTAAATTATGGCTTATATTTAATTTAGCGTCTACGGTATAAAAAAATCACTGCCATTGGAAATGATACCCATAGCAAACACCTCAGCAAAAAAATTTAAAATTCAACCAAAATTAGCTTAAAGAAAACCAGGAAAGCAGCAAAAAAGCTGCAAAACCTGCAAAATTGTAGAAACTGTCCCAAAACTCACACCGCCGTAAACATCAAAAAATTAAGACAGTTCAAAAGCCAGACAAACAGTCCTGAGTTAATTTCGCACGAAGTTAGAGAGGATATTGGATTTCTAACTCTACCTATGAATTCCATATAAATTCCCCAAAGCGTGTCCGTTGCTGGGTATTAAAATTTGAAGCTGTTGAAACTTGCCTCCTTTTAGTGTTCATTACAGTCGGAAAGTTGGTGAAAATTCATGAAGTTAAATTCTAATGAACACCGTAAAGTTTGCCTTGCGATCGCTCATACTCCTAACATCGGCATGCATACACTTTTGAAAGAAGGCCGCAAAATATAGACTCGCTGTTACAAAATTAAACAAATTGAGAGCACAACTATGCTAGGTTTGGGAAAGTTATAATTTTACCTATAATTTTATTAATAGTTAGAGGTCTGTAGAGATGTAGATAATTTTGTCAGTACACACAAATACACAAAATTAGATGCATAGGCTGAATTGTCAGGAACGTTAGAACGTGTGGCATTATATACAATTAAGCCACAAAATTGTTCAATATTCCTCTGCGTCTACTTATGCAGGTCTTGTGTCTAATATTATATTTTCCATAGTTTTGTGAGCCTAATTGGTATTAGCTAAACTATTAAGCAGAATACCTAGGAAACCTTTTTTTATACAGTCCAAATAGAAATATTCAAAGTCATTAATCAGTTCCCAAAGAAAAATACTATGACAGATACTAAAACAATACAAGTAAACGAAAATCTTTAACTACCCTCAAATTACACAAAAATGCCGCTAAGTTAATAGCAAAAGCTGTCAACAAACGCCAGGCGTAAACCAACAGAAGCTCAAAGCATTAACCAAATGAAGTCCACAAAGCATAAAGTTTTTAAGTTGAATCAGAGCGTCTACCAAACTTTAATTGAGAAGAGAAATTTCAGTGAGCTTTAGGACGTGTGTTGTCCTGCCACAGATTAAATTCCAATCTCAACATATAAAAACTTCACTTACTGGATTTAAGAACTGTTATGAATGATGAATGGAGATGAGTATTGTTAAAAATGGATTGAAAGTGACGGAGGTGGCTCACGATTTACGTTTGGAGAGAATGTGGGTTGTCTATGCCCATAATCGGTAGAATGCACAGGGCTAAAGCGTTTAATGCTAAAAAAGATGAAATATTTTATGGTATGGAGTCTAAAAATTAGATTTATTTTGACACTATAGTTCTCTAATATAGTGCCTGTTGATCATATCAACAGGCGTAGCGGTGTCAATATCTTATGTTTTATATGCCGTATTAGGTAACAAAGGATTTTTCAGACAAAAATGTTCCACTTTTAATTAATGTGGTAAAAATATTTTCTTTTATCAAAAACAAAGAATGAAGCCGCTGGTGGTAGAGCTAACTCTACCATAAATATACATGACTAGCGGTCCGCCCCAGCTACGCACGATATTTAACAATAAATTAATTTTTCATACGGAACCCTAATTTATTTGAAAATATTCTATAGCCTATGTTCATCACAGAAAACTTACGATTCTAATGATGAAAGAATTTTTCAAATCGGTTCTGTAGTTTCGAAGCCTTTCAATTCAAACAAACAAACAGTCAAATCTTTAAGTTAAACGCTTTTTTGCGTATTATCTATATCTATATCTTTTCTCTTTATAATATTAGCATAGATGATGACAAAACAGTTTGAAAACTTTTAAGTGGCACAGGTTGAGTTCTGCCAAAACGACTCTCTCACGGGACCGCGAACTACCAACTTGGAGGCACTTTAAACTTAATTTCCTGAACCTGATGACATTCACTTGCGTGTGTTTGCAGGAATTTATTCAAAGCCTTTCAAGGAAAACTTAGAAAAGCAGTGCAGTTATACGCATGACAGGATAAAGGTTAAGATGGGTTTTATGCAGTTTATACCTAAGTTTGGATGAAGGAACTAATGGGAGCTAGTTTCTGGTTTGATCAAACTCATTTGAAAGAAGCTGCTTCATTACCTCTGCGTATTGGAGGCTCAATTTTATTCAGGTAAGAACTATGAGATCAAGTGGTCGTGGCCAGAAGTTAGTTATTAAAGAGCAAAGGCTTTTGAATAAATAAAAAACACAACACTATAATATTGACTGGTAAGAAAAAACTGAAGACTCAACGCATTATCTTCTTGCAAAATTAAATTTTTGTTCGATATGTAAATAAATAAATAATGCCGGACAATCCACACAGCATCATTTAGCCCCAAGCTAAGCAGAGCTTGTGTTATGGGTACTAGATGACTGATATACATAATACTATATTATTACATGGATAGATATTTTCTACTATACATAGAAAACGACCAGAACACCCTGAACTGCAGATCGTACAAATATTTGTCCCGAGGCGGAAATCGAACCCGCAACCTACCGACCTACGCCCACCTCACCACAGAGGTCGTCAAATTAGGGTTGCTTTTGACATTTATATTCTCTTTTTGAAAAACGATACTACCGTCTCCTCAGTACGCAAAAATTCTCCATTGAGCGTGCACCTCGAGACTACAACGGTAGCCGTCATTGATGTTCATCTACATTATATACACAAATTATCTAAATCTACCCACAGAATCCCATCAATTTTCGAAGTAAATCAGACCGTACAGAACAACACGTAAAATATTAAGACACCCCCGCACACAATTTAAAACAAAACATACTTCAAGCAACATGCGCAACCCCATAAAAACTCAATGTAATTTAAACCTAAGGTACCGCAGAATTACCAATATACTGCATATAAATTGGAACAAAATCCCTTTTATGCCCCAACACCATCGTAGAAAACGATTCTACCCCAGTAGAGTATAAGAAACGATCTACGGGTTACCGCTGTTATTCTAAGTGGATTACGGCTAGCATTCCAGACCTAGCTAAGCCCGAAAAGCATTAAGTCTGGGTGGCTTAAGGTTGCGTTTTCTTCCAATCACACTTGTTTCGGGAAACCAATTCAATTAGTAAAATACGACGGCTTAGTAAGAAGCTACAAATAGGTATACAAATTTTAATTATAGTTCGTTTTGATATGCAATTTTCTCACATTTTAGTTTACTGGTAATACTTTGTCATCTTTCACCTTGATGAAACCATCATGAAAAATACTGACAATATATTTGTTAGTTGAATAAAAAACAATTTAACTTGTGTTACTATATGGGCTAGTGCAGGATTATGGTCGATGGCAACTTCGCGAGGCCTAAGTTGTTATCAAGTAAAACCTTATCTGGATGCATTTGAGTTCAAATTTAAAAGGACCATAAGTCACAACTTCCTTTACACCGCCGGCCGAGCCAGTAGCTTCATCTATACTAATATTATAAAGAGGAAAGATTTGATTGTTTGTTTGTTTGTATGTTTGTTTGTTTGTTTGAATTGAATAGGCTCCGAAACTACTGGACCGATTTGAAAAATTCTTTCACCATTAGAATCCTAAATTTTCCGTGATGAACATAGGCTATATAATATTTTCAAAAAAGTTAGGGATCCGCATGAAAAATTCAATAATTGAACCGTGCGCTGTATATTCAACCTCTTTTTCTATTATGGCGCGTCAGAATAGAAAAAGAGGTTGAATATACATATAGCGCACTACGCTTGATTTTTCTCTACGGCCAGTGTCAGTTATGGAGTGTCGAGTCAATGTCATAAATCCCAATGCTGTAAGAAAAAGTAAGGGATCCGTATGAAAACTGTGAAACCCATCGTGTTAGTGTGTATAATTTATGAAATTTTTGTTTAATACCCGTGCGAAGCCGGGGCGGACCGCTAGTTATGAAATAAAGTATTATAATAAAGAATATACAAGCTGCCAAAGAAACTAATCAACTCTCGCCGGTTAATTCATCAAGAAGTAGCGTAGCCATTTCGATAACTTGCCGCACCCCTATCCCATAAACAATAACTTGATTATGATCTATTAGTGTGCTTTGAGTACTGTGTTACTTTATTACAACGGCATTGATTTAACTTATTTTTAATAATAATAAATAATGCTTGACAATCCAACACAGCAATAACCCTCAAGCTAAGCAGAGCTTGTGTTATGGGTAGATGTCTGAAAAACTAATAAAATATATTACAATATAGATGTATATTTTTATCATATAGAAAACGACCTAAGCACCCGGAAGAAATGTCTGTAGATCGATCAAAAATTTGTCACGAGGCGATATTCGAACCCACAAAACATCGCAGTCAAACCTTCGACCACCGTGCCACAGAGTTCGTCAAATTAAATATTGAATTTACGATAACGATCGTTTAAAGATAGATGTAGCTTCTTCTTATAGGTTTGGTAATTTATATTTTTGGTAAATTTTAGTTTAGTTGTTTTGTAAATGTGTTTACGATCCTTGTCCAGCAGTGAACAGTTATTGTACGCTGTAATATTAGCGTTCGGAATAATAACTCGGTGCTTTGTTTCCAATCATTATTGTCACAAAACCTAAGAATACATAGAATAGAATATAAGTTTATTAGCACACACATAAAAAACAAAGAGAAAAAACTTACAACAGATCGAAAACCTTACACTAAAAACTCTACATTAAAACTTAACCCAACCATAACCAATAAAACACAACACAAACATAAAAAAAAAACACTACGCGTAAAGTCAGAGGTTGGAAATTGGTCTTTCTCTAAGAGAAAGACTTGCTATCTGGGTAGAATAGAGGTAAACTACGTAGTAAAGTAGCTATTTATACAAAACCAGCGCGCTACCACCCACCCCTCACAAAACTCATTAGATATATGAAAGAGTTCACGATGTTATGATTGATCGAGTTCGCAACGGATCCGGCTCGAAGGACCAATCGCACAAGCGTTGAATTACCCATTTATTCACTTACGTCGAGTGTGTGTCGAGAGCCGATATCTTGAGCGATATATTAGATGGAGATAATATCTCCATGCTAAGGCTTTTTGGGAGGAGGCTTTTTGGCTGTACTTGGATCGGTGTCCTTGTTGGTTTTATTATTCTTGAAGGTGAAAAAATTTATTCTTCGTGCACCTTTCTTTGAGTTTTAGGAATAAAGCTATACCAAAGTTTGGCGTAGGTATAGCATGTGTACGATCAACCATACTGTCTTATTTTTTGAATCAATTGAATTCCTGAAACCGATTATAACGTTATTTTCTTAATAAAAATGAGTACAGAACAGAATAGCTTGCAAGATTTTTTCCATTTCACAATAAAATCTATTCCTAGAATGACTTACGATTCAACAATTAAGTACCCAGCTACTGAGATCCTGGGTTCGATTCCCGGTCAGGCCAAATAAATTAGGATATTGGATTTATAAGAAAAATCACAGTATCAGCTCGGAGTAGCACATTGTCGAATGTAAGAATATATATATAGCCACTTATAAGAAATAACAATCTTGCGCACATGACAAGTCTATGTTCTGACTGGCCGACGTGGCCAAATTTCGGCTTGGAAGACATGATCCTTATCACAATCAAATAGCTAAACACTTTCATTGCCGACGCACTCACTAACCTGGAGATATTGAACTGACGGCTGCACAGTGAATGCGTTAATACGCGGTATTATAACAACTCAAGCGCAACCATACACCTGGATAGAACTTTGTCCAGCAGTGATTATAATGATCAATCATATTCCTACTAGGTTCTATCTAGGGCAGATATAACTTATTTATAAACGTCGGCGAGTATATTTTCGTATAGACCCTCTGAAATAACAGCGACTCTGAAAACCTTATTTCGTATTCACGTGTTCCTAGCTATTGTTTACGCTTAGGGAAGCGGTGCAGTACACTCGGCGTCATAAATGTTATACAGGAATACAGGTTTTTTCTTTGTGAAAAAATCCGTGTCTATGAAAAATGTAGGTATACTAAACATTTTGTGATAGGAAAATTACGAGGGTCAAGTCAATGTTTTCTTAGCGACAGAACTGTTGACTAAGTTTTCTAATGTTGTTTTACCGCACCACAGAATATATAGTTATAGTACTAACACTGTTCTTGGAATTTACCTGCAAAGGTAGCTGCTTTTCCTCTTCAAAAAATCTGGTTTATTCCCTAGAAATAGTTTAGCTCCATGCCAAAAAAAATTATCACGGATTGTTCAGCAGTTTAGTCGTAAATAGGTAGCAGGCAGACATATACATTGGTATATGGAGGTGCTTTCACACTGTTCCAAATCTTCCTGATGCATCTTCGGCCACATTATGACTTATAATCAGGTAATCAAAAAACGTCCTAGTCATTATAAAAAACAGATTAAGAACTACATCAATGCAAAATTTCAGCCCGATCAGTACAGCAGTTTCAGCGTGAGGTAATAAACATCAAAACATGTAAACAGCCAAACTTTCGAATTTATAATATTATTGAGTTATAGACTTTAATATCGTGAGTCGGTCGGCACAAGTGTACCTACTCAAACCCAATTACTTACGAATAGTCAACGCTCCAGAACTAAACCTTATAATGAAATGTCAAGAATGTCCGGAGACTCCCTAATAATGGAACGATTCGTTTTTTGTACCGGATATTCGAAAAGCATGGACAATATATCAGTTTTATCACGCAAATTTCAGTCTCCAGAAAACAAGAAAACACCACAATATGAGACTTAACAACTTCGCATTAGAGCACAGTTTTCTATGAGAAAAAAAGAAATTATGACCGTCAATGAGATAAAGAGAGCAAGGGGTTTTGAATCAAAAGTCTATAAGATAAAGCTTCTTTTTCGGTTGTTTGTGTTTTCTATATGTCGAAAGATGGGATAGTTGTCGTGACCTCGAGAGGGTCATAAGAGGGCTCAGATAATATGAACTTGAAGGTTTCGTGGACATTTGACGTATTTTGGAAACTCGAGGGTCCATTATTGCAATCTGAGGTTTGAGTAAGTAGGTACTCAGAAACTTTTTCCGTTACTCAAAAAGTAGTTACCTACCTACCTAAGTTATGCTTTTTATTTCAAAATATTGTTGACATAGGTGTACTCAAACATAGTGAACAGAACCTTTCTTTCTTTCTTTTCGAAAATAATTTCTTTACGGGTAGCAAGATATTAATTGGATATATAATCATAACTAAGAATGATAATGATAAAAAACAATTAACGATTATAGAAGTAAGAAAAAGAAATATAATGCAAAATAATTACCAAAATTCCTATATACAGAATTCCATAAGCAAAGATACTAAAGGTACGGATAAGCTTGAGATTCTTTTTGCTTCCTGGTAGAAATAAAACTAATTGCAAATAAACCATTTCCCAAAAGTACTGTACTAAATGAGCAGCTCTAAATAATAGAATCGGTACTAACATTCTCAAATTCCATTGGCAATTGAGCGATCTATTGAAATTTGAAGCCTGTAGAGGCTGCAATTTGTATACATCCGATGTACCGGAAATTGACCGGCAACGGATACTCCTGGCCTTTGTCTAATTTAGTACAGGGATATAACACAAGTTGGTCGTTTTTTAGCACTTATTATTATGTAATAATAAAGCTTCCCCAATCAATGCAATCAAGCGAAGCAGGGCTTGTGTTAGGGGTACTAGGTTACTAATATTCTTAATTCAATATATTAGAGAAATATATATTTTTATTATAAATTGGAAATAACCATGACACCATGAAAAATATCTGCAGACCAACATATGCCCCGAAATGTGAATCGAACCCGCATCTTCCTGCGTCGCAGGCGGACCTAAGACCACCCCGCCACAGAGGTCTTCAAGGTAGATGAGTATTGAAATATTTAAAAATTTTATCCCCATAGGAATTATTGAAAGCTTTCGAAAATAAAGAACGTCAGGTGGAAGGTTTTAAGTTCTTTAAACACTGTGCCACTCCACCAGTATAATAAATAATAATAATTAAGTACTGTAGAATGAAGATCCCGTATTCCCCAAAACAAACACGGATTTGGTACAAAAATGTACGAAAGTGCTACTTCATTTTATCTCTAAATTTAATTTTAAAACCCACAAAATTAAACCGTTTCTAATCACACCGTGCACAAACAACTCATTCCAGTCTTAACCCTCAAATCGCAATCGTAAAAACTCCCTAAAAATGGGGAATAAAGTTTTATTCGGGAGATTAGACTCTATCGAGCATTAAAGAAGATAAACACTATAAACAGACGGGCTATAGACACCCTGTAAACTATTTTCCATGTCAGCGAAGTACGCGTTTATGGGTACCGTCGCTGGTAAAAGCGGGTTTTGAAAGATCCGAAAATTTTCAGCTAAATTAGAACTCCGATGTTGAAATTAAAAAAGTTAGAACATTTAAAGCATAATGTTTGTTGATCTTATGAAACGACGTAACCATAAGCACAAGTATCACAGAACTTCAATAGCTTCCTAAGTTTATCATCGCAATAAACAACAATAAAAACTGTATGAAAATCAATGTCATCCAATAAACTTTTAGTCTTGTGCATTTCGGTTTCTACCGTTCACAAGTACACAGCAAAAAATGATGATAAAAATAGATATTTAAAATAACAGACAATGGCAAGATAGGTTGGTAGTTGAAAAACCTTTGCCCAGCAGTTAAGCGACTGTATAAAGATATTATCGCTTTTCTCAGTATCTGTACCTGCCCCCAACCATAAAGCTAGCTGCTTGTAGCGATAAACCAAGCGCCAGGTTAGTTCAAGCTGCATTTTACGGCTTTTTGAATTATTTCACGGCTTTTAAGCAGTCTGCGGTGCGGATTGCTCCTTTATGACGTACACGCTTTCAATGAATCTTAATGCTGTTCACGCTTTTCAGTGAAGGACTGTTCAGTTGGGATAGGATAATATAACATAAAAATCTCAAAAGAGTCGTATCAGATTTTTCTTCAAATGAAGGGTCTGTAGAACTAAGCCTGTTTGTTTCTAGTTCTAACAACTAATTGACGTACCTAATCTTCTTTTTAAATAAAATTAATATGTTTTTTATATTTAGGACGATATTCAGAGATTGCATAAATACTTTTTGAAAGCTTTGTCTCATTTTGAGACAAAATAAAGTGAAAAATTGCTAAAAATGTAACTATTTATTAGTAAAGCTATTAATAATAGATACGTACGTTTTCATACTAATATCGGGATTTATTGTGATGCATACCGGTGTTTTTAGATTCAATGTAAATTTCAGGAACTGGAAAAATACGTCCCCTTATAAACTCGTAATATAACCACGAGGCAAAATTTATTACCCATACTTGGCCTTACCCTTCCTTATTACCAATTTATCTGCCCCACAGGCAATTGTAGATAAGTACCGAGTATCCGATACGTGTGTACTCAACTTCAATAATCGTAGTTTCTACGTCACTAAACTTGAACGTTTGTAGCGAAGAACATTAGACAGTCTTGGGAATCCACTCGTTTACATCGAGGTTTTAAGAATGTACCAAAAGGTTGCAAATCGGTTCTTTTTAGCTTTTGTTCGCGGTGATTTTGAGACGAAAGGGAGCATTTTAGGGTTAATAATGCTTGGTTGTTGTGTCTGAATGGCAATGTGACGTTTTTTGTGTAATGAAGTCATTAATATTACTTATATTTATTACTTTTATATCTAAAAATTAAGAGTAGGCTTCTTATACTGCCTTAATTTATAGACCTGTGCTATTTAAGCCTCTGTAGTTCTTATTTTGTGTTAATTTATTTATTACTTCACAAACATTCCTTACCTATAAACATCTATAAACATGGTAGCTATAGGTATGATGAGTAATTTGTTTTCTTCTATTGACATAAGTCAGCGACAAAAACTGTTAAGCAACCGCTATAGGTTAACAAATTTTTATAACTTATGTTTTTATATTATCATATATTGTATTATTATTTATAGTGTTCAATAAAGTTCAAGGCACATTCCTTATAATTTTTCTGTATCGACTTCAAAAAGATGTAAATATGAATAATTTTATACCACATCTACGATTTCGGAATCCCGTAAAAATAACCAATATCTGATGGTTTACGTTCCCGTCTGCGGAACTCTTATTGTACAATAAAAATGTTATGAGGTAACTCTATTCAATGAACTCGTTGTTATTGAAATCGACGTTTCGGTTTAAGTGGCGTACCTTAGCGAGGGGAACCGCTATATCTCTGATGCTTGGTTTTAAAGTACAAGATTTTAGAACTTGAGGTCGATACTGTATTGGGTTTGGATATTTTCTGAAGAGGATATTTTCAGGAGAATAAACAGAAAGGACGTTAGACGAGAAAAGTAGCAACAATAGCATAAGCTATAATAAGCTTATTGTAGCTTCAAGCTATACATGAGCAGTTTCACGAGCTATAGTAATCTTTATCTAGCAAAGGGTGCCAAATTATTGAACGAAAATTAATCTGATGCAGCTTGAATCTAGGACTCATTGGGCTCGTGCTTGAGTGGATTCATATACTTGCTTATCAATTCAAGTCCCTCTACTCTTAACGAATACTTTTTACTATTATTGTTGCTCTTAAAACCGTCTGAAAAGCAGCTGAACTCTGAATAACTAAAACGACAAATAAGCCTGTCCAAAACAGATTCAAAACTACACGTTCATATAGAAACTGCCTGATTTTAGGACATTCTACTCTTTACAACAAAATTTTCCTACTATTTCAGCTTTTAAAACCGTCTGAAAACTAGCTCGCCTTTGAATAACGAACACGACAAATAAGCCTGTCCAAAACAGACATAAACTATACATTCATATGGATTCATACAGGAAAGAGCGTGCACGTGAGAAAAGCTGACGTATTTATTATTTATTTGGGAATTCCCGAGGTGCGGCGACATAAGGCTGTCTTTACACTAGTGATGGGGAAAGCAGTAGATAAGAATTATATGAGATAACGGGATCGTTGCACACCCTGTGCGCTTGCTCAGTTATTAAGTAATATCAAATTAACATTATTGGATATAGAGTAAATAATAATGGGCAGAAACAAATGTCGAAAGACTGCTGGCAGATGCTGGATGCGACAAGCCGAAGACAGGGCGCTATGGCGCTCATTAGGGGAGGCCTATGTCCAGCAGTGGACTAATATGGGCTGATGATGATGATGAGACGAATGTTCCAGTTAAATTAATAATTCTGGACAATTCACACGGCATCACCTAGCCCCAAGCTAAGCAGAGCTTGTGTTATGGGTACTTGATAACTAATTAAAGTAATACATGACATCATCATCATCATCACCAGCCTATAACAGTCCACTGGTGGACATAGGCCTATACATGACATAAATAGATATAATTTTATTATACATATATAGAAAACATCCAGAACACCCGGAGCCTGGACCTAGCAGGAATCGGATAGAGGTGGGAATCGAACCCGCAACCTGTTAAGTCGCACATTATAATAGCCTACTTACCGTTTATAATTTACTAGTGGTCTACCCCGGCTTCGCACGGGTATTTAATAAAATTTAATTTTTCATGCGGAAACCTATTTTTTTTTAATATTATAACCTATGTTGATCAAGGAAAATCTCGAAATTTAATGGTGAAATAATTTTTCAAATCGGTCCTGTAGTTTCGGAGTCTATTCAATGCAAACAAACAAAAAAAACAATGAAATCTTTCCTCATTATAATATTAGTATAGAAGTCCTGTAAAGTTATATCAACCATTATTTTATTACCATATATATAATATGTGTATATTATAACAATTATATTTATTTCGTGCGTCCTGTGCTATCCCTAGTGGAAAGCCAGCCTTAAGGACGAATAACTCATCTTTCAGACATATTGACTTTGGATGGAAACATCTCTGGAGATAAAATTGCAACGGATACATTTTTGTGTTTGTTTGGTCTTATGTTATTGGTTGTAGGAAGCAAAAATGTGGCAAGGGATGTTTTAGGGGACCATTTGCATGAGGTGAAGTTATTTATTATGAAAGAGACTTCAACAAACATGGTTGGAAGTTTCCTGGGAGCAAATTAGGTTTTTATCTTGTATGGACCTATAGAATAATAATAATAATAATAATGTCGGACAATCCACACAGCATCCAGCCCCAAGTTAAGCAGAGCTTGTGTTATGGGTACTAGATGACCGATATACATAATACAATATTATTACTTAAATAGATATATTTTATTATACATAGAAAACGACCAGAACACCCTGACAAATATTTGCAGATAGTACAAATATTTGTCCCGAGGTGGGAATTGAATCCGCGACATCCTGCGTCGCAGGTGGACCTTCGCCCACCGCGCCACAGAGGTCGTCATAAGACCTAGATGATTTCGTGATAAGTTTTCGCCGCAGTTTTACGTACCTATGTATATGAACATGGGATTCGATGGAAAAGTTTTGCCTACAATATAGCTTATAATCAGCTTTTGGTTTGGTGTGACCGTAACACCGCTTTCAAGAATATTCACATAAAGTAATGGTATACACATAAATTAAAGATTTTTTTTAAATATACTTAAACAGAATTTTTTTAATATAATTTTTTAAATCCCCATTTAATAATATTAATAAAAATAAAGCTGTAGCAAGCAGCAAATACAAGAATTAAAAAATAACATTTATTTAAAAATTCTTTAGAAAATTTTATACCCCGATAACGTTTTGCGCACGGTTAAAACTTTAACCCCCAATAACGCCGCGTCAATTTAAATCATCTTGTTTATTTCTAACTAGGTTTAAGAAGTTAACGGTTTCACCGCCATTGGGGGACGACAACGCATTATTAAATTTCGGTAGCGTAGCGTTCCTAAGCGTTTTATAAAAGAGTTTGTGTGTTAATTTACACATGAATTGCAACTTTGAGGTTATAGTTATTACTTATGGCAGACTATTTGAGTGTACATAGCGTTTCCGCTAAGCGTTGTAGCGTTGTATAAAAGAGTTTGTGTGTTAATTTCTACATGAATTGCAACTATGACGTTATTAACGTAACAAAAGAAAAGTACAATAGGCAGCCTTGTCGCTTAGAAGCTATCTCTTCCAGGCAATCTTTGGATGGAAGGAATTATTTTGTTTATGAGAACAGCAAGGGGTGTAATATAATATTTATTATTATCATTCCATGAATACTTAAAATAAATAATAAATTAATATAACTAATACTACTAAATAAGAATAATAGATATTAGGTCCTTACATATGAAATTGGCGTTTTGTATGGGAGGAACAAAAAGTCGAATATTTTTTAATATAATATATTTAATTAATCAAAGTATGAACCATTATTTTCTATGCACTTTTGCCATCTTATAGGTAGTTCATTGATCCCTTTACTAAAAAAACCAGTCGGACGGGAATCAATAAAATCTTTGAAGGCGATTTGGACTGCCCCATCGGAGTTGAATTTTTTCCCTTGCAAGAAGTTATCCAAATTTCGAAAAAAATGGTAATCTGTTGGAGCAAGGTCCGGGGAGTACGGAGGATGTCTTAGACTTTCCAATTGAAGCTCTTCTAATTTAGTAGCCGTCTGTTGCGCAGTGTGTGGTCTAGCGTTGTCGTGAAGCAGCAGTGGCGTGGAGCGATTGACCAGCCTAGGTTGTTTAGCCGCTAGCTTTTCCATCATGGTTTGCAATTGCTGACAATAGACATCAGCCGTAATAGTCTGGCCAGATTTGAGAAAACTGTAATGAACAATACCGGCACTAGTCCACCAAACGCTTACAAGTAACTTTTTTGGGGTTAATTTTCGCTTGGGGCAGGATTTGGCTGGCTGGCCAGGATCCAACCATTGCGCTGAGTGCTTCCGATTATCGTAAAGAACCCATTTTTCATCACAGGTAATGATTCGGTTTAAAATACCTTCATTATTGTGCCGGTTTAGTAATGTAACGCAGCAGTCGACGCGCGTTTGCCGGTTTGCTTCAGTCAATTCGTGAGGTACCCACCTTTCAAGCTTTTTAATCTTCCCAATTTGCTTCAAGTGAATTAAAACAGTTTTATCACTAACACCGCAGCCTGCAGCTAACTCGGACGTGGTTTGCGATGGATCCGCTTCCACAATAGCCTTCAACTCTTCATTATCAACTTGAGTCTCAGGCCGTCCACGGGGCTTGTTCTGCAAGTCGAAATTTCCAGAACGAAAACGTTGGAACCAAAAACGAACTGTGTTTTCTTTTGCAACACGACCGCCATACACATCATTCACCCTTCGAGTTGTTTCCGCAGCACTAGTGCCACGGCGGAACTCGTACTCGTAAATAATGCGATATTTTAAGTTTTCCATTTTGTAAAATGAGTGACGCAAACAGAAAAAAACAGAAGAAAAAAAACAAATGAATGACGATCATCGAAGCACAAATACATGAGTCTATAGCTGTACAAATTTGAATTTGGAATTCCTTACCAAAGAGGAGAAATTTGTGATTAAAGTGGCCAGTACGAAAAACGCCAATTTCATATGTAAGGACCTAATATTTTTATCATACTCGTAGGTACATAGAAAACGATCAGAACACTGGGAACGAATATCTGGAGATCGTGTAAATATTTGTCCAGAGGTGGGAATCGAACGCGCACCCACAGAATAAATATTTTGTTTCAGCCATATTCAATGAGAAATATATTACCTTTGCGGTTAGTATATTTATGAGTTATCGACGTAGCTCAAACGATAAGCAAACCGAAATGGCATTGGGTCGGCCATATCTCGCAATTAACCAACAACGACTGGGGTAAACGTGTAAGAACACGTTTATGCAGTGAGTGGAGACCGCACTAGGCAAACGTAGTGGCCTCCGGCCAGGTTGGATGACGACCTAAGCTAAAGACATGGTGCTATGGCGCTCATTAGGGGAAACCCATGTCCAGCAATGGACGAGCATGGGCTAATTATGATGATAACTATGATGATCATACTATTTCTACGCAAAGATGCGTAAGCATTGTATCGCGAGCGTACCACCATACTATACATAGGTACTATACACTTATATACTATACATCGCGATATCTATTCATCCAAATCCCGTAGATCCCAACTAATGGTCAGCCTTTGTGAGATGTCTCCTTATCCTACTATTGTGTATTCTGGCTTTACGTTTGGGGTCGGAAGTTGTGTCACGAACTATGATAGTTAACGGTAGGTACGAAAGGTTGAGTGTATATGCCATATTACTTCATTAATCTAACAAAAACAAATGACAATCTTCTTTTTTTGAACCCTTCTATTCTTTTACCAAATAGGTACAAATAAAGATTTAAAATTTTAGAACCCATTCCTTTATCAAAAACAAATGACGATCTTCTTTTTTTGTATATCGAAAAGAGAAGGCTACTTTCTCCTTCGCATTATCGGTAATGGGATTCTAGCTTCATGAAGAAAAGTTTTGTACACAAAATGTTACCAGAAATAGTTAAGCAATCAATCTCACAATGCAACAAATGTTACCAGATAAGTCATTACTGTCACTGCCCCACATTCCAAGCGGCCGTAAAGAGCAATTGCTCTCAAAGCACTTTCCCCAGCTATGTGCAAATTACAGCGACCCATTTACCCGTAATTCGGGTTTTGTCCGACTACCCGCACGATGCCCTACAATTTACACCGGACGCGCCCAGTCGGCGGTGCACGCTCGACTAGGCAACACGTGTCTTTAACTGCACACTGCGTTTTATGCCACTATTAGTTTAGCTTGTGATAGTTGGCTTTAAGCTAAATGTTGGTTCTGCTGCTCATTAAATGTCTCTAAGCTCTAAGTACCTTAATGAATACATCCTCAGTTGCAACACAAACCAAAAATTATAGATGTAGCAATTCTTAAAAAAAATAACATCAACTATTTGAAAAAGGATTTCGAAACGATGTGTAATACAAAGTTTTCTCCGGATAAATCTTAATTTATCCGTATATCGCAGAGAGTTTGATTCAAAAACTTACTGTAGCTGAACGATTTTCACGAACTTCTAAGAGGCATTGTTAAGCAATCTTCGGTTAAGCAAAGGGTGTTTTCGAGGGAAATTTAATTTTTATTTGGAAGTTTGCGCTAGGGTTGGTGTTATCGTAAAATTCTAGTGAAACTTCATATTATTACTAATCACACGCATTTTTGGATGGTTGAGAAAGCCCTAAATATGGGCTATTTTTACCGAAGGTTTGTAACAAAAATAGGGTTATGAAGATAGAGAATGTATGTTAACTATTTTAACGAAATATGAAACCCGATTTCATAGCCCCTTAAAAATAGATACCCCAATCGAAGACATGACAAAAAATTTATTAATAATTTTATAAGCCAGCTTCAAAAAAAGATGGAGGTATGTTCGGCTGTATGTATATATGTTTTTTTATGTCCGTTCAACAATTCTCTTTCTTTTATAGACCGATATGGAAGAATATAATAGCCTCATTATAAATTTATTCTTGGGGATTTAATGATTATCCTTTTAAAAAGTTTAAAACTTAGGGATTCGAAGAGCTAATTAAGTTTTCCAAAGGAACAGTTTATATTCTGGTAGCCCTGAAACAAATTATGAGCTGGCAACCCTGCAACGTCCAACCTGACAGAGCGAGCGAATTAAAGATTGTCAACAAATTTATTATTCGCTCCAGTGAACTCGAGCCGTCTTCCCCTAGGGGTATCTATATCTCTTATACATATACAGATATATTTGTTCAATATATATATAATTTAGGGCTTGGGAATACTTTAGCCTGTTGTAATTAAGTCACGTAATAGAGATGTCAATTCTCACCTCGTTAATGACATTTGGAGAGTCTGTACTTTCAATTTTCTCTTTAATTCGATCAATGGTGAGTGACAATGGTTCTATAATAGACACTAATGGGTAACTTTTTCAAAAGCTTTTTTAAAAAATCTACTTAGCATACTAGTTTAGTAAGTTACCTTGATAATATTCTGTACTTAAAATATTCGTTCAATCTCTAGAAATCAAACAAAGTTAATAAGTCAACCACCATGTTTGTGGGTCGTGTGTACCACTAATAGGGTATTATGAACTTCGTCTAAGAACAGAGGAGAGGGTGCACAAGCCCTTAGGGAAGAAGGGAGGGGGAGGTATTTGAGGTACCCGTAAGCAAGGCAAGATTACAGATGGCAAGATAAGCTCCGAATTAGACAAGGAATTTTGTATGAACTTGTTAGATATTATCTTCGCTCTTTGTGAATAATAGAGTGCGATCGATGTTTTCCGGTTTAATTTTAACGGGTATTTTCATTTTCGGGAAGCTGGAAACACATAAGCAGCATTTTTAAGTGTAATTTTAGCATGGTGAATTTTTTTGAGGAAAAACGCCAGGGGCGTGGTCCCAGAGGAAATGTTTTGTTTTAATTTTGGATTAGGTCAGACGCATAGCGATACCATCAAAGGTTTCTCGTGTCGTAGGGAAACAAAAAGAGATCAAGTATGAATTATGTTTTTAGGCTAAAAACAATCATTATCAAAGGTAAATGAAGGTCCATTTAGCTTTTTTACCTAGAGGTACAATATAATTAATACAAAACCACGTGAACAAAATTATTGATTTTTATTTGTTGACAATTTAAATAATATATTTGAAGTTAAATATGCCTTTATGTTGCTCTCGGTCAAGAATTAGTTCAACGCAAAATCAGCTCGAACCGTTTAATATTTACGAAATGATGTACCTATGTAAAATATATATTTTTTTATTTTTTTTCCCAGTCTAACATATTTTTTAAAGAAACCCGTCGCCAAAAGGCAGAGAGCCTATATTGCTGGCAGCATTGCAACGTTTACTGATAATGCACAATTGGAGGCAAAACAAAAATATCTACACTAAAAATAAAAGAACAAAGCAAAGCACGATCTTCCCCAACAGAATGACCTGCGGCACAAAAACATCCCCTCTTCTTAAATCTCAATTACGGTTGAAACCATGTCTTGGGGCTGCACGTTTGCGGAATTAAATTAATGACCGCACATATTGCTGGTGGCTAAGGTGGAACCTGAATTAATTGCTGTTTCTAGGGTTCCGTGGGTTAGTTAGGAAAACACTTACTCACATCACGATTTTATTAATCATTATTGAGCCTTGTATTTCTGTATTTTCAGATTTATGATTCGAAAAACATGTACCAAATACATTACTACTAATAAAAATTTCACATTGCAATCAGTTAAAATCAAAATCAAAATGCGATTCTACATGTCAGATAACATTTAATAAAACATAATAAAATAATTACTGTGATGTGCAAACTTATTAATACAAATTGCGAGATAGAAAGGTTGTCAGAAGTGACGCTATATGTATAGGAAGGCCCGCCTGTGAAGCTGTAAGAAGTGGGTTCGATTCCCAAACATTTCTTTCCAGCCTGATGTCTATTAAAACAAAAATACCTAGGAATCTCTTCGACCTCTTTATTAAGAATTAAGTCAAATTTTGATCCATTCTCGGATCTTAAATATCCAAATCACACTTATATTTAAAATTTGGATGTTTGTTACCTGTCTCTCAAGCCAAAACTATTAAGGGCAGAGCTGAACGAAATATAAAAAAATTCTCACCTACAGAACCCTATATCGAATCGTAACCAAACACGCCCTTGTTAACTCAGGTTTTTTCCTTCTCTACCTGCCAGTTAGATGTTTTATTAAAGTGATAGGTAATTGTTTATTTAGCGGTTAAAAAGTAATTGCTCTTTTGTTTTAATTATTCACTGCTTTGTTTAGGTTCCTACGCCTTGCTACGAAGCAGGTTTCTTGCTACGATTTGCTACGGCGTAGCAGATTTCGTAGATGCCCGGAAAATAGAATTATGACGTCCACTATAATTGTAATAAGATGGAATACCGTTTATTAGTTATTAGCGGTCGCCCCGGCTTCGCACGGGTGTTTAACAAAATATTTTTCATATGAAACCCTAACTTTTTGAAAATATTCTGTAGCCTATGTTCATCACGGAAAATTTAAGATTTAAAGGTGTAATTAATTTTTCAAATCGGTTCAGTAGTTTTGGACCCTATTCATTCAAACAAATAATTAAATCTTTCCTCTTTATAATATTAGTATTAGTTATAAGGAAACGTAGCAAAGCTTTCTTGCTACGATTTGCTACGGCGTAGCAGATTTCGTAGCCTGCCCGGAAAATGGCATTATGACGTACATAACTTTAATACGATGGGTACAGTTTATTAGTTATAGCGACAGCTTCATATCTCCGAACCAAATACGTTGTGGGGGCGAATGACACTTGCCCGTACCATTCGTGAAATATATTAACTGACAGTAAACTAGTTTTTTTTTGCTCTATACTATGTCTACAGCTGGACTTACATAAGAAGGCCTTTTACTCGATATATGATTTAACGATATTTATGATATTAATGATATTTGTGCTTGGTCAGATATCGCTCAGTTGCACATCGATAATAATATGTATATATCAATAATGACATGTAGATACATCGCAATCGCCTTATACGTATATTTACATTAAAAAAAACATGTATTAGATACGTGTAAAGGAACTAGTGGTTTCGATCGCATTTCTTCCACAAGTGCACAAGAAAATTTTATGACGACATATTTCTAGCATATCTATATAAATATTATAAAGAGGAGAGATTTGATTGTTTCTTTGATTTAAATAGACTCCGAAATTACAAGACTGATTTGAAAAAATCTTTCACCATTATAATTCTACATTATGATGAACATAGGTTATAGAATATTTTCAAAAACTTAAGGGATATGAAACTTTAATAATAGGTATAACCCAGCTTATAAGTATGTGTGCGTGTTAAAATTTATAATTTGAAAAACTTGTTACATACCCGCGCGAAACTTGGGCAGACTCCTAGTTTTATATAAAATTTGACTGGCTTTAGTGCTTATCACCCCAAAGAGCATCATTGTGTCTACGAAAAACATATCTATCCATCTACACATAGGACCACTTCATCATCATCATCATCCAGCCTATAATAGTCCACTGCTGGACAGAGGCCTCCCCTAATGAGCGCCATAGATGGCATCATTATGTGGGGGTATACTAAAATTAAAGATAATTAATTAATAGTATTAATAATAATATTAATTAATTATTATTCTATTTAAGACCACTTCATATCTAAGGAATATTCATGCTTCACGTCTTCTTGTTTTCATGCACCACAAGATACAAATTTAGTATTATTTGATAACTTAACTTCTAGTTTAGGTTCCTAGTTATCTAAAGCACTGCGTCAGGTGTACGACACGGTAATCGAGTTTGTACGAAACTTGCTCCACATTACCGGCTTTGCCACATAATGAGAGTCTAACACAATATTGTTTGGGGCTTGCCAACAATGGGGAAAGTTTGGAGATACTTAACTCCGCCATATTTAACTCAAAAGTATTCTCAAAAATCTCTACCTTGCAGTTGATGTTTCATACAGTTGATATATGTATATGTATTTGTCGATATTTTAACTGCATCATGAGTAATGTCATTAATTCTCTACTACGTATCTTTTAGCGGTTTTCTAGATTTAATACATATATTAATTATTATAATATTTATTATAATACTAATCCGACGTTTATGAAAATAGTCGAATTGTATTTTCCCCATCAATCGGTTCTGGTATGAGTATTTTGGTTTTTTTATTGATAACAATTATCAACTCTCTTTAGGCAAAAGATGATAATTATTGTTTCGAATTCCACCATCAGACTAAAAAAAGGAGGCAGTTATAAGTTCGGCTATATTATATTGATTTTGAAAACTCTTTTGCTATTGCATAGAAAATCATCCCGTGTTGGTCCCCTAAAAATATTTTCGAAGGATTTATTTCCCATAAAATATTTTAGCTGTATTTGTCCCGCAAAACTAAAAAATGTGTAAAAAGGTATTGAAAAACGGTTTTTAGTTTTTACAAAACCACCAAATTATTACATCATCATAAATTTTCTTAAACCAACAAAGTCTTTGTACATTAAAATACAGGATAATCTGTGCGGCGCGATTTTCACAAAATCCCGCGTTACCATAGCAACAGCCCTTGAAACCCTTAGAAGTAAGACGAAATAATGACGAGGAAATATGGCGTCGACTGTACGTGCACTGTGTACTATCACTCACATGGGGCTTCGGGAGACTTGATCTTATTTCTGGCTTATTGTTATTTTTGCTGCGACTGTCTTTTGTGTTTGAAATAACCTTGGGATTCCTTGGACCTTATATTTCGGCGTTGAGTTTCGCCATTCGTAAAATTGCTGTTCTTATAATCTTTGATAACCAGAATTAAGTTTCTTCGTGCTTACAATACTAATACAATACAAATAATAAACACACAGATGAGTCATATTAGATAAGTAATGCTGGACAATTCACACAACATTATACAGCCCCAAGGTATTTACAAAGTGATGCCAGTGATAGGTTTTATGTATTATTCCCATAGAAAACCACGTCATAAAATCACCGCAATGAATTTTCTACTAATTTGTTTATATATTACTACCTATTATTATTATTCTTATACAGTACTGTTTTCTTGTACGGTAGTAGTTTCTTACTTTATAATTTAAATACCTAGTAGTCAGTAGTCATAGCTAGTAAACAACTTGCAATGGACTACATCTATATATGATATAGATATAGGCAATCTAAGAACAACGGTATGTCAAAGGGCACGACAACAATGCGGTCACGCAACATTCCTGTAATCTCGCAATTAACTGTAGGAAATGAAGTGGTTGTACCTTGATAGCTCTGTCGCCACATCATATGAGACTGTAATGCATTTATCATCATCAAACAACCAGACTTTAAAATAAATAAATAAAATAATGAATAACTAAATAATGATGGACAATCCACACAGCTTCTCCTAGCCCCAAGCTACATAAGTAGAGCTTGTGTAATTGTTACTAGGTGACTGGATATACTTAATACAATACACAAATAGATGTTTAAATAAAATAAAATCAATTCAAAAACGTTTATTTGTAAATAAAAAATAATTATTTTAGGTTGGTCTAAGCACTGGGTTCTCATGTAAATATTTTCATAAATTACAGTTACAACTGATTCTGTACACCTTTATTATAGGACGCGTATGTATCTGAAAATGACCCACAGCTTTCATTTCCAACAATGTATGCTGGTATTGGACCACAAAACTCTAGTGGCCACTTCAAACGGGTCAACGCTAGCTTTAGCATTCGCATGTTGTACGAAACAATGTCTATAGGCAACTAAATGTTGTCTACGATTTGAAGTTACATTTCAGATTACAGCTTTGAGTGGCAAAACGGGTGCAATATCCACTGCAGACTAAAACTGGTAAGTCATATAAAATCTTGAGTTTCAAACGCAAGATTTTATATGACTGACACATTTTATATCGTCAAGCACATAAAGTACGATATCTGAATATTACATTTACTTAGTTGTAAATACGACCCTTTTCGCACAATCAATAACACTTCTTAACTACTAATTGAATTCGCTCGCATTGCCTCGTTCAAATTAATTAAACTGCTCCTGCAGAGGCCCTTCTGTTTACAGCGATATAAAATATTTGTCTTACTGTTGACGAATCTTCTTGAGATAGGTTCATTTTGTTTGTAAATTTGCGCGAATTTCTTTAGATCTAGAGTCGATAAACGAAAAGGTAAGGAAGAAAGTACTCTCAAACAAAACTCTATGACATATGAAAGAGACGAAAAATAGTGATCACAGAGAAATTGATTTATCAATTTTATTAAGTCACAATTCAATATTGAGCCCACGCACGGTTTCTTATTTTGTTTTTTACCCATTTGTGACTAGATGTGAATGTAATTTATTTGTCATAGCGTCTGCGTTTTAGTAATTAATAAATAATACCGGACAATCCACACAGCAGTTATATTTGGGGACATTTGTCGAAATGATGTTGGCATCACCAGACCTTAGCGGTACGAGTGATAAAGCTACGTAAACCTAAAAACATGACGTAAGAGAATATATAAATTTGATAATTTTGAATGAACAACCGAATCCCAAAATTCAAACTAAAGCTGTAGGGACAACATTTTTATGGAATACTTCGAGACCAGTCTCCATAGAGTAGCGAAAGAATTTTCAAAATAAGACCATAATTGACGGCGATGTTGACGAACATAGCTAAATATAGAAACTCCTCCTAGTTTCGTTCGTAGTAGGTTAACAAAATTACATTAGGCCAAGCACGGGGATCTCTAGGGTAGAATAGACAATAATGGCATCGCATCGCCATACATTGCGTACATCATTAAAGTTGAAGAAATTAATTTCAAATAATTTACGCATTCGATGACAAAGTGACGTAATTTTTATCTATTCTAACTTAGACAAGAAAGCTCGTGCTTGCCCTACAGAGCCTTTAGAAAAATCGACAAGTATTTGGCAGTTTATTGGCGTCCGCAACACACGACAGACAGCATCAATAAATAAGGCGTAAACTTTATTTTACAACCGTAGAAAGCTAACGAAATTACATTCAATTACGTCCCGCGGCATTCCTGCTTCGCAATAAAGGGAACGTTCTTCGCGTAAATTTTTCGGACATAAAACTGTATAAAAGTAAAGTTAGTGAGATGTAGCACAGCGATAAATGTTTATATAGCATCGCTGAGGTTGGCTGTTACAGAGTCTTCCTTATTTTAGACAGGGGCTTTTAGAAAAAGTCGGATGTTTCGTTCCCGGAAAAAAAATCCGAACGAATAGGTTATTTTAGACATAGCTCACTCGTTGCAGCCATAATAATTGAAGAACGGGAGAAAGCATTTTGCGATGGGATCACATGAACTTCGTTCCAAACTTTCTTGATGTAGAATAGAATTACGAGTATGCATAATTTACGAGATAAGTATATTTATTGTAATGGGTAACTTGCCGCTACAGAATAATCAAAAATATCAATTATTGTTCAAAAATATTACACGTCATTAAATCAGTAAATTAAATACTAAAATTATCATGTAAAACACATTGAGACAGAGAAAATACATTGAGGAACCTAGGTTTTTGGAACACTTTCTTTATGATGCCCGTATAGCAGACAAGGCCGGTAAGAAAAGTATTTTTAAAAATAAAACCACGCTCCGTTCCAGCCCAAATCTCCAATTAACTTGCCAGGGTAAAAAATAAATGCCGCGGTCCTTCATCCGCAGCGCAAACACGAATGAGGCAAATTAAGTGAGTAAAATAAGGTTTCTCAAAATGAGGTCGCAAAGTGTGAGTTGAGGGCCTTGCACTTTGTAACAAGAGGTCGATGTAATTAAGTTTTGAATATTTTTAATTTTCACGGTTGACTTTCGTACTTCAGACTTCTTTTGTGTAATTTGGTTAAAGAAAATTTCGCGGTGTTTTTCTTTACTTTCACTTTAGAGGTTTTATTTAAGGGCGCGTTGGGTGATGTTATATTTATCTAGAGAAAGATTTAATTCATCGCTAGCTTACATTTTTCTTTGGTCACCCAGGGCCCAGAATATGCGTAAGAATCGATCCCTCGAACGCACGACGCCCGTGATAATAGTATAAAAAAAGATATCATATACAAAATACAAGAAGCGAAATTAATTGATTTATTGATATTGCTAGTTTTTTTGAATTATTCTACTAATAAAATTAAAATATGTACTTAAATTTACCAGAAGTTACTCGTAGATTGCCTACCGAATAAGGGATCCTACCAGAAGAAAGCAGCAGCTTTTTTCTCTATATTTATCATCACCACTGCGATCATCAATCCACCCGACAAATGTCGTGATTATGGCAACACACCCCTTATGACGTCACCATAGTCACTTTTAAGAAAAAAACAATTGATTTAGCAGTGGATGTTTGTGTATTTATCATCTACTTACAGACATCCACTGCTGAATCAACATGCCCCCTCCAATTCCTATTATCCTACGTCCTGGGTTCTCACCCAAGACTTGTGTATTTACGTCAAGAATTTAGAAAATAATAAGAAGAATATTCAAAAAATATCATATACTACCTAAAAACATTATTAAAATTTTGTTGGGTAGCATTCAACAAAACCAAAATGTGTATTCTCCAAAGAAAATTATCTCCCAAAATTTCATCAAACCTTTTCATGTCGAAAGATCCAAACTTTCTTAATAACCGGATCTTACGAAATCCCAAACATCAAAATAGAAAATTCCACAGACACATAATTCTCACTCATCCTGCTGCTAAGACGTGGATATTTTACATAGAAAACTGTTTACCAGCGCCTATTTATTAGCACATGTAAATTAGAGTTTAAAGTTACAAACATACGATGAACTGAAGCTATGAAACGAGCTTTGTTTTATTCACAATCACAATGACTCAGATGACAGCAAATATCATAATATACATACAGATATTAAGAGGCCCTCAAAGTCTAATGTACTTGCTTTCAAAATCGAGATTAAATCGATTAAATGTTACGCTCCTACTAATACATGTGGCTCAGCTTTACAAAGTGAATTTTGGCCTCAGACATAAGACAACAAGAAGTCTTACTCTTAGTAGACTTGAGTTCGTGGAGATGAAGGGTAATCATCGTCTTCGTCAATCAAGTGTCTGAGCAATGATCCAGATACGCGATAGTTCATGATGGTTTTGCGTACCCTCACCGTTCATGTCAGTTTGCAGTCCCACCGTATTTTGAGATTGATAGATTGCACAATATGTCCTGTGCATGTCCGCAAGATATTGTAGTAACTAACCAGAGGCCTACAATGTGATAAGTTTCCAACCTCTGTTGAGCTTGAGACAGCCCGCCGCGCCGTGGCTGAAAGTTAGGCTAGGATAGGATATCACATCCGCGTTCGGTGTAAATGCATCCTTATCCCGGCAGTTGAAATTACCCACTAACGCACCTAACCAATTTTCTTTACCTTTGACAAAATCACGGCGCTCCTTCCGATTACGTAACATTACCCAAAGGACATACGCGTCGGGAATACATTTCGCAAGTGTTATATAATTTTGAATCATATTAATAGGCGATAAGGGTTATTTTAGACACTGGAAGTAAAACGGAGGTTTTGAAGGTAGTAAGGAACTCTCGAGGGAAGACGTTAGGCCTATAATGGGAATGCGTGAAGGGAGGCCTTTTTACAAACACCGATGCAAGTCACGAACCCGCGAATGAGATTTTTTTGGTTAAGGGCAGGGCAACCCAGCAGTGATTTTCCCGGATGTATTTTCGTTGTTATTGTTACTATAAAATTATTACAGGGCAAGTAGGGTAGGTTTTAAAATAATATCATATTTGGGAACGAAAAAACTACAAAACAATGTTCTTCAGCAATAAAGTCTTTCACAAAGGTGAAGAAGATTTTATTTGTTTATTTGCTGTCAATAATAATAAATGAAGACCTCATAATAAATTTTTAAATTTACTTCGACTCAACGATATTTTGTGGGTTTGTTGATAATATTTAAGCCATTTTTACTTTGAAGAACATTCTTTTGACCACATTACATCTAAAAGAAAGTTACGACGTGGCTGACGATGTCTGAATACCTCATCATTCTTGTTTGAAGAGACAAGGTTGTAATTGGGCATTAAAGACATTTGTGCTCAATACTTGTATAAATGTATCAATGTATCAATAATGCTTTTAATGCTATTAAAAAATCTACATAATACTACATATTCATCGAAGTTTGGTGGAGCATGCATTGATTGATTTTTTAAATGTAAATTCTCATAATCAAAAACCTCTACACCTCATAACCGATATAAAAATTAAATCTCGCAAAATCAACCGAAAATCTTTAACCATAATTTAAAATGACTGTTCAAAATACTGATGAGAAGATTTCGCTTCAGGTGTGCTCGGTTTTAAATTGAAGGCTGCAAAGATTTTAATGAAGATTATAGCTATATCCGCTTTTGAAAGGGTGAGAGCGGGGTGTTCGTTACATACGAAATTAACTAACTTTTATAGCTATAAGTTCTGAATATATTAATATTCAGAACTCAGGTACAGTTAACTTTTTATTACTAAGATATAATAAAAAAGATTGAAAATAATCGATAAAACTACCAATCTAAGTAGTTTTTATTTGCGATAAAAAAAAAAATAATTATATTTCTTTAACAGTAGTGAAATTGTTTCATGTCGTTTTTCGGTTAAATCCTTATCAGAATGGTAAACCAGGATGCGACCAGTTAAAGGACTAAACAAGGCGCTATGGATCTCATTATGGGAGGCCTATATAAAGCAGTGGTCTAATATGGGCTGATAATGATGATGATAGTGAGGATCTTAAAGCGGCACGATTGCGCAGTGAACATGCCGCGAAAAAGCAGCGAGCTCGCGGCCTCGTCGAGGCGATTTCGCGGCGTCGTCGCTGCTCGCTGCGCGAAATCGCTTTGAAGTGTAGACATTTTGAAAACAAAATTTTCCGACCAGATTCTGACCTTAACCGAAACGACCTGAGAGCGGCGCTGGACTGATTTTTGTGAAAATATTTTAGGGACGCCTATGTACATCCAATTATAGACGTCGAAGATGACGCTATTTTATCCGAGTCTGAGACCTTTTTTTCCAAAAACTCGCACTTCCCTTACAACTGTAAATCAACAAAGAATCATGTGACTTGTTCAAATCACAAGTTAAATAAACAATATTACATATTTTGACACAACCACTCATTCATATCGAGTAATTCAAACAAACGTTGCCGCAACTTTTATCATCAGATAATTTCTCTTTATTTTTTTACTGGCACGATTGTTTTTGTTCTCTAGTAACCTTATGAGGAGATTTTGATAGAAGAAAATACGATATAAATAAATTTAATGTAAGGGGAGCCAAACGCGGTACAAAAGACGAATATCAATAGAGGTTGTTATTGGGATATCAAACTATGCACCATTTTATATGATATTGCAGGGTCAGTGCCATTTTAATTTGAAACAAAGACTCTTCTGATACATTAACTCAGCGCAAGTATTTAAGCCGCAAGCATTTAAGAAAATACCTGATACGTTAATCAGGTTACTGTACCGTTAGTAAGTGAAGATAAACTCAATCGTAACAGAACTATAAGTAGGTAAAGCTTTTCGAATCGAAATTGGAACAGTTCGTTTTTACCAACATCATTCCAAAGAGGATCTAGGTTATTTCAAGTGCATTAGTAAGCGAGTAATATCGATCAGCAAACACCGTATAGAAACTACCCTTAGTATTAGATATAGATATCCAGGTGTCCCCTCGCAAACAGAACCCACTTCGCCTCAGGACAAGTAGGGGTTGCCAGTAAAAAATCCGGTTGAATTAGACGGACAAGTTGCTGGTGAAAATTAAAATCTAGCGGAGACTAGAATTAAGTGTCCGTAAAAGTTTATTGTAAAAACTATCAGCTACTAATTTAAAATGCTGTTATACTAGTTATTAATACAATACAATCAAGTAAATAGAAACTTGAATTGACAGAATCATTTTCAAGTCAACACATGCTCAGAAAATGCCGGCTCCAAAAAACTGGCCGGATACAAATATTTGGAGGAAAGGCAACCCTTATTGTACATCAAAATCCCATATTGCCTACATCTCAGGACGGAAGCACGGTTTTATAAGTTAAGGGATTTGTGTCAATATTTTACTAGGACAGGACCGAGGTATATTGCTACATTTTGAGTAGCACACTTCAGCTGTTATATGAATGAAGTTATTTACTTATTTGGTTATTTGCTAGAATTAATATTAGGATACAAAACTCGAAACCCTGAAAAACTCTCTGATATTTTGTAACAGCCCAAAAACTTAATTCGATGACCAAAAACACGCAATGAATAAATTTGGATAATTAATTGGTTTAGACGTACGTTATACCTGTATTGAACAGACACTATTCGCTCCTCCTTTGAAGTTTAATTATCTTAATCAACTTTGGTAACTCTAGGCAATATATTTCCACCCCAAGTTACAAGTAGTTTATAAATAAACACCCTAATTTGCGAGTAAACTGTTCTACAGCAGAAGAACCGTCAAAACAAAAGCACCCGTGAAACAATGCCTAATCCTCGAATTGGGGGACGCCTCAAATGGAAAAATATTTGTCTGGGATACAGATACAATAATCTAAAACCTTGTTACTATGAAAATAGAGTCGCAAACGTGATGGTTGTAACAGTGAATCGCACGTACGATTTTATTTTACACCTGGTTAAGACAACGAGTGAGCGTGAATCGTTTTTCTCGATTTGTTCTGGAAGGTTCGAACGTGTTTCTTGTTCAGGTGCTCTTTAAACTGTTGAACTTGTTTGCGGATTTGGTGTTTCGAGTTTTTTCAGCACTGTTTTGTAGCATAAGAAAGATTTATCGAGAAAAATAGTTTTTTAAACGGGCCGGTGGCATCGTTTTGAACACGAAGATTTGACTTTTGGCTTTCCGAAATTTTACAAATATAATTAGAATCAGCCATAAAAACCTGGTAGAGGTGGTATACGTCTAGTATTGTTTTCCAAACCTCATTTAACACACTATATTACTTAATAATGGCCACAACGCGTAAATATATTTCACAGTTCTTTACAAAAACAAGCTCGTACCTATGCTAAACCAGTCTGTTCATAGCAAACAGCATTCCAAAAACAAGTTCATAACCAACGTACGGTGCAGTTTCATCGCAATTTGCAACTTTTCAAATACCAGTAGATGGCGTTATGCAAAGTGCATGGTCGTATTATTGAGTATCATAGCATCTTTCGGTAACACACGCCATGTGGTGCAAGCGTGAATGGAATTTTACATTTTGAGACGATTTAGAGCGAGTTTTCCCAGTTGCCTTTGTGATTTTAGTATGCTCCTGACTCAGTAAAACCAATTCTTGTATGCAGACTTATGGCATTGCATGATTGCAAACTTTGAGTATGAATACTTTTTATTAATTCAAGCTGTTTCTTTTTAAAATACCTAAAATAAAGTCCTTTAGCGTACTTAGCAACCAAACTTTGATGCAAACATTTTGCAAGGTTTTGCTTGGGAGCATTAAATTGACGATATGCCACGAAAATGATGTAGCCGCCTAGAATTGCAAGGACTTAAGAACATCCTACTGTAGCTACCCCCTAGTCCTGTATATTTTAGCTACTTACGGGAGATTGTGTTTTTTACGTTGATTGCTTTATTATAAATCTTATTATGATATTATAAACGCGAAAGTTTGTAAGTATGTATGGATATTTGTAACTCTTTCACGCAAATACTACAAAAGGATTTTGATGAAACTTGGTACACAGATAGTTTATGACCTGGAATAATATATATTTTTATTCGGATAATCCCACGGGATCGGGAGTAACGCAAGAGAAACCGCAGGCACCCAGCTAGACTTTAATAATTATAAATTTGTGATTCGCTGGTTCTTCCCCTTACACCACTAGCGTAGCAGACGCTCTCGCCTAACTCTTTATGCCTTGTACCAGATTGGGTCTGCCTCTTAAACGTTTACACTCGTCCATTTGACTCTTAATAGAGCCATTCCATTTATAGCGCGTAAAAATAGCGAAGGCTGTAATGGAATAATTTATGGGAGTTTTATATAGATTTTTAAAAGGGTTTTAGGTTAAGAATTATGCTGTATTCAGATTAATGAATAATATGCTTATCGTGCAATTTGTTGAAATGAAACAACACCTCTACTTTTGATGGCCAACGTGATATATTATTTTTAATAGAGATAGTATTATTTTTAATTTTTTTATATTTTTGCGGGAAATCTAGTTTTATACATTAACATAAAACTAAGCTGCCTTAATATTATGTAAAATTTATTCAAGCAGCTTTTACTCTTTGATTGTTTCAATTCGTAAACTAAATCACTATAGTTCTACACATTGAAACTTCTTCGTTGAAACGGCCAAACTTTACGGAAAAGTTAAAAATAAATCTATTGAGAGTGCCAAGTTATTCAAGAACAAAAGGGACCGAAAACGTGAAAGTTTGACTTGTTGCACCGCACCGGGAGAACTAATAAATGTTTCCCAAGGCGAGTGGGTGAGCATTTACACAGAAAACAGGCGAACACTGCCAAAAATGGCAACACGGCATTGACAGGCATGGCTCGACCTATCTAGAATGCTAGCCAGCATTGGAAATGCGATGGATAATCGAATGGACGAATCATGGCGACTTGGTTAAGCCATTCCCTGCCCATACTCTGCGGTGCGACCTACTTTACTACCTTACCTTGCGACTAACTTGAAGCTGGACAAGACGTGTGCAATGAAAGGGTTGTCATTGCAACCATCTGCTCTGTGATCTGATGACTGATGACTAATGATCTGACAGTCTGTACCTACAGGCTCGAGAAAATTTGGCCGTCATTTTGCCATGCGGATGAAAAATCATTGCAACACTTGGATTCCCCTACCATTTTATTCTAAAACAAATATCAGAGCTATACTGTAGTCAGTCAATAACACTAATATTATAAATTGTGAACGTTTGGATGTTGGAATGTCTGTTTCCTCTTAATAAAATAACCTATAAAAGTTTCCATAAAAACGCCTTGAGAAGAACTATTAACTAGTATCCCACCTATGCACATTAATTTGATAGGAACAATATTTATAAAAGCTCGGAAAGATTATAGCTTTTCTTACGACTCTGGTTTCTCTATAAATGCAGAAAGGCGCGGTGGCAGAGCGTGACATTAAACTTGGCCAAGACTGGCAAGTTGGGCATAAAGTGAGCGTGCAATATCGAGTTAGCGACTTCACAGACCAAACAAGACGCCTTCCTGGAGTAAACTACTTAAATCCTGACGCTTTGGCCGTCCCGTCGAACTTAGCTTCCACACAACTATCATCTCTACCACCGAGTCCTAGAACTTTAAATCCTGTACGACGGACGTTGGATTACCTTCAAGTTTCTGTCGTTGTAATATTATCTTTGGCTCTGGGTGATAGCATCCGAAATCCTTTACATGCGGGGATTACTTAGGAGCAAAGTCCAAGTGGATTTTGCTTTGACTGACACTGGTTTACTCCTGTGGTGTTGCATCTTGGAGAAATAATCCTTCTATGCAACTCTTATATGGAATGGAACTTGACACTGGCTGTAAGTAATTTAACTTAATACAAGTTCTGTTTCATAGCAAGGTTTTTACTGCACAAAACGATTAAAGAGGGTGATTAAAAAGGCATCCTTTACAAGAGTATTCGAGCTGAAAATCTGTGAATATCAAACGACCACTTGTAGAGTAAGAAGCTCCTAAAATCAGATACCCTCGACCCAAAGGATCTATTCAGGGACCAGCTGCGATACTCTGAATAGACTGGCCGAGATCTCATAAAGGCAATTACATTCAAATTGATAAGCTGCCTTAATATTATGTAAAATTTATTCAAGCAGCTTTTACTCTTTGATTGTTTCAATTCGTAAACTAAATCACTATAGTTCTACACATTGAAACTTCTTCGTTGAAACGGCCAAACTTTACGGAAAAGTTAAAAATAAATCTATTGAGAGTGCCAAGTTATTCAAGAACAAAAGGGACCGAAAACGTGAAAGTTTGACTTGTTGCACCGCACCGGGAGAACTAATAAATGTTTCCCAAGGCGAGTGGGTGAGCATTTACACAGAAAACAGGCGAACACTGCCAAAAATGGCAACACGGCATTGACAGGCATGGCTCGACCTATCTAGAATGCTAGCCAGCATTGGAAATGCGATGGATAATCGAATGGACGAATCATGGCGACTTGGTTAAGCCATTCCCTGCCCATACTCTGCGGTGCGACCTACTTTACTACCTTACCTTGCGACTAACTTGAAGCTGGACAAGACGTGTGCAATGAAAGGGTTGTCATTGCAACCATCTGCTCTGTGATCTGATGACTGATGACTAATGATCTGACAGTCTGTACCTACAGGCTCGAGAAAATTTGGCCGTCATTTTGCCATGCGGATGAAAAATCATTGCAACACTTGGATTCCCCTACCATTTTATTCTAAAACAAATATCAGAGCTATACTGTAGTCAGTCAATAACACTAATATTATAAATTGTGAACGTTTGGATGTTGGAATGTCTGTTTCCTCTTAATAAAATAACCTATAAAAGTTTCCATAAAAACGCCTTGAGAAGAACTATTAACTAGTATCCCACCTATGCACATTAATTTGATAGGAACAATATTTATAAAAGCTCGGAAAGATTATAGCTTTTCTTACGACTCTGGTTTCTCTATAAATGCAGAAAGGCGCGGTGGCAGAGCGTGACATTAAACTTGGCCAAGACTGGCAAGTTGGGCATAAAGTGAGCGTGCAATATCGAGTTAGCGACTTCACAGACCAAACAAGACGCCTTCCTGGAGTAAACTACTTAAATCCTGACGCTTTGGCCGTCCCGTCGAACTTAGCTTCCACACAACTATCATCTCTACCACCGAGTCCTAGAACTTTAAATCCTGTACGACGGACGTTGGATTACCTTCAAGTTTCTGTCGTTGTAATATTATCTTTGGCTCTGGGTGATAGCATCCGAAATCCTTTACATGCGGGGATTACTTAGGAGCAAAGTCCAAGTGGATTTTGCTTTGACTGACACTGGTTTACTCCTGTGGTGTTGCATCTTGGAGAAATAATCCTTCTATGCAACTCTTATATGGAATGGAACTTGACACTGGCTGTAAGTAATTTAACTTAATACAAGTTCTGTTTCATAGCAAGGTTTTTACTGCACAAAACGATTAAAGAGGGTGATTAAAAAGGCATCCTTTACAAGAGTATTCGAGCTGAAAATCTGTGAATATCAAACGACCACTTGTAGAGTAAGAAGCTCCTAAAATCAGATACCCTCGACCCAAAGGATCTATTCAGGGACCAGCTGCGATACTCTGAATAGACTGGCCGAGATCTCATAAAGGCAATTACATTCAAATTGATAAAAGCCGAAAGGAGCCACCTGTTGACTTCTATGTTCTCGAAAAGAGTCTAGGACCAAGCGAATTGCTCGCAAATGCTCGGAAAGATTTCACTGCGAGATTTCACTGGCAACTTCTTGTTGAATGCTTCGGTTTTACTCTTTTTGAAGGTGTTTAACTATAGCTTTGCGTTTTGTGCTTTGAAAACATTTTATTCTGCGTGTATATCTCAAGCAATAATAACAATAATAGCAATACGTATTCTTAAGATTTTGGTTTGGAGAATCTGAGGGTGGATGTGATGAATGGGAGTTTGGTGAAAGTTGTGTAGTTATTAAATTGTTTTGTGAAGGAGTTGGTGGAATATTGGTTGAAAGAAAAAAATGTGGTGGGAAACTACTACCTACGTGTACACTCAAGCAATAATTCGATAAACATAGGTACTAATTAAGAGGCTTATAAGCAATAACTGGATAAACATACTAATTAAGAGGCATCAAAAGATAACTCTTCAGCGAAAAAATAAGCTAAAGCCTCGTACTTAATCTATAATTATATATAGATATATTATATAGGTAAGTTAAGTGCGCATCTTCGTCAAAACGTATCTGAACAGATCCATTATTCATTCATTCCAATCATTTGGTTGTTAGGAAAGGGGCATCAATTCAAAAACATATTTTAAACAAATTAGATAAATTTTAAGCATGCATAGTACTTAAGTACTTTTATCATTTATCGTTGTTGCAAGATTGTTGCATGAAAATGAATCATGGATAAAGAAGGTGCATAAAGCCAAACCCAAATCTCCAAATATTAAAACCATAATCTACAAACTTAATTAAGCTGAAAGCGAACTAATGAAAAGGCAAAAGCCACGAAACGAACAAAGTTAACTGCAAAAATAAATTTACAAACTTGGGTAAAAACAATCAGTACGGAGTAAAGCGTAAATTTTGTAAATTGATACCGGAATATACACAAAAAGTGGCTTTTATAAGCCGGGCGCAGTGGCCGCACACACGATCCGCGCAGCAATTACCTAAAACACACAGACACTTAACCTCGGAATTGTAATGAAAACTAGGGATGTGCTCATGGGCCTTCAGTGTAACAGCAAGCTACATTCGTAAATCATTTCCGACTTTCCGATTGAAAGATTAAGCTAGGAAAGGCACGCACTAGTAAAACAACAATCTACGTTTCTAATTCGCAAATGCCTAATATCTTCCTAACGGTTATTTTGCCACTGGATAATAGCCATGTGCGCAGGACGTTTAGTGCAGAATAGTGTAAACAAACATTTGCAAGCACTTTCTTTCCCTCACTCTCGTAATCCGATGTGATGGTAGACCCTTACCAAGAGGCTCAGAAAAGACGCTATTCGTTTTCCTAGTAGGTGCCCAAAACAGAATCGGAGTCGTCTGCAAGAGTTCAAAGTCAACAAAAAAGGTTGGAACCTAAGTAACATGCCATTATTTAGCAAAATCAATGTTGGAATGATGACTACACAATAATTTACTGGGTCACACATCACACATCACCAGCCTATAATTGTCCACTGCTGGACATAGGCCTCCCCTAATGAGCGCCATAGATGGCATTATCATTTGGGGGTTAATGCCCATAATCCCCACGCTGGGCATGCGGGTTGGGGATCGCAGTTCGGTGGAGTTGTTCTGCAGAGGGCGCTGCTGCCCGCCCCCGGTGTGTTTCCCTTAGTCGCCTCTTACGACACCCACGGGAAGAGATGGGGTGGTGAAATTCTATGCCGGCACCACACGGCCCCTTTACGGGGTCATTCGCTAATAATTTCCGTCCATATACTTAAATAAGGTACATCACTAGTTAAAAGCATGCATATACGTACAGGGCAGGGCGCGCCTTATCTACGATGGTTACTGGTTAGTTAGGAGTTCGTAATTATCATTTTGTTTTTGCGTAGGAATTCGTACTTTCCTTTATTGTTTTTTAACACATAATGATCATCGTCTCAGCCGAGGATCGTGCATTCTTCGTATAATATTTATCTATTGTATTAGGGATATAAATCATCTAACCTAAACCCTGCTTAGCTTGGGGCTAGGTGATGATGTGTGGATTGTCCAGCAATATTTTTGTATTTATTGTTGGGTTTTGTTACTATCCCATTAGTTTTTCTTAGCATCCTTCATTAATTATTATCTTAAAATAACTTAACCAATACGAAAGATAGACAGTAATTTTGGAATAAAAATAACTACCTAACGAAGTAATTTCTTCGTGGTAAACAGAAACAGGCAATAAGTAAAATGAAATGAGCCCGCAAACAAATGCAGGGGGCGCTCTTTATGTCACCATCCGGCTGTATCTATCGATGTCGTTTGCATTGAAATCTTTATGTGGTAGAGTTGCAACGTATCCGGTAGAAAAGACACTTTTCCGGCTTTTAAAAGTTTACCAAATTATTTTTACCGAGTTTGAATGTAAAATCTTGGCATTATACAATTGTTCATTAAGGTGCCATTCATTCAATCACTACTAAAATATAAATTATTCGGAATTATTTTATTATTTTTATATTTTTATTATTCATAATTTTTTCAAACAATTTCTGTTAGGTTTTATTTTATTTGTAAGTCTGTAGAACTTGTGAGTAGGTACATGTTTATTTAATAGAAGAAACTTAAAGGGTAATTTTATTTTTTGAAATTTGTATGTTGTTATTTAATTAATATAATTTGTGATGTGATGATGAACTGATTTATGAATATTTCGGTTCAACTCTATTTTTACTTATTCAATACATGAGAATCCTAAAAGATTTCACCATAGAAATCAAGTCGAACGGCATCACAATCACAATACAGTTCAGTTGTCCGACCTCGTTTTTTCCGGCGCCTCTGGACTGTATTACGAGGGGAAATTGGCTAGCATCTTAATTTATCGAAGTTTTTATGGTTTAATTAACGGAATTCACTTAGTTAGGGGATGCGTCGCGCCGCAGTTACTTTATACAGTTTGTACTAATAGACGTACCGGCCATAATTAGCTTGCCATTGAAAGTTTTAATTGAAAATCTTTTGTGATTTTTATAGATTGAAACGATCTCAGACAGTGTTGAGTTCAGGTTTTTCTGTACGATAATTTTACAAGAGATTTTGTAGAGATGCATGGTAGCATGGATCATTTCGGTTTCCAAAATTACTGGCAACAAAAACATAAAGCTCAACTTTGTTTTGTATGTATAAGTTTTTGAATATTCAACCCGCTGTTATTCTACCTTTTCTCAAAGCTATGTAAATCCCAAAACTTCAGAAGAAGCTGCAAGACTGCTAATTTCGTCAGGCCCGAAGCAACCTCCACTTCAATGAATCCCATCGAACTCCGAACTTCCCGCTACACGTAAACTTTCCATTAGCACAACAACGCTCAAATAATTCATTAATTCACCCTTTCAAATTCAAACTGTAGCCTCTTGCCCCAATTATTACAACATTCATTCTTTATGGGGTAAACAGATCTGTATTTATTAGGGTTTATTATTGGAATTAATTTGTTTGTGTTATGTTGAGAGATACTTGGGTTAGCGAGTGCTGTTTTGATATTTAAATGAGGGTTGCGGTCAGGTTCAGGCCGGTGTGGGATGTCCGATGATCCTTCTAATTACTGACACGAAGGTGATATTCTCAACTTTTCACAAAATATTTATAAGCTAACTAAGTCATGGATATTTTTTACCCAGGATTTTTAAAAGAGATTGCGCAGATAGCATTTTTATATGCTCTTGGGATTTGTGGATGTTATCTACATAACTCATCATTACCATTAGCCTCTACCAGTCTTAGTATGTGAAACCGAAACCATGACAAGCGCCGAATACTATCTAGTATCAAAATTTAATAACAAATCGCAGCTAAAACAATCTTTGATTACAAACGCCTCATTCTTGAAAACATTCATGAACATAAACACAAAGAACAGGATCCAAACCTAACTATCAAATCAAATGAAATGATTAAGTTCCACAAAAGATGTGCCAACAAAACCGCTAATTTTAATTAGGGTTCCGTCCATCGGATCCCGATCCGCGGATCGGATTACCGAGATAATTACAAGTGTCGCGAGACACGATCTTGCGATCCCGGAGGGGAGCGCGACAAGTAAGGGTAAGGTCACGGTGTGTTGGGTTTTAACGTTTGTTTCTTACAAAAAATTTGGTTTATTATTATTATTTTTTATCAAATTTATATCATGACAATTTTTAATTTGAAATTATTTCTGTCTATGTGTCACCTTTTCACGCCGAAACTGATCTCAATGGTAATGCAGGGTGATAATATCCCACAAAAAAGGACAGGCTAATTTTTATGCCGAGAAAAGGCGTGTGAGTATGAAGCCACGTCAGAAGATAAAGCTAGTAAGAAATTAACTGTTAAATTAAATTAATAAATTCTATTCCCTTCAATTCTTGACAAAATAACACATGATGTGACTCTTCATGCCCGGTTCCCAAATGCAAGTTCTGAATAAGTTCTTCTCTTCTTCATCTTATTACATATGCGATGATTTCAACACTCCAAAAAATGTAGCGCGTTTTATAATTTTTTAGTTTTTGGATCTATCAAAATGATTTCCCTGAAGTTTTCGTACGCAAGATGTAGCAGGGAAAACTTATAAGGCGAAAAGGCGTCTGTAATTATAATACTACGCAATATACCGTTCATGGGCCGGCCATATTTCGCGAAGAACCGATAACCGCTGGGGTAAACGTGTTCTTGAGTGGAGACCGCGACTCGGTAAACGTAGTGTAGGACGCCCTCCGACCAGGTGGGATGACGATCTGCGAAAGACTGCTGGCAGATGCTGGATGCGACAAGCCGAAGACAGGGCGCTATGGCGCTCATTAGGGGAGGCCTATGTCCAACAGTGGACTAACATAGGCTGATGATGATGATGATGATGATGATGATACCGTTCATAAGCCATGTCTAAGAACTTGAATGAAAAAATATTATACATTGCTATAGAAGTCCATGTTTGTTTTTAATATTTTTTAATCTGCAAACTTAACTTAAATGTGCCACCCAGACCAACTCTTTACTTCTTGGGATTGGTTTGAAAACCCTCTCTGACTTGTTCAATGCGACGACGGCTTAAAAAATGTCTGTCTTGGCGAAAAATATTCGAAATTATAATTTTAAATGGAATTTCGTGACGGAAAATCGCAAAAATTATGAATTATTGCTTAACTTAAAAACATGATCAAATAAAATTAAAGAACGAATGATAAAAACCATCCTAATTCCAACGAAGAATTTCTTTTAAATTTTTATATCTGTACAAGACTCTAGAAAAAAAGAATTTCCTCATCTTTGCGAGGAAATAAATTCCTGTTCGAACGAAGTATTTGCGAAAGGAAATCAGATATTCAAACAAACGTCAGCTTTGCAGCGGTTTGAGGAACCGGACTTGTAAGCTGTCGAAATATAATTTCAGATACATATTTTTGTAGCTGTATATGTGATTCGGAAGTAGGCATTGCTTCAAGGTATGTCTGAACAACTTTGCGTATATTTGTATTAGGAAAATTATTTGAAATATCAGAAGAAATACTGAACAAGGATTCCGATTACCTGAATAATTTTTTATAATAACTTCCTTCTACCGTTCACCAAACCACATAAAAAACCGAATATCGGGCAAAGCGTGAACATTTTAATAACAAGAAGATTAGGAAATCGGCTCGTCGCTTACATTTATCGCAGATGTGAAGAATGTCATATAAGGCATGTCCTCGCTTGGATACATTTTACACCTCGCTTCACGCTTTCCCTAAATCTGTTGTCATTTTGATGCGATCCCGTGGAAATAGGGGCCGAAATCCTCCGATAGTCGCAAGATATTTGGAGCTATTTTTCACACGAGTAACCCCCCAAAACACCCTGGACCCCCCTGAAGGACCCCACAATAACTCCGTTTAAATATTTCAACGAGTGAAAAGTGAAGTCATGTTACCTGATTTCAGGGATGCTTTATTGGCTGAAATGTATGGACTTTTTCTTGCTGAAACCAGTTTAGTAGTATTATTTATTTACCGTGTATGTAGGTAAATGAGCTTATCCAACGTCCCTGCTTAGTTTATTTACGGGTGAAGTGACGTTTTCGTTAGGGCGTTGAGTAGAAAAGAATGTTATTTGATATATACGAATATTATGAGCTTTCATTTCAGGAAAAGTAAAATTACATTTATTACGAGCTTAATATATTTCCATACACGAACAAAATAAATTTACGCATGATTCTCAGAAACCCCGGCGAGTAAATATTATAATTTAAACGAATTCGTAAACACTAAGGCCTTCAATGCAACCGGGACGTATTAAAACTAGACAATGGTCCGAATGGAGAACTCAAACGGTATTTTCCGGGAGTGTTTTTAACCGATCCGGGATTCCATACTGGCAAATTAAAAGCAGGTGATGCGTGGCGGCATTGTGGAGCACGGTTTATTGTTGCCGATTTGTCTGCACGGAAAAACACAAATGACCCGAACGGACTTGGGCACCCTGTGGGTTAAACTCTTTGTTGATTGAACATGACGACCGTGCCTATGAAATATTGGGCATATCGTTTGGTACCGCGATTGTGTGACAAGGGATATTAGCGTGTTTTAATAAATACAATATGTTGGAGTGGAACGTGTGGTTTGGGTCATATTGTGTGGATTGTCCAGCATTATTTAATTATTCATATTCAACCAATAGTAAATTTATAAAATAAAGCAACGGAAATGTCTGCTAAAGCATTTATGTTGGTCTAAGGAGCGTGTGTTGTTGCAAAGTGTTGTTGAGAATTCGTCGCGAAAACGTGAAAGCTTAATAATTATGTTACCTTCTATATTATTCAAAAATCTTTTCATTTTTAAATTTAAAGATTTCATGCCGCAAGCATATGCCCCTTTTACGAAGTTTGTCCTAATATATTTTTGAGCGATAAAATACACCATAAAAAGTTGTTCAAGTCGCAATATTAGTCCGATACAAATAAAGTTAAATTGGCAAAGTTACGAGAGGGATACAGGTGAAAAACCCAGAAACATTTTTATTTTTTGCAAATTTACTTAAGTTTGTGATCGTTATCTGTGTTTTTACCAATTGATATTTTTAAGGGATTTGATAAAAAACATTGTAAATTTAGGTGCTTCAATCCAAAAGTTATATGTGAGTTAAAAGAGCAGTAAATTAATAAGTTTATTTTTTCGTTTTCAGCGTATTAAATCACTATCCGAATTTGTTTAGTTTCCTTCTTAAGGCTGCATTTAAAAAAAAGATTTCACCAAGTTTTGAATTTTCTTCGATAATTATATCTATAGGTCTTTTGAAAAATCTTTATCGTTATAAATGCAGCTCTCAATTTTTATTTATTAACGTCATCCGTTCAAGTATGGTATTCCTTCTTTATAAAATGAGAAATAAAGAAACGAGTTTGCGTGTTCCATACATAGGGAAATGAAACAATTAATTAAATTAGCAGTTAAATGTGCTTGCGGGCGCGGCACCACGCGAGCGTTATTGAAACCATTCGTCTTGGGCAAGAGACTACGAAGCGATAAATTCTTAAGCTTGCAATTCTTGGTCAGTTTAAACTTTAAAGCTGAGTATGTTACGTTAGTGATATATAACTGTCAATGCATTTTCTTTATACGAAACCCTTAAAAAACGTTATAGTTAGCGATCTATCTACCTACCCCGCTCTGCCGAACTGAGTGGGAATCGTGATTTTTGTGTCCAATAAAAGCACTAAGGTGATAAAATATCGAACGAATGAATGATTTAAATCTAAAGTTAATTTTTAAACAATTCAATTGAGAATTGTGCGCCTAGTGGGCCAAACTTAGTAAGAATCATGAACAGCGAACACGATTTTATTTAGATTAAAACATTTGGTTAGTGAAAACAAAAATATCAGTACACTATTTATCCTTAGGTAGAAACATTATTTCAAAACTTATTTTGTATGTTCAGTTACATATAAGCGTGTTTTAAACTACTCAACGTGTTTTGAACTAACTCTTTGTACATATCCATTTTTTTACTTTTTGTATGGACTTGGGTGTGCGATAAAAAATATAAGAAATAATTTTAAATTACTCACATCATAAATTATTAAAAAATGGATTCCCTACTAATGCAATATGAAAATGATCCCTAAATTGAATAAAATTTCAGACATTTCCGCCTGAAAAGGTATGAAATACAGGGGTCAATCCACTCCGACCGCACCCCGCATTCATCATGCCGACATCGACCGTTTCATTCATTTACTTACAGTAATTTACACCTTGTCACATCGAAATAAACACTATATTGCTTTAACGACAGCCTAATTAGGTAACACATATTGTGTTAATAAAATTGACAGTTTTAATACCGGTGTATGTTTTTACAACCTATATTTTTGTCGTAGCACTTTGCAAATAACTAAAACGCGCCACTGAAACGTTTTTTATGAAATATCTTAAAATATATAAAATGCTAATGGATATAGCTAAGAAATAACCTCAATGAAGACTTAACGAGTATTTTGTTCTACAGTTATTGTGGATGTGGATGTGCAATAAAGACATTGTTATTTGATATGTTATTTATCAAAAATAGACACATAATGGTCAATGGTCAAATATCCGCAGCTATAGCAATACTAAGAAACACCTACAAAAATATTTTTGTGCTAAAAATCATGTAAGACCAAGTATTTTGATACATCATTTATCGAAATCGCTTTACCCGTTTTGTTGCTTTTAGAAAGAGTATCCGCAAACCATACAAATAAATAAAAAAAACATAACCACCTCGCGAGTATTATAAATTAATTGAAATCATCTATAGTTTGCCATCTGTCTTAATTATACTTATTACTTCCGATTTACATATAAACTTAACGTTATATTAAAATTAAAATAAAAGGAGCAAATCCACTATTGCCATAAGATTCTCTCCTCTGTCCATCTATGTACCTATCTATCTACCCCAGGGGAAGTCAGGGTACACAAGCCACTTTAAGAGTCCCCAATCATGCTCTTGAGACATTCGTTTCCGTTGTACGAGGACCGCAATCTGGGGATCGCCATCGGAAAACTGTATCACTTCCTACTTTTACGCCCGATTGAATTTCAATGGAGATGTAATCGTACAATGCCTGCTTTCCAGCTGAATTTGATATTAAACGATTGTGGACAAACCCCAAAAAAAGACTAAAAGCTTAGTGCTTGATAGAATTCTTAGTAATATTTTATTGAAAGAAAGTGAATTGTGAGATACAATCGAAAAGGATTGTCGAGGTATACACGGCAACAAAGTTAATTTATATAATGGCTTAGTTTAGTTACATTATTTATTAAATATATCACATTGAATTTAGCAGGAGAAAAGGTAGGATATACCCGGAAAAATTCTGAATACTAGGAGGACTTTATAAGTAATTTGAGGTTCCGATTTTCTAATGCGAAACTACACACTGAATCCAACGACATTACCGGTTTATCTTTAACCGAGACTCTATGAACCCAAATGCCAATCTTACTTGTTTTCGGCTTCGAGGTTCCCCTATTGATTACCCAAAAAGCGGAAAATAAAATCGGCGACCGAAGGCCTGCGGTGAAACACAATACCTCAGTGGACGACTGAATTTTAGCCTCCCTACGAACCCCACAACAGCTGGTTCAAAATAGTCCTTTTATTTTAATTAATTGATTCTTAAAGTAATAAATCTATCGTATTGTGGAACTTTGCCTGTTATGCTGACAATTTTCAACAGGTAAACTGTTTGAGAAATTTAAATACAATTTGGCTCATGTAATTTGTATCATAGGGATATATTTAAACTAGGGGTCCGCCCTGGCTTCGCACGGGTATTTAACAAAAAATTTGAAAATTTTAATTTTTACACACGTAATTGACGTTTGCTTCGTAACCCATTTTTTTAAAACACTATGTAGCCTATGTTCATTAGGGGTAATCTAGAATTTTATTGGTAAAATATTTTTTTAAAACAGCCGCCCTGTAGTTTTGGAGCATTAATTTAAACAATCAAATCTTTCCTCTTTATAATATTAGAAAAAACTCATGCAAAGACTCGGGCGCTTGTGGTATATTATGAGGAAATACCTAGTATCAAAAACCTTCTCTAATAAGAAAATATCAAAGTAAGTTTGTCAACCAAACAAACATCATAACAGACACCGTAATACTCGACTTTGACACTTTGCCAAGCAACAAAGCACCATTATTGTTGAGTGGTGGTCTTCCGCAAATGCAATAACCTATGATCTTTTTTTACAAATAACTTTGTAACGCGACACTAGGAATATGGTGATCATAACTTTTTTTTAATGTTTGTTTCCATGATATTTAATGCAAGAATTATCGTACGCCGCCATTTTGAAAAAAATAAAAAACAAAATGGCGGTCTTTAGCCAAAACCTTCGAACTCCTTTCCACAAATAACAGCTGAATGTATTATTTATCTCGTGGTTCTAAGATTCGGTTTAATGTAACCAAAACTTTGCCTTCGTGCCGCCGTCTCAGCCACAATCTTTAACAAATAGTTAACTGAACCACCCTTACCCAACCAACCTATTAACAAATTTATGAACAAATTCAAACAGACTTGTGAGGTCTCCGCCAAATTGCTTGCAAATGGAAGTAGGGCGATGAACGAATGATATGTGCTTTTTATGAACGTGATAATGGCTTGATAAAAGTTATGTCCTTGTATCAGTCAGTGCCCACAAAAATAAAAGAGAACGGAAGCAACTAGACAGTAATAGAAATAATACTGAGTTATAGAATGAACGAATGAAATAAAATTATAATATCATCTGGTCGAAGCGAGGCTTGATCCGAAAGCTGGTGATTATCTGACGCAGCGTATTAGCATTGCCATACTGCAAAGCAATCGTCTAGAGCTCGCTTTCTATTGACATTGCAACAGTCTACACTCAATCCTGCATGGATATAAGCATATATATGGAATGTTAGCCTCAGAAAAGTTTTCGCAAAATCGATTTGACCTATGTGTCTAAAACTACCTTTTTTTAAACAAAGAAACCCAAGTCGTTTATGAAACAAATTCATCAAACTTACAATTCATCGATATATCGTTTTAGAAATAGACAGTAAATCATATTTTCACCGCAGTTCATTATTTCCCCGAAATGTCTTCTTAGCTCTGAAACGTAGTAATATTTTGATGTTCATAATAATAGAAGCAACACGAGGGAGCGAGGGTTCTGGATTTATTCCGTTTTTATTACATTTTTACGGAGCCCTCCGCGAATAGACGTATGGGCCCACTAGCAGTGCACGTTACGACCAATATTATATAGCACCTTTATTAGAGTCTCTTACGAAATGAATAGGTTCTCTGGGGCGCTGTCGTTCACGAATTTAGTGCGAATATTATCCGGAAGTTTAGCAAAACTAAAACTGCTTACTTCATTTCAATTAGACGACTTTATATTATGTGATTTAAAATTTTTGCGCCCTTGCCACTTCTGTTTTATTTATCTATATCGATGGTTTTACTTGTTCAAGATATTAATACATACTCGACGCACGAATTGAACCAAAAGGTTAAGGTATTTTTTTCACTAGCAGAACGCACGAATTGTCACTAACTTGGTTGTTTATTCCAAAAGACGACGCACGAATCGAACCTAATCCACTCCATGTTGTCTGGTCTAGGCTTCAAAAAATTAAATATTTTGAACTGATTTTCTTCTCGATTTTATTTTGTAGGCAGCTAATCACAAGCTGATTTTGTTGAGCTACAAAATTATAGATAATTTACAGCTTCATAGAGAAATTAGGCGCTATGTTCTTTTGAGTTCGGCTCACTATGAATTCCTCGGATGCTTTAGTTAAATCCCAATTTTGCATGACAAGGCAACTAACAAGCCCTCTCGCGGTAAACAAGAGGACTAATTCAAACAGAATTTACTCACATTTATGGCAAACGTGATCGCTCGTCACGTATTTAGAAATTTCGAATTTTAGAACACATTTCAAATTGTTCTTTTAGGATTCTAATGCGACTCGTTTTGATGTTCGAAAGATTTTACATTTGTCAAAAAACGCACTGAAAAGGTCATGCGACCTATTTTCTTTTTTAAAACGAAGCTAGGTCACTAACCGAGATTATGAAAATGAAGTTTTTGTACTTAGCAAAATACTTTTAGTGTTTACGGAAATCTGGAAGATAAAATTTCACTAAAATTAGGTACTATTTCCAACAATCTGCTCCGCAAACTAAGTCAGTTGAGTTTAGCTGTGATAAAAACAGCAGAAAATAATTCATAAAATGAGCGAAAAAGTTCACAAAAGCAAGGCAAACTGAAGCCCGAGGCGGGAGGTGGTACCAAATTATCTTTTTGCAAGTCTTCTTGGACACTCAATACGGTCTTGTACCGTAGATACGGACTTTTTTGATGATTTTTTTTCGGTGTAGTAAATTTATTTTAAGCGAAAAAAATGTACAGGTATCTTTTATAAAAGAACGAGTATAAACTGAAGGTCTAGCTAGAAAAATAGAATTTTTATTTTAAATACCCGCATGGGGTATGTAATAGAAAATCCCTTAGTAGATTTTAGGGAGTCTAGTCTGTCTCTCGGGTCTATGAACTCTTTTGTCTAATAGGTCGGCTTTCGAATAGACTGATATGAAGAAACAATATCTTAACTAAATAAATTTGTTGCTACCTTATCGAGTTTAAACTTCAAAAAAGATAAAGACCACGGTTAAGTGCCTTTACTCTCGTCCTAAGAACACTGCTACGCGAATTCGCGTTTAAATTGTGTTCAGGTTTTGGTCGTTTTGTGGCTGGCCTTTGACTGGTCAAGTCGCTGCTTTTAATAAGAAATGGGGAAAGCAAACTAGTCCGGGCCCGGACTCTGAGAAAATATATTTCGCCGTAATTATCAGAATTTTACGTGATCTATGAAAAACTCAGTGTCATTGTCAATGTAAATCTTGTCAGGTTTACATTAAGGCGCATACAGCACCTAAACTAGCGCCACCACCTACTTTATGTTATTATTCTGTTTAACAAAGGAATTTTCAAAAATCCATCGTCCAGTTTGTGATACCTATCATAAGCTTTTTTTTAATGCCTCTGTAATAGTTTTATTCTATTTAGTTTAGGAAGAGATACGAAAATAGATTTTGGTGGCCACCAAGGGCAACTTCGTATCTCTTCCTCTATATCTGCGCCTTAAAACGAAAAATCACGATGGTATGCTCAATCAGTCATGCTTAAATCTGTTTCGCGTTGGAGTTGGTATTACGGCGTTAATGTTTTTAAGTAGAACTAAAAAGACGAATTCAATTTGAGGACAAGAAAAAATTCTTAATAATAAACAACATACTTACCAATTCTTAAGAATACAACAGACCGCATTAGGATCATTCACAGCAAAAGTTAAAGAATCATTAAAATTCAATAATTGCGAAAATAACAAACACTTAGAACAGCCAAATTGAGAAATTCTTGAATTTACCGCCTTTTTAGAAATAATTTGAAAAGCTTGCAACATTGCACAGCAACTAAAACAAAACACAGTCTCAAGGAGGTATCAACCCTTAGTCCCCCCCACACCCCTTCAGGGGTTTCCTTATCAAATGCAAACACTCCGCGCTACGGCCATTGAGCCCGAATGCTCTCTATTATTTTTATTTCACACATCTTCAGATAAAGGATTAAATCGAAGTGTTCATGCTTGCTGGGTGGTTGTTTACGGTGGAGTTTCGGTTGTTTATTTTGTTTTTGGTAAGGGATCGAAAAGTTACAAGATTTTTATTTGGAAAAAGTGTTATGATTCCAGCATAGGTAGTTTTCATGCTATTTTCGAATGCATTCAAACTCACCTAAACATCAGATGTATGATGACGTTGAAAAAATATGATGTCGAAGTTTTTTAAAAAAGTTTAACTTATTCTCAACTTCTCAACCATTTCAACTGTATAACATTTTGAATTTTGACCATAGACAAAGAACAGTACAACGAATCTATATAATGTAATACAGTTCAAAATGAAAAATAACTGAGAATCAGTTAAATTATTTTCAAAAAACTAGATATCATATCAATTTTTATTTTATTTCTATCGATTCTATTACATCATTTCATACCAACTTACATTTAATCACCTTAAAGTATAATAAGATATAGTTATAACCCCCTAAAATACACATAGCATATACGTAGTGTTGCCAGATAGCTCCTAATGAATGGCGTCAAATTAAGAGGGAGCTACTAATTGCAACACTCTGACAAGAGCCTGTAATTTGAAATGCGAACCGTATCAAATTGGCACTAACACCACAACTAATTCGTGGTAAGCCAATACCTATCAACCAACCATATATATCAATACGACATTATATACAGAGCTCGTTTAAAATGTGAGCAATCGTTTCAGTTTTGTTTTTGTTTCAGATTTTTTATGATGGTAATTATTTTTGTCAACCTGTATAATAAGATTGCAAATAATACAATAGAAAAATGTTTACCGTCATGAATATAGATACTAATTTACAATGTGACTTGGGATTTACATATAATTTAAAGTAATATTAAAATTAAAACAAATAATAAACAATGTCTTGTATATTATTCAAGCGAATTGCCTGTTTCAATTATGGCATTCTTTTGTAATTTAATCAAAACGTCTAAAAATATAAAAGAACCATCTCAAAAGCTATAGCTGGTCATAACAAGAACAAATCTTCAATATTCCAGTTCAAATAACGCTGCACTGACAATCGCAAACCAATATTTGAATAAAAGCTAAAATGAAAGGAACATTGCTCAGCTTAAATTTACACGCATTGCAAGCGCGCGCCCTCCCGTAAGGAATGCTCACTCGAAACAACGAAAAAAACTAGGAAGCGTTGACTATACGAATGAAAGAAAACTGGGAGGATGGATTCAGGGGGTGCTGACAGGGGCTAGATTCATCTGTTTTTGTAACATGTCGTGTAAGAGACGGACAAACATGAATTTCAACGTATGCGTACGAAATGTAACTGTAAAACTTGGAAGCAAATGTGAAAAATAATAATTGTAGGAATAATTGAATGATTTGAATTGCATTAGACACATTGGAATTGGCTGTAAACATTATTCCATTTAAATCGATTGCAGTGACTGTCAATTGAAGTAATCTCGCAAGAGCACCTTCAGAGAATAGCGGGCGATCTCAACAAGGATTTAAGGTTTCTGGCCTTGTATAACTTTTTGTATTTTCTCATGTAAGTGAATTTATTCTTAGTGAGAAATAAAACATTCCTAAACCTGATATAACCTCTCCTATTCAGGTCCCTGTTCAGTCTCAAATCCAACAAACGCAAAACAGATTACCTACGCTCCAACTGCGCTCAACTTGTACAAACAAAAAAAATGGCGTTTTTAAAACGAAATTGCCATACACCGGCAAAGACAGTAAAGACGGCAAAGACGACCCGAGAATATTAAAAACGCTTTTAAAAGGACAACGGAGCGTGCTTATTCGATATTAGCGTTTTTTATTGCGACAAGTGAGGGAACAGTCTATTTAGGGGAAGGTCGATGTTGGGCACGATAAGAAAATCGATGGGTATCGGATGATACCGTCAAAATGGGTGTTTTGGTTATCTATTAAATGACAAAAAACTTGACATGGTCAGTAGTATGCAAATAATGCACAATTACAATTTTTATCGGACTATACGGCGATGGTATTCGCTTAAGTTACGGAACTCCTTAAAAATTACCTTCCAGAAGACTCTAAAGAGGCTTATCTCGTAACAAATAAATCATGAAACAAAATTAAAAAGAACGCCGCAGCTAAGACACAATATTCTTGGCAGCAAACAGTTATATTGCGGCCACAATAGAGGTACGTATTTTTGCGTTACGCCGCTGATTACACACAAATTGAAATAAATTGAATTTTAAAGCCGCGAGCGCAAGTAAAACGCGGGAAAGATTCACTTTGGGGACAAAACAGTAAGGGGGATTTGAATCACTGAAAACATACAGATTTTGTAATATTTATACAAAATCTGTAAGTTACGTACAAACTTATAAATTATTAAAAGTTAGTTTTACAACAAGAAATGATGTTATATTTTTTTAAGAACCTTGCCCCGAGCTAAGTAGAGCTCCTGTTATAGGTACTAGATGATTGATATACATAATACAATAAACTAAATAGATAGATATTTTTTCTATACATACATAGAAAACGACCAGAACACCCTGAACTGTCTGTAGATCATAGAAACACTCGCCCCGAGTGAATTGAACCCGCAACCTCATGCGTTGCAGGCGGTTTTTCGAAGTCGAGTTAAATTACCACTTAATTATGAAGTCAATCATAATTTAGAGAACATTTGCGAATCAGCGCACTACTGTAATAAATTTTAATTTTAATCATCAATGTAATTAAAGTCCATTTTCCTTTGAAGAACGACAGAAGTGAGACAGGCTCAGCTGTGGGGCGAAAATACAAGATGCAAGACCGCGCTAGCAGAAGGGTTATTTGTAAAGACTAGGGCTGCCACAAAAAATAGTATGAGGGCATTAGAACCTTATTTGTGTAAAGTATTATTAAACTAGTTATGAATTATTTTACTAGGTACTAGGTTTACTATATACTTACATGTTTAATAAATAAGAGTGATCGTCACGGGTAATCGCGAGATCCAAGATTCAGAATATCGGTAACTTAAATAATAAATAAAGTAATATTATTGCAAATGTATTGAATTAAAATCTTCAAGCAACCCTAAAGAAAATAAAACCTTTAACAAAACCAGATATGAGAAAAGATGAATATGGTTTTTGCGGTAAACACTAGATATAGATGTAGACGTAAAACGTTGTAATCGGGTTTGGATGTGTTTGTAACCTCGTCACGCCAAAACAGCTCGAGGTATAATTTTACATAGATGTAGTTCTAGATATAGAATACGTATAACTGATCGCTCACGGTTTCGTTCAAGCAGAATCAAGTCAGACTATATTTGGGTAAACACTTTTGAGAAAAAGTATTCCGTGATAACCCTGAAACATTTAACGCTTCTTAATAAGGGCGATGATTTCTCTTCCTAAAGCGTCCGTTTCATAACAACAAAATAGCTACCCTCATAACAGTTAACTTTGTTTTCACTTATAAGCTTTATTTCATTCTATTGCCCTTATTTTTCATGTAATACGCTAACTTGGAGCCCTTCGGGTGTTCAATTTTAAGAGATTTTATTAGATTTTGGTGTAGGTACTTTTGCCAAGTTTTCCAAGAATCTTTTTGGTCTTGTTAAAGTTTACTTTGTTTTAAAGGTTCGCAACTAAATATCATAAATCATTGTAAAATTAGTTGAGTTCTATATTGACAAAAATAAATAACCAATAATCGATAAGATAAAATAGTCAATAAATACAAAATAAATTCACCAAAACTCAAATAAAATAAAAAGTCAATTCCAAATTGAAAAAAAAAAAAATAATTAAATTATAATTGTCTCAAAATGAAAATACATAGTTATATTGTTGAATAAAAGCATCATGTCATTAGAATACAATACAATTGATCTCAAATCGCAAATATTTCTAATATAACGCATGGCGCCCCTGTAAAATTGGCGACCTCTGTGGCGGGGTGGGCGAAGGTCCGCCTGCGACGCAGGAGGTTGCGGGTTCGATTTCCGCCTCGGGACAAATATTTGAACGATCTGCAGATATTTGTTCAGGGCGTTCTGGTCGTTCTGTATGTATAATAAAAATTATCTAAATATGTATTAATATTGTATTATGTATATCAGTCATCTAGTACCCTTAACACAAGCTCGGCTTAGCATGGGGCTAGATGATGCTGTGTGGATTGTCCGGCATTATTTATTTATTTATAAACGAATTTTATGTTATGATCATGACATAAATGATGATCGAAGATTTCAAAGAGAAAAGCAAAAACTTATCTCTCCTACGCCTAGAAGTGGAGCCCATAGGTTAACCAATATGTTTTAAGTTCGTCTCGCCGCGCCGGCCGCAAACCTATTGCATTACTAACGTGAAGGGGACCCTTTATTGCTCAATTTGACTTTATTTAACGCAATCCAACCGCCCCCCACTTCCCCCCTTAAGGCTCTGACGGAGAACAGATGAGGTCCCACTCCAATCCACTTAGCTAGGTAAGACCACGACACTGTTTCGAAGTGTACTCAAGTGACGAAAGGTATCGCATTTTTGTAAGTCGCTGAACAGCGTTTTCTAGGAATTGAGCACTTAAACACCTATTGCTGGATTTTGTGATCGAATAAATGCACGCGGAGTTTTAAAATGAATTACAAATGAAAATTATTTATTTGTAAAAGAATAATGTTGCTTTATATGCTAAATAATTGGCTGTCTGTTTAACTTTAATGTATGGCAGGATATCAAAAGCCACATAAAATTATTATTTTAGTAAGATTTATTTTAATACCAAGTTTTGCAAGATAGCTATACAAAACGTTTCACAAACAAACCATCGAACCATTTTGATTTCTTGCAAAATAATATAAAAAATAAATTGCAGAGATTTTTATTTAATAAAAAGTGTTGGCTGAGCAATATGAAAGAAGTCACTTATGCAATTTATTTTATCGAACTTAGTTTTATCGAACCCGCCTGTTAACTCGGCTAGAGTGTAAAATAAACTGCATCAGCTGTACTTTAAACTTCATAACTTTTTTTGTACTATGCTTATAACAAGTAAACCCAGTTATAAGAGCGAGGGAGTCACCTCAGTTGTATTGCACACACATGTACACTTCTCAATTCTCGCAGTGGTCGAAATTCGGCTAGATGGACGAAAAAAACCTGCTATGATTTTTATGAGCATGATTTTATTTGGCTTCTATTCATTAGCCGCTATAGGGCGGGCGGGGTTGTATCCACCCTGGCATATCGATACGAAGCCGTAATTCAGTCACAAAATAGCGGATTTCAAGGGACTCTGATTTTGTTTCATACTACAGTGATTGATTTAGAAACAAGATTCTATTTGTTAATTCTAATTCATTAATGATTTAGACAGAAGATTATATTTGTAAATTCTAATTAAAAACGACGATTTTAAAACAAGATTCTATTTGTTTTGTACTTCTAATTAACCAATTTTGTTTCTAAATTATCACGCTGTGATCTATCACAGCGTGGCTTAGATGCTTATTAACTTATGATATTCTAATGTATGTATATTGAATTTTGTTCAAACTTGTATAGTTTTGATAAAAAATTGAAGAATGTTCTTTTCACATTGCAGAAATGCCCATATAAATTCTATAAAAATACGTAATTAGAACTCTCCTTCAAACATGTTGCTCAATCTTTCTTCTCGAGAACTTGAACGGGCAAAATTAAAATTATATCTCCTTATTCAAGTCACGCTAAACATTAACTTCGGCTGCGATAAACCTCGCCCTAAAAGCATCATTTGAATTAAAATTTACCGCCTGATCTCGACTCTGATGGATTACTGGAGTTGGCTACTGTTGTTTAATTTTGTCAAGATGTTTCAAATAATGTCACTTTTGATGACAAAGCCTACAGTTACAAGTTGGGAGTTTTTGATGTAGCGAATTAAGACAGGTATTAAAATTGTTAAACACTTAACAATTATAAAATTTTGCGTTGTTAGGACATAACTTTGAATTGTGTAATAATAACTCATGGTATTTTATCCATTTGTGACACACGTGTCATTAACTTTCGTAGCCGTTTTCGTAGACGTGCTACGCAGCGTAGCACCTCTACGATATTGGCTACGAGTTACAAAGTCGTCCACATGTTCGGACGAGATTTAAGTTACTTCAATATTTCGTAGACAAATAATGTATAAGGTTCATCTTGTTGGAATTAAATAGCTACGAAGCAGCCATGTCGCAAGATTGGGTTAGAATATTAAAAATAAAATGCAGTAGCCTTCCCTGTCTGCGAGGGGCTATGGCGGAAGCAATACAGGTTGAACACCATCTGCAACCTAAACACTATGTACTTTATTGCTTAAAGAGTTTTTTGAAGTTAAAATAACTTACAAACAAGTTATTAAAGGAGTTATCTCGTTGGTATTTCCAGGATCAATTGCTAATTTGATATTTTAACTGACTACAGATTTTTGTCTTTAATAAACTGATTGTTTCAACTGTAGAAATATTAACAATTGTAGCTGTCAATTACGACAGCAATCGATTTTCAATAAGCCCACGGTACTTTAAAGATCTACTGAAGGATTATCTAAAGGTCCTTAGAGGTTTTATTCTACCACCGCATTCGCCTGTAGGCAGATTGTTAGTATTTTATTCTTACATCAGCTTTATGACTTCCTATAACTAAATATCAATAAAATTCTTAGTCTATTAAAAAAGTGAAGTGTTATTAAGTATACAAAATTTGTTTATACATAAAATACAAACTAATAGCTAAGCATAAATTATAAATACATATTTGGGTTATTCATTTCGAGATAAATTATTTTATTTATTTAGTTATTAAAAAAGAAGATGCTGATAGACATAACGTGGAGCTCAACCCATCAGGTTTTAAAATCATTTGTAGTTCCACTTGGTATTCAAGAGCCGGTGTGGGGGTCGCATATTTTATATTTATTACCGAGGCGCCCTCTCGTGAAATTGCAGCCTCAATATGCCGTTTTACTTAATACTAGCTAGTGGGATATGGGAAGACAAATTACGTGATAATGGATATGAAGATTGGATGAGATTATTTAGTTGGTTGGAGGTTTTGTATGGGTGTGTCAAGCGATGGATAATTTATTGAGTGAAATATTTTGTGCATTGCAACATTATTACTTATTTTTTGATTCCGATTTCTAGTTCCTCTAATTTTGATACTCGCTCGGCTTTTAGAAGAAAAATTGCTCTATTTTCCTACGTACTTAAGAGAAAACCAGAGAATCTCCCCTAATAAAAAGGAACATTAAAATGGAATAAGGAATTAATATTTTTAATCCAGAAACTACTACTAATATTATGCATTAATTATTGATACCAAACAATATTATCCTAACCAATTAATACGATCAAAGCAAATATCCCGGAAAGCACAAAAGAAAATATCCGAAAACTCCCTAAATATCCTAATGAACGGCTCATGAAATCAATCGCCCAATGATGAGATAATCAAACAATGATCTTCGATATTCGTCGCGATGTTGGCACAAGAAATTGTCGGCAATATCTGGGACCCTCGGGAGATCGCCAATTTTGGGGGAAATCGAGGGTAGATAATTATGTTTGAAGTTAGTTATTGAGTAGAGTCAACACGGTGTCCGTGATAAGAGTGAAGTATTACAATCTCAACGGATTTTTTCTATTCAATCTCTTCGTTACTAAGAAAAATATTTAAAATAACCCGCAATAAATTGGTTAAAGTTTACAAATTAAACGATTCAAAAATCATAGGAGTTGAGTTAAAGAATGCCTACAAACTCAATTTTATTTTCTCAAAAATTTCAAAATCAAACTCAATCTCGACTAAAATATCGAACCAAAGCGTCGCGTCATAGTTTCTTAAAGAGGTTCAAACCACAAAAGGTTAAAACGTATCCACAACCCGTATAATTCACGACTAAGAATAAAAATACCTCAGAATTTTCCGTCTCAATTAATACCGGCTTCTCAAATGTTCCGCTCAAATGCAGTAGGCGATCATTTTTCCTTAAGAGTGAAACAGGTTTCAGGCGGTTTAATTTAGCCGCTTCTCCCCGTAGAGCGCTTATGCAGTCTGGGACATTATGGAACTCTTTTTACGGGACAACGACACGGCTCCGGAGAGTTAAATAGTAAAAGGGTATTAAACAGATTTCAATATAAATACAATATAAATTATCGTCAACGATTACAAATTTTTACAATAACTAGAACATGAATGCTTTATCTCAATCTATTCATATGCTTTATCTCAATATATTCATATGTCCTCGATCGCGGAATAAAGCAAAACTAACAAAAGCATAACTATTGTAAAATATCCATAAATCTTGTCAAGGTAAAAATCACTGAGAGTTCGCTTTTAGCGATAATGCCGCCGTTTATGTCATATAAGATTCAAGTAGTAGTTACTGTGTTTTTTATACTGTTTTAAAGGGCAATGAAGATATTATCTATCTATCTTTACCAGATTTTTCTCTGGCACAGAATAACTGCAATAAAGTTTGTTATCTTTAACATATTACGTCCCGCGGTAACAAAAGCGCGGATCGTAGGCTAATTTTTATTCTACTTTTACAAGTCCGGGGATAATCGAACTGCCAATCTCGAGAATAAGGAAACTTTTGAACAGGATCTGTTGCAGACTGCCTTTGTAATATGAAGTGGCTTCTAATGAGTTTCTGACTAGACATTGTACTTATTTCGCCATCGAACTAATCTAGTAAAATATTAAATTTGACACTATCCCACCGGTGTGGGAGAAGCCAGTGGGTGCACGCGGGTGGTCGCGGGTCGATTTTTTGTGTGCTTTATTAACAAATTTATCATTTATTAAATTAAAATAAAATACCAGAACTGGTAAGAATTATTTAAAATGGAATTGAGCAAACTACAGACTGTTGCAAACAATCTACAGGCATCATAGTCGTCCGTCTGTAAAAAGCTATCATAGCTGAGTATATAAATATAATACATGTCATTAACGAGGCTGCGTGGTAGCTGAAACGTCCGAAAAAATCAAATAAAATAAACAACATAATATTACGCGTCCATAAAAATACCTCCAAAATAAACCACAGTCATAATTAGCTCCCTAAACCCGAGAAGAATCCGCAAAAACGTTGTAACCGAAACAGAAGTAAGACACTCAAAAGGCCCTCAATAAGCATTTCGAAGCCAAGGGGTCCATTAGCATTTTAATCACCTGCCGCGAACGCCACCTGCGCACAACTGACAATGCATATTTTTATTTAGACATATTCAATTATGCAAGGCAGCTTTAACATTTTGTAAAAATTCAGTGACTTCTCGTTATGGATTAGTCTGAAACAACGTAAGAACTTTTCGACAATTTAAAATATATCACAGTTATTTAGACATATTCAATTATGCAAGGCAGCTTTAACATTTTGTAAAAAATCAGTGACTTCTCGTTATGGATTAGTATGAAACAACGTAAGAACTTTTCAACAATTTTAAATGTATCACAGTCAACGTGAACGTGTACATCCGTGACCATAATTTTTTAACGACGAAATTGCGAACGAAATATTTCTTAAATACCTTTAAATCAAACACGACATAGTGTTCCACTAAAAAGTTATAGTAAAAAACACGGCGAACTTCCCCCACTACAGCTGAAAATGTGGCAAAGCTCACATCTCATTCACATTCATGTCCCACTTCTGATTCAACATAATGTTGCACCTCTGTTACATTTACCCACAATTCTACTAAGCTGTTCCAGTATCCCTTTATCCACGAGATGTTATCGTAAAACGCACTTTCGTGTCTGTATGTAGGGATGAAAATCGTATGGGCCAGCTGTGGCTGTGGCAAGCCGGCATTGTTGCATTGCTTATTGTAAGGGTTAAGCGCTTCACTCGCGTGCTTTTGGCATTTGTAGGCTGAATATGTGAATAGAGTCGGATTTTATGAACATCAGTTTACATTTTTGCAAATGAAAATGATACACAATGGGCTTTAGAACAAGCCATATTCGGGAATAACAAAATACTGAAACATTTGGTTTGGTTATGCATAACTTATAGTTGCACCGCATGTTTGTAACTGTATTAGTGTACAGTTTCACTGAATAAAGCTATAACAATAACAGTTATTTTAAAATCCGGCGTGGAACATGCTTTTAAATACCACCTGATATTTTTTATAACTATCTATTTGTCAGCTCCGAAATGGCTCCGAATTCTCTGTAAAATCCAAAGCATTTGTGCAATTGTTTTGAAGCTTTAAAACGTTCAAAGAACAGCCATTTTTCTAGTCTATTATAAAGGAAAGCTTTTACCGTTTTGTTACAATTCGTGCAGGGGAACCACAAAGCGAAATTAATTTTAAAATACACCAAAAGAAATTAACTTTTCGTCTGGGGACGGTAAAGTTTCGAACGAGGGAACACTCGGAAGGACTTAAAAATAATAAAGCCTTGTGGTCCGGGACAATCCCATGTTTATAGTAGCTTTGTCAAGAATGTTTTGTGGGACCTAATTTAACAGCCGTTGTTTGGGAAATTACCCTTTGGCCGCTGGTTAATGGTGTGGTAATTTTTGTGGAAGGCTTTATAAAAATGTCAGAAAGACAGTTTTGTTGCTAAGCTTTACCTGATTGTGGGAAATAAAAATGCGAACTAAAACGAAACAAGGAAAACAATATACTGAATAATTTGTATGAACCTGGCTTATAAATTATTTTTACTTTGTATTTAAGATACTACTTAAAATGGAATATAATTTATTGTTACTTGTTATCTACTTGTAAAATAAATAAAGTGTTTTTTAAAAATGACCTACACCGTCTACAATGGGTGGCTTTAAATGGCCAACTCCGAAACTAGAAGAGTTACAGGAAAGAAGACGAAAACTTTTCCATCATTTATTTCTGTGCAATATCAAACCGATTGATTTGAAACATAAATGGCACCCTGTTTCTGCAACAACCGATCAGTTATTGATAAAGATTAATTTTTGCAAAGGAAAAATATTTGAGAAAATGAAAGGAAATGGAAATTTCTTAACAGTTTTTAGTATAAAATGCCCTCTACTAAAATTAATGTGAAAACTTTTAATAATAATCATTTCGAACAATTTGTGTGCTTGCCGCTAGCAAGGATACTTAATCTGTATTTAAATATGGTTTATCCAGGATATAGCATCGTACAAATCGTAACTTATTTTGTAAGTTATAATGAAAAATAAGGAAAAAAATTATATAAATGGCACCCTGATGCAGTTTTTTAATTTTGCATTGGTTGAGGCCCGCTTATGGTTTCAGATTTGGTGATCCACTCCTATCTCAAAAAGCCGTCTGTATAGATTAATATATTCACACATCTTTAATGAAAGCTCATAAGCCGATAGAGGGCCCCATCTGGCTGATAGGTTATTTCGGGGGTTCCCCGGGGGGTGTTTCTTGAGAATCAACACTCGTGTAATTAACAGATTCATTTAAAGTTGAACACTTTGATGTGTGGCTGCTGTGAGACGTGTCAACGGCCAATTTACTACAAGTTTGTTTGATTAATGTTAGCTTGGGGTTGCTGAATTCGGTTGCTGATCATCGATATTGTGATTTATAAGTTTAAGCAAAAAGTCAAAGCCGAGTGTACAATTGATCGGGCATCGTGATTAGTTTCGCTTTGAAATGATTAGAGTTCATTGTTTTAAGCAGTAGCGAGTAATTAGTTTTTTACCTGTACCTACCATTTTTCGATAAAACATAGGTATTTTATGGATAAAAGTGGAACAATATTTGGAATGTATCTGAAGATTAGTTCAAGGATTGTCATTTGCACGATTGAGCGCAGGCTGAATAAAGTTGCAAAAATTTTTTTAAGATCTAACATTGTATAATAACTATGTATTCTTGCAAATAATTATCAAATCACAGTAGACATTTTTCACTCTTACCTTACTTTTTCATATCGGGGAGGGAAGTAATCGTTTATTTTTTCGCTGATTTCTAAACCGACCTTTATTTATTAGCTGACCCCTTATGTTGACATCTTATAAATTGCACGTAACTTCACACTTCTACGCTTCTCCAAGCGGTAAGGAATAAAACTTTCATGACAAATAAATCGCAAGCACAAGTGCACTAACCTCAACAGGTGCCGGTTGCAGCGGCAGCGGCAATAATTGTCTTTCATATTTATGAGTCTCGTTTTGCCTCCGTAGAGCACTGTTTTATTTTAGTTTTTATTTTTACAGCCAGTTGAACTTAAATTGTCCTCTTTCACGGCTGTATAACGTTTCCTTTTCCGTGAAGATTCGTTTTAAAATAGCTACGTAATTAATAGCTAATTTTATTAAAATTACTTGACTTATATATTATATTTATATATAATACCTATTATATTTCTGGTTTGCCTTTTTTCTACCAGTGTTCTATGTTCATGGAAATTTCATAGTCATCGGAATGGAAATTGGAAAAAAAAAAACGCCAATCAGATTTTGCCTCCAATACAAATCATTATAAAATTAACAAATAATTATACCAAAATAAAAAAAAAACATGTACAAGAAAGTAATTATGTTCCCATGTTTTAATGACTGAGCCTGAATAAAGTTTTGTTTATTCGATTTGATAGCCTGTTAAAGATGCGGCTTTTCTGTCTACGCTAGAGAAGAAGAAGTCGGAGGTCACGTATAGCATTAATTGTAGACCATAATGTAAAGCGCTAGGTTCCCCATTGTGAGACTAGAAGGCTCGTTCATAAGACATTATTATTAAAATATTCAATGCTTATGATAAGCAACAAACTCAATAATAATGATATCCGAATTGAAAAACCTCTTAAAATCCGCATTTCCGGAATAGTGTCGTTAGAGTATCTTCATTCGCAGCTCGAGGGCGGGCGATGACAAAGGGCGCGACATCAAAGCGGTGCCGCCGGGATCAAAGAGGCCAACCCTCTGATAAAACCCTCGGATGAAACTATCGGACTAACGTTTGGTATCCGATTGTTGGTATCACAAACACTGAAAAGGTGTTAGCCTCTTGAAAATTTGAGATTCTTTGTGGCTTTTGTAACACGATCAGAGGCTTATTTTATACAGGGTTACGGTTATATAGGTTTTGTCTGAGATTTGCAAATTTAATTTTATTTTACAAGGCAATTTATGGATTTTTTATTTATAAACTTACTTATGTCACAGAAGTAGGTAATTCAATGTATCGGATAAACATCTATAATATTCAATTCGAGGTTCCTTCTTAGATACTATCGCAAAGAGCACAAAGTTTGGATAGCACTCAACATTGAAATCGAATAGACACGAATATCCCGCAGTGTACACTACCACTCCAATCATTCGAACTATCCACCATTTCATCACGTCCATCCACACCAATCAACAACAAAACAAGTTTGAACTAGAATGGACAATCGATCGGACAACAATCCATGTGCAGTTTTAATCTGAGCTTCGTTTCGCAGATGAACCGGGCCCAGGATTAGCAAGCCCGCGGCGAGTCGTGACTACGCACATACCTCACCGATTATACCCGAAGCCCACTGCCCCGCATGTCTGCCAAGCCCGATAAGTATAAACTACGCCTAAATTGAACGATGTTTTACAATAGTAAAGTTATAGGAACGGGGAATACTTTGTTTGTGTTTTAAGTTGTTGGGATGTGATCCAAAATTAAGATTTTGAAAAACAAATACAATCATCATAGATTTTGAAGCTTAATTGTGGATTGCGTTTTAATGGCTATGACTAAAACATCGTATTGACTGTAACTAAAGCTTTATTCACAATTATTGTAAAAGCGTATCAATTTGGCTACTAAATAACCATAACGACCTTATGGGCTTGTCTTTGCCCACGCTGTGGATATAACAAAACCATCATCATCGTCAAGGAAATTTCTCCATTCGATCCTATTTGCTTTTCCTTCCAGCCAGTCACTCCAATAGCTCTTGTTGGATTCCATCAAACCATCTGAGTTTCGGTCTTCCAGGGTCTTTGTCATCAGGTTCACCGCGCAGGTGGGATTTTGGTGCTCTGTCGTCTTGAATTCATTCACCGTGACCAACACTACGAAGATGGCCTATTTTTATAAACTTACGACATTTGATTCTTGATACATATTGTAAAACTCATAGTGGTATCTTATTCAGCAGCATACAGCATCCTGTACAGCGCCGAAGATTTTTTTTTTCGAACACGACTAGGCTGATTTGGTGTTTAGTTTAGCACCCATCTTACGAGAGTTAGGACTGGTCGAATCAGCTTCTTATACTGAAGGATTTAGACTTTCTAGATTTTTGAGATTGTTAAAGTAGCACCTGGCTAGAGTTATATTGATTTCTGCGTCCATTTGTATCAGTTACCAGGTAGTCACCTTCCTTACCTACAGTCAAGGTAAACGAATATATACGTCTAAGGAATAGTATGAACTCGTGACTTCGGGAGACTGAGGTTTTGTCCGTTTTACTTTTAATCCTGCTTTTCTTGACGCTTCTTTCAAAGCATTCTTCATGCCAGACAGGTCTCGCTTTATCAGCTCATCGGCATAGCCAGAACATGAAATGATATCAGAAGAAAAGCACCGTTAATTTAAATTTTGGAGTATTTCATAGGCTTGTAAAGACCTTGAAGAGTAGGCATGAAATAATGGCCACCGAATGTTCGGAACGGTCTATATGTCGTTCTGCACCACGACAACACTAGCCAAGCTAAAAGTATTTTTTGTCAATGAGACAAGTTTGGTACCTTACCTTACCTACTAATTATTTATTTAAACAATTATTTGGTGTTGCTAAAATTCTCTGTCGATTTCATCGTAGGCTTCTATGATATTATAGACGAAGACATTGCATAGATAGAAGAGAATATTTCGAATTCCAGCGACTTTCAAGTATCTGTCTCAGGTAGGAAACTTGGTCAAAGGTTGATTGATTGGGACCGAAACCGGACCAATATTAACCCGGTTTTTTTAGATATCATCGAGAAACCAAACTCAATTCTCTGTAGCGGTTAGTAGTTCTAGTAATAGATTCATATACCTCCCCACTCACAAACTCTATACAAATTTAACCTCTTTTATTATAAAATTACTTTCAGGCTAACTTAATATTTTTTTCAGCTTGATAGAAAGTGTGTAAATTTCAATAAAAACAATGAATATGATTACACAATTTCTGTCGGTAAGTGCGGGGTAGTGTCTGAACTGTACTTTAACGTTCGCACACCGCCTCACTTTACCCGTCAAAAGAAGAAAAGAAGAAGACGTACCTTTTCCGTAACTTGATTCGTCTACGTGTATTCTTGGGGAATTAACACACATTGTGAGATGTTATTGCTTGAGAATACACGTAGATGACAAGATTATAAGCAACATGAAAGTCCACGAAGCGTCAGGAGAACATCAGCTATATCTGAAGGTTCGTTCTCATGTTGACAGAAGCTCGCAGAGTCAATGTAAAAATATATTTAAGTAAGTATACAAATAATGCTCAACAAATTCTAGCCCCAAGCTAAGCAGTCAAGGCGTGCTTTTGGACCAAGTATTCATATGCTGTTAAAACAATATTACCAACGTCATCCAACGACATTAGCGGTGGCTCGGCCAACATGAGGACGGGCATAGGACAGGTAATTTCAGATTCAGATTATTAAATGGGTAAGGACCAAATTTTTTGCATCGTTGCACAACGGAAATCACAGCTGAAGGTGTCACAACGGAGCAAATGTAGCACAACGGAATTTGTTAAGGTTAGTGTACACAAAAACTAACAAAACAAGATAATGTGGATACAATAAAATATCAAATCAATTAACATGCTTAAACTCAAATACTTAAAAAAATCAGTTCAGGTAATTATTAAATCAATAGAAAAATGTCTAATAATAAAATAAAAAAATCTTATTGTTAAGATGTTTGAATAAAAACTACTAAAAGAAGACCTACATGAAGTAATATTGTGTACCTATCTTTACAATGTTCCGTTGTGACACGTCGCACAATTTCGTGTCGTTCGTCGCATAAAGGAGTAAAAATCTCCACGACCCAGCAATAAAAAATTCACACTGCAAAGAATAAACACCTATAAGAATACTCATCAGAGTTGTTCAATAGTAGACAAAATAAGCTTATATAATCAATAATGCAAAGTAGCAAAAGTTAACACAAAACACTTTAAAAGTCTTACAGAAAATCCGGATTTTTAATGGTACGCGTGCACTTTTCACACTTTTCTTCAACTGAGTGAAAAACTACATGGCGGAATTGGCCTGAATTAAGTCACAAGTCAGATGACGGTGTTGCCATTGCAATAAAGCATTATTTGTTATCCAATATTGCCAAGTTCTCGATTTATGCTGTCGCACAACTGAATCGCACAACGGAACGAAATCTGTGACACTCATTATGATCATTATTATTAATAAACTATAACGTTTAACGAGATCCTAATAATAAAAACGTAAAGATAATTTATCGGTGACTATAAATAAAACAGAAAGTCCGTGAGAAAGTTTTTATTTTTAGAATAAAATTGCAATAACCTAGAGGAGTCGGAGCTGTGACATTCACATTTTGTATGAAAATCGAAAATGGATTCAGTATCTTGATTTTCCTAAAATTAATTTTACAGAAATCTAGTGTAACAAATATTTATTTGAATTAGGCACAGGGTGCACAATAAGTTTAACTTTAGTAATCAAGTCTTAAAACTCACCTAAGTTAACAACTTCTTTTTATGTTATGATTTCAAAGTACTGTGACATCATTCCCTCGCACAAAATGCAAAAAATTTTGTCCTTACCCAAATGTGAACCTGAAATCTGACGTTATTGGTACGGAGGTCTGAAGCCCATCATTCTATCGCGTACAAGTCTTAAAGAAGATCATTCTAGAGGCCGAAGTGCGTACCGATAACTATTTTAAAACTTAGCCTCGATAAACAAGGCCAACCCTGCGATGGAGTCACGTGGTACGACGAGGCGACGACGTATGGCCGCCAGGAAGAGAGGCAAGTCAATTAATAGTACTCGTAGGTATGTTAGAAGAAAGTTGGAAAGTTAGCTTAAACTTATACTCAATACATGTTCCTCAAATACATGAAATCTCTCTCGTGTTCTCGTACTTCATGATGAGCATCTCTACCTGGCGGTAAGACTAATCAATCTATAGGTTTGTGAAGTGTATGAAACCAAGGCACACTGCCGCAGAGTCCAGTGGAAAGATCAATCGCACCAACCGGAGTGGCTTTTGGTACTACCTTCTCCTGCAATAAGGTAGAGTCACGTAAGTTATTTTTTAAGATTGACGCTTCCATTCTGTGTCAGTGTGCTTTGAACTTTAGGGCAGCTTCGAGACGATGTCCCTTGGCCTCTAAGAGTCGCTGCTTGATGACCTGTGCATTAATTGTTATGCACACGTCATCAAGCACCTATTCTACTGAGAAGACAGCCAACCGCCTCGATCCTAGACTGTCCTAGCTACTGTTGGCTTACTATTTCCTACTAAAGTATAAAACCAACTGTTGTTCCCGGTATGTATTCACGTCACTCCATCGACTGAGGGAGGTCTTTAATGTAAGATGGCTTTATATAATCTATGTAACAATTAGTCGCAAGTTTAGTTTTCTAGTTTGAACCTGATAGTTCTAGAATTGGGACAGCAGGTAGGTATTGAATTGTATTCTTTTGCATGATTTTTATTCTCGACGCAAGAAGGGGTTTAAGTAGGGGGTACCTACAACTTAAAGTTATTCTTATAGGTATATAATTGTTTTCTTTTTAAAGCAAGGTTTCGGATACGCTTATGTCTCATTATCTGTGTATAGGAGCTCACAGACTGATTAACTAAGTTTTTTCTAAAGTACCTACTAAATCGAAAGAACCTTATAGTTCTTAGTCTTAGTTATGATTTCTAAAAATCAGTGCTGCCGTTCCAAAGTGATCATGATTCTTAGTAAAATAGTAGGCGTTTTAAAATTTTGGTAATCAAAAATAGCATGTAGTATTTTTAAATTGTTAGGTACTATACTGTACACAGGTTTTGTAAATAAAGGTTCCTAGCTAAAAATGTTATAACGTAGTCCAGAGGTTTCAAAAACTGTATTAAAGTTTGTCTGTATAAACAAAATTTTAACCGTATGTTAATTAACTTATTTATCATCTACCTTCTTTAAGTAATATCTAAACGTTTTTAGAATAATGTTTCCATCTAGAGATCTTCCATGTCCTGCCACCGTTGGAGAAAATGGTATGAATTTTACTCATATTTTACTATATCTTACTGATGCAATTAAGTATTTAAGATATCAGACCTCTGAAAGTGTCTTGCAAAGGTCAAAATTGCAACTTCCATAAAAGTACAAAAAGTTTTTAGATCGCAACTGGTTACGCACCTCCGGTATCGTACGCGGCCGAAGGCTTCAAAACAAGGTGCTTTTGCTATAATCTTGGTTAAGTATGTGTCAAAGACGTTAAAATAACTGAATGTTTCTCTTTTTTCTGGCTTTTACAACACACCTTCATGTGCTGTGTTGAAACTGTCGATATTTACACCACGACCGCTGTAACCAATTATTTGAGTATTTAGGTATTAATTTATATTTATTTTCCAGGGTTTATGATACTGTGACGAGAAGATTGAAGACTTCAACGTCATGAAAGCATCATCTGCTGGAAGACCCCTACCTGCGCAGGATTCTAATTGCTGTTCCGAAGTGCAATTACAATTTCAAAGGTTGGTTTTCAATATTTAAGAATAATCTCCAAAAATATTCGTCATTTATTTTTACTTTGATGGATTAGGTATAGTGATATCGGTAACCTCTATCGATGAAAGACACTGTACCTGTTAAGTATTAAGACATTTTTTTTCATTCAGAAATATTTTAAAATTTTGAATCTTTCCGTAGAATCAAGATGAAAAATAATAGCATTACAAACAGATACTCTTTGCTGGACAAAAATACCATAAAGAAAAGAGACAACGGTAATAGCAATTTCTTTGAGGAAAGTTATTGGAGTCACAATATTGCTGCATGAGTCGTGTTATTTTCTATACCAATCATTATCTACACGACTTATAACTTGTAATTTATTGTAGGGGTAAAATTTAAAGTACTAAAATATAATTTTATTTCCAGATATCGCGTTCGCATGCTGTGGCATCATGCGTTTTCGCTTGTCAATAAATCTGCTACGGTCGCAGATAACGGCTACCGATGCGTGACGTCGTTGAAATTTCCGATCGTGTCGCTGCAAACGTGGTCACGGAGCGACTGATGCTTAAACCAACGCTGCGGGTTGGTGGCAGATTTCACAAATACCCTCAATTGAGTTTGAAAAACTTTCAGTGAAAAAAGTTCAAGTGCCTAAGTGTCCAAAGTGATAATCGATATTCGTAATGAATTGGTGAAACGATACGATAGTGCTAAAACTTTATGCAACGTTAACAAAGTGCAAAAGGTTGAAAGTTTAAAAAAATTATAAAATATGTAAGTGGGTAACATCATTAAGTATTATTTGAAAAGCATAATTATCTGTGGCAAATATGATACCTATTCGACTGTTGTATTACGAACTAATATGGGCTGATGATGATGATGATTACGAACTAATTAGGTGTAGATTTGAGCATCGCTTCTAAATCTGTACCTATGTATAAAAATCAATTATTGTTAACAATTAGGTTCACAAAAACTTAAAAACGGCTAGTGCTATGTAATTTAATTTTGTTTTTGCTCATAAAATGGGTTGGTTGTTCTAATGATGTATTATTTTAAAAGAAAAAAATAAAAATAGGGAAAATTTAGATTTGCCGAAGTTTTTGGGGTCAAGTAATACGTAAAACTTATATCCTACACAACTTATATCATATTAACTGTGGAAATCTAAATAATGTGGTCTAAATAAAAGAGGCAGGTACAATCCTGTAAATTAAGATTAAATCTTAGTTTTGTTAGCTATGTTTAACTGTTGATTTTGTTTTGTTTATGTTGTTTAAATCTGACGATGGACATAAGGCAGCGAGCGAAGGTCCGGTGCAACGCAGGAAGTTGCGGGTTCGATTCCCCCCAGGACAAAGCAGTTTTCACGACGCCTCTCACGACATCCACGGGCAGTTGCAGACCACAAGCTGCGTTGGTTACACACTGCGACATCAGCATTAAATTCTAACATAAGGCAGCGAGCGAAGGTCCGGTGCAACGCAGGAAGTTGCGGGTTCGATTCCCCCCAGGACAAAGCAGTTTTCGTCAATATTTGTTCATTGTCCATTATATATTATAAAAACTATAATGTAATGTATTGTAATAGGCATATCACTCATCTTATGCCAAACCACAAGCTGAGGATGGATAATGCTGTGTGTATAGTCCTGTATTATTTTTATTTGTATTGTTTAATGTAGCAATTCACATTGATGTCATCAAATTAGAAACGATTAGGAACCTAAATTACTTTTAACTATATCTTTCTTGTTTTATAACTTGAAAATTACAATAAATATTTATGTATGTAGGTAACCTGTCAATTCTTGTGATATTTTAATAATCATCCAATGGTAATCAATATTATAATACTTTGTGATCTTTTTTTGTGACTTGTACTCATGTATGTTTTTTAACTAATAAATTGCAATTACTTATAAACAACAATCTCGTATAATTTTTTATCACCTACCCTCAATCAACTGCAATTCAATTCAAGACTAGGCACAAAAAGATAAAATAATAAAAATCTTATAGGTACCTATTTAACAACATTGGTATCATCGGAGCAAAAGTAATCATTTGCTAAGGAAGAAAATTACAGTAGGTACTTAACCATCTGATATATAATCAAATTAGGTAGATAGCTACTTTAGTAAAATTAGGTTCAAATCCTAACTGGGCTCGTTAAAATTAGGTTCAAATCCTAACATTATGAGCTCGTTTAGTTCCACTGATGGTGCCTCCCAGAAAGCCCCAAAATCTCATGGGGGGACTTTGCTTCATCAGCTTGGCAGGTGGATTGAAGTTCACAACAGAAGTTTCTTCAAAAGAAAAATCTGCCTTTCCTCTGGCTTCTCATAGTCGCCTCTTACAACATCCACAGAGTTGGAGACTAAAGGTTGAGTTGGAAACACTGCGACATTAGCATCCCATTTAAAGAAAATAAATGATTTAGGAGATAACTACTATAATTAGGTACCTAGGTTGATAGGCATCATCAGCGTGGAAGGTGAATCGCGGATCAAAACAAAGAGGTGTTAAAAAAAATTGCTGTCTTTCCTCTGGCTACTCATTGTCGTCTCTAGAGACATCCACGGGCAGAGTTGCAGACCACAAGCTGCGTTGGTTACACACTGCGACATCAGCATTAAATTCCAACTAAAGAAAAAAATGTTTTAGGAGATACATAGTAGATACGCATCAGCTTGGCAGGTGGATCTAGGATCAAAACACAGAAGAGGTGTTAAAAGAAACTGCTGCCTTTCCTGCCGCATCTCAAAGTTGCCTCTAGCGACATCCACAGACACAGTTGGAGACCACGGGCTGAGTTAGAAATACAGAAATACAATTTATTGTTAAAATTAATTTGAAACATTAGCATCACATCCTTATTATAAAAAAAATATGAGATAACTTAAATTAATTAGGTAGGTAGATAGGCATCAGCTTGGCAGATGAATCGAGGATCAATATACAAAAGAGGTGTTTAAAGAAACTGCTACCTTTCTTCTGGCCGTCTCTTACGACACCCACGGACAGTCTCGGAGACCAGGGGCTGCGTTGGAAATATTGCGACAGCTGAATCAAATCGTGACCAAAGAAAAGATATTATGATTTATGAAATAACTACCATAAATTAGGTAAATAGATAGGCATCAGCTTGGCAGGTGGATCACAAAACAGAAGAGGTGTTAAAAGAAACTACTGCATTTCCTCTGGCTTCGCATAGTCGCCTCTCACGACATCCACGGGCAGTTGCAGACCACAAGCTGCGTTGGTTACACACTGCGACATCAGCATTAAATTCTAACTAAAGAAAAAAAATGATTTAGGAGATAGCAACCATGAATTAGGTAGGTAGATAGGCATCAGCTTGACAGATGGATCGAGGATCAAAACACAGAAGAGGTGTTAAAAGAAACTGCTGCCTTTCCTGCCACATCTCAAAGTTGCCTCTAGCGACATCCACGGACACAGTTGGAGACCACGGGCTGAGTTAGAAACATTGCGACATTAGCATCACGTCCTTATTAAAAAAAATATGAGATAACTAAAATAAATTAGGTAGGTAGATAGTCAACAGCTTGGCAGATGAATCGAGGGTCAATATACAAAAGAGGAGACTGCTACATTTCCTCTGGCCGTCTCTTACGACACCCACGGACAGTCTCGGAGACCAGGGGCTGCGTTGGAAATATTGCAACAGCTGAATCAAATCGTGACCAAAGAAAAGATTTATAGTAAATAGATAGGCATCGGCTTGGTGGATCACAAAACAGAAGAGGTGTTAAAAGAAACTACTGCATTTCTTCTGGCTTCGCATAGTCGCCTCTTACGACATCCACGGGCAGTTGCAGACCACAAACTGCGTTGGTTACACACTGCGACATCAGCATTAAATTCTAACTAAAGAAAAAAAATGATTTAGGAGATATCAACCATGAATTAGGTACATAGGTAGATAGGCATCAGCTTGGCAGGTGGATCGAGGATCAAAACACAGAAGACCTCTTCCAGGCAAACTTAGGATGGACTGGAAATGAAGGAAGCCTTTAGACGGTGGCAGTTGACAGTCATAAGAATAAGGTCATAAAGGGTCCCCACCTCACCACGTGTAGCATTGGAAGAGCCCGAGCGTTATAAAGGCCTTATCACTATGAGCGATCTCTTCCTGCCAATCTTGGGATGGACTGGTCATGAAGGAACGATGTATAATAGACGTAGTAGGATATCTCACAGAAAAAGGGTCAACTCATGAACCGCCGCTTTTTAGAGACTAGCCATTCTGTAAATTTAACGTTTTCCACGGCGGTGTTGCTATATTCCTTCCTACATAAAGCTTTTTATTCCGTCATATCATCATCAGCCTATGTTAGTCCACAGATGGACATAAGCCTCCACTAATGAGCGCCATAGCGCCTTGTCTTCAGCTTGCATCCAGCATCTGCCTGCAGTCTTTCGAAGGTCGTCATCCCACCTGGTTCTGCACAAAGTTTACTAAGTCACGGTCTCCACTCAAGAACACGTATACTACAGAGGTTGTCGATTCTCCGCGACATATGGCCTGCCACTGCTATTTTAGCTTGCCAATTCTTTCAGCCATGTTGAAAACTTTGGTTCTCCGATGTATTCGTTACGAATCCTATCCTTCAGAGAAACTCCGAGCATAGATCTTTCCATAGCACGCTAAAAGATTTTACATTGGCGGATTAACTTACCATAAGTGTCCGGGTCTCTCTCCGTAGCTCATGACTAGGACTCGACATAATATCCAATTGCTAATCTATACTAATATTATAATTGTTTTTTTGTTAGAATGGATAGGCTCCAATACCACTGGACCGATTTGAAAAATTCCTTCACTATTAGAATCCTACATCACCCTGATGGAACATAGGCTATAAAATATTTTCAAAAAAAGATAGGGATCCGTATGAAAACTTCAGTACTGTAGCACACATACAGAGTGCGTGAATCTTTATATTTCTTGAAATTTTTGTTAAATACCCGTGCGAAGCCAAGGCGGAACGCTAGTTATCTATAAATGTCTTCAAGTATTCCTTAATTTTCGTCACTTTCTTGCCACTCACATACCTAGGTCACTACGACTCTTAGGCGTGTAATTACATAATATTGTATTAAGTATATTATTAGTCATCTTTTCCTCATTACACAAGCTCTGCTTAGCTATTAGCTAGATGATGCTGTGTGTAATGTCCAACATTATTAAAATTAAACAACTAACTACTACTTTACAATGTTTAGAAAATTTTTACCTACCTGCTGAATCAAAGGGAAATATAAAATGATACAAAGCAGTAAGAACTGAAATATTTATTTGAAAGTACATTAAACTAAATCACTGAAAAAGAGTATGCCGACTCCTAGCTCTCTATGCAAAGTAACAGTAGATTATCACTCCGGAACTAATAATAAGATTCTAGATAGTTCCATCTATAATAAGTATTTACAATTGTAGGCAATGGCAGAACCTTAACGTTACAGACACCAAATATTACGACATCCTAGAAAATTAAAATTTGAACTTACATCATTCGTGTTCGTTAAACTTATGTCCACAATGAGACTTACCACCCTATAATGACAAAATTGTATCGTCTATCTATAATCTGGCGATTTCACTCACAAAAGCAGCAATGCCTTATTTAATACAAGTTTATCATAGAGTTGTTTGAATAAATTATTAGTTAGTCTACGTCGGATTCGGGCGACGCTCTTGGGGCCATTGCCTCCGCTGCATCGAAGGAAGTGTTCGGGCTACTGCTGCCGTTCCTTCTGCGGTCCAAAGTAGAAGGCTCCACTTTTATATTGCTGGAGGCGTCACCGCCGGCCGCGTCAGTGTTAGCCTCGGCTAAAGCGGAGTTTCTCCTCGCAATCTCTTCAATTTTGATCTCACCTTCTATAGGATCTTTATCGCTGCTCGTCTCAACAGGGACGATAGCCCTGTCTGCGTTCTCGTCAGCGGTGTTGGTCCCCGCCGTGTTAGTTTCAGGTGTCCTGGGGATTACGTCTCCCGTATGGGTGGTGTTGGTCTGTACGGTTGATACGGAGGGTGTTGTCTGTGTTTGCGATTGGACGGTGTTCTGTACCGTTTGTGTTGTGGACTGCGCCGTGGGCGGGGTGGCCTGGGTGCCGGTGCCGGGAGGGTCGTAGGGGGCCCCGCTGGCCATGGCCGCGATGTTGGCGATGTTCGCGAGGCCCATCACGCCGGCCATGCCGCGGTGCGTGCGCAGCAGCAGCTGTTGCAGCTGCATGTGCTGTAGTATCACCGGCAGCTCGTAGTGGTGGAAGAAGTAAAGCATGGAGTGCTGCAACAAACAGGTATCTATAGCCATAGTTCTGTTATAGAGGCAGGTAATGGGTTTTTTCAGTTTGTAAACAAATATTTTTTATCAAACGAAAAGAAATCTTTTTTTCACCAACAATATAGCTGAAAATATTACAATTTATTTTCAGAAGGTAATCTTTAAACACTTGTGGAAGGTGGACCCTGAACAGCTATATGCAGCTTATTGTCATTTTTATGTCAATGCCAGTGAAAAGTCTAGGATATCATAATAGCAATCGAGGAGAATAAAATGAAGTGCTCCTGAACTGATAGAGAATACGATAGACTAAGTTCAAGTACCAATTAGAGGTTAGAGATTAATCTATCGTCGGTTATGAGACACGTTCGTCGAACTGAGCAAAACTCTAGACAAATAAATGAGGGAATCGTGACGGCGGAGTCACTCTGCCTGTATTTATTTATTTCTGGGTCAAAGTTCCCCGCGACGTCCGACGTAAGTTTTAATTAAGAAACTTGTGACCGCCCCGGAGTGAACTTTTATTTCAAATTATATTTCGTGATCCCCCCCGATTTGATTTTTTCGCGGCGGCGGCGGCGGTACAACGGGTTGCGACACCTTCATGATTTATTATTCGAGTCGTGCGCCCCATCTCCGAAGATAATTGAAAATTTTGCATCATTTTTTGCATTCATTGCTTGACGTCCTCGTGAATTTTGTTTAGGCTTCTAAATCGTTTACATAAAACATTATTTTTAGACAAAACTTGAATCTTAAAACTAATTTTTCACTTTCAATACTCGGAAGTAAATATTGGTTCATACAGTTTTCATTTAAGCTACTGAAATGTCGACTGCTAAGAACTCAAATCCTATCCCAAGTGTATAATTGAAATTGGGTCAGACAGAATACGTTGGTAAATGCATGCATTATAAAGGCCTGATTAACACGGCCGGAGTTCACAATCTGCGCGGATCATCGCCACGGTAAATACAAAAAAGGATCAAACGTTTAAAAGGTATTTAATGGACAGAAATGATGCCCTTTTATGCGTCCATTAAAATTGGCCGCTTTGAGATTTACCGCTCTACCAGTTTGGCGAAAAGACCACGCTTTTTATTCACGATATCTGACGTGAATAAACATGGTATTTTATCAGATCGTTTGTAATAGATTAGCGAGATGCCAACTTTTAGTGGCTTTCAGGTGATTTATGAAGGATCAAAATATATACACCTTTTTGCACAGATTAAAAGATAAAAAAAACATTGATTATATTTACACGGTCTTCAAACATATTAAATCTAGTCTGTAAAGGTACTGTAAACGCCTCTTTTTATGAAGATTTGTTTTTAATGTGGGCGGAGCAACAATCAACGCCGTACTCAAACAATTTCTCAAGAGCACCGTATGACGTTGCTGCACTTTAGAACTGTACAAAGAGTTGCAAAACACCGCCAAGAGCCCAAGTACTTAACACTTCAAAGGAGCAGAAGACTTCTTTGTGATTATGAACTTTTTTTGCCGCAAAATTATCTTAAACACTTTAACGGCACGAAGCGGCGCGTTGATTATGCCAAGACGGTAGAGAACTTGGACGAAAATAAAGTTATTTTGATTTAAAATGCAAAGAAAAAATAGCGGACGCCGAGGAAGGAGCGGGTCGAGACGAGAGACATTTTTTATAAAAAAGAATCCCTTTTCATTTAACTAATCTTGAGGCAAACACCGCGACGAAGATACAGATTTTATTGTTTGAACTGTAGTTTAAACTCAGCATTTTGCGCAAGATAGTGGAAAACAATTAGTTGCTGAAAACGAGCGTCGCATTTAAAGTAGGAAGGTTCTATTTATATTTGTCCTCGAGAAAAAAAGACAGCAATTAAAAAAAACATTGATTCTGGGTTTTGTTATAATAATGTTTACATACGTTTGGATAGGTAAGTATTACACAGTGAACTCGGTGTTGCGTGTTTACCGATAGGTGATTGTTTTGAACCGCCTGTTAAAACAACTCCTTAACTTTCATAGGTTTCAAAGGCCGTGTTTGGATTTAGTTTAACTATAATTTGCGAGAGATCTCGAAGATTACAACACTTTGCTGCGTTGCCACGAAACGGACCTCTTTTGTTGATTTAGGACTCGACAGATGTAAACTCAAGTAGCTATTATACTTACGCAATAACAAAGAGAAGGAGGAGAATCAAATAGAAACATAAATATCTTGGAGAACGATTTTCAAGAAAAAGCTTTGGTACATATACTGCTGTTGATGATTAAGATGGTCCACGCTGATAGATTTAACTGTTGAAACTGTAAAATATAATTAATAAGTGCCCTTGACATTTGAACGCCAATAATATTCAAAATGCGTGTGGTCGAAAACGGGCCACCTCACGAAATATGATTTTATTAATAAGTTGACACGCTCGATGATTATAAGATAAGCCCCCACTTTGCATTCCGCGGGTTCCTTGTTTTTGACAGCGCCCTCCCGCCTGTAATCTGACAAAGCCTACTACACTTCCCTAAGCACGTTTGAGCAACGGAAAATAATAATCCTAGTTCACTTAGAATTTGCAACGTTTTTATGACTTTCTTTGACTCTTGTCTTACAAGATTTCGGGTCACATTGAATAAACTAAGGTGGCCTGTGGTAAAATCATAATGTAGTAACAAATTTCACTCGGGTATTTTCTATTGTAACAATATTTTCTGCTAACGAGAGACCGTCCTCAATGTTATTGTATGTTATATATAGCAAAATACTCGCTAAAGAGCGGTAAAGGTTGCTAGGGTTCTTTGTAACTGCAAAGCCTCTTAGTTCCTACATCTGCCCTTAGAAATCACGATCGGCTCACAATACAGTTTTATTTTTAACACTGGATAAATATCTATTGTATTTTTTGAAAGGAAAATGTTTGCGGTATGATGAAAAGAAATGTAGATTTTATATTTTATGAAAGCAAAAATGGTGTTTTGCGTTTCATTTCTACTGGTTGTAAAAATATTGTACAATAATTGACTTTCCTACAGCTAGCTTATGCTTGTTACTAGGGAACTCAGACGGCTAATTGCAGGATTCAAGTAGCTGCTTTTCAATACAAAAAGGAAAAAGCGGTATTACCACGATAATGGAAATAAAACGTAATTTTATTATACGCTGTATTTGGCGATATACTTTACTGCGTTCAATTCGGACGTACTCAGGATTTTTGAATTCAAAAAGGACCAATGAGTGAATTTTGTCACGGCAAATTACTTAATATTGGCTTGGTTTATAAATTGGTAATAAATTATATTATATTACGTCACACAACATTCAGCTTACTTGAAACCTGGATAATATGTAATGCTATGTTCACATGCGCGCGTTCAACTCGACATTCAACGTTCACGTTCACGAGCGTGTGAACAGTACGCCCGAGCCCGTAAACGCGCCCGTGAACGTGAATGCCGCGAACCAAATGCACTGACTGACACGGACGGCGTGCGTGTGAACAGCTTGAATTGTCGCCGGCCCGGGACGGGCTGCATGCCGCGCAGCCCGCCAGGCAGCCCGCCAGGCAGCCCGCCGGGCTGCACGGCGCGCATGTGAACGTACAATTATGTGTACATTCAAACGTCAAAACCAAAGATACAACTCACTTTAAGGCCGTTACCCGTCGTATGAGTCATGTTTTTTTCTGGTTTTTGTTGTTTTAAAATTCTACAAGTACTTCGCTGGTATATAGATTAGCGACTATTGCAAGTCATATGCTTTGAACCCATTCAAAAAAAAAAAACGAATCAATCTGCACTTTGGCATACTTAGTCTTATGCACATTTCAAAGATTTGTAACTAAAATAAAATTAGAATTAGATTAAAATCTTGTTCTAAATGCCTTATCGTTTCTAGCTTAAACTATTAATATAATAATTTAAGTGAACATTATTTTATTCACTACGTAAAATAATGTTCCCATCCTACTGAACATTGTTCTTTTTAAACTAAAAGATCCCGCATTCCCCTGACTACGCCCACACGTCGTGTACCGAAGTCCGCCGGCGTGTTATTAACTTCCGAGCGCCCGTACCGGCCGGAAATCGACGCCGAAGTGTATCCGCCAAGACAGAACATGCTGCTACACGGAATTGAGGATGTAGATGCGAGTGGAGCGAATTTACATTAGGATTCAAGAGATGAGGATTTTTGTTTTGTAGTGTAGGTTTGTGTGTCTAGTTCTGAAGATCAATACAATACAAAAATGCTTTATAGTACACAAGAAATAGATCAAAAGACATTACACAAGAAACGTACAATGGGTGGCGTTATCGCTTAGAAACGATGACTTCCATGCAACCTTTGGATGGAATGAATTATTTGGATATAAAAAAGGCAGGGGTTTACCAAATTAATATATATATACATATGTACCAAATTATAATACTTAAAATGAGATCAAGTGAGGGTAGTTACAAAAATGCTGCCCCCGATTCGTAGAGGCGGAAGCTTCAATACTCTAGTCATTCCGTGACCACGACTGAGTTTAAACCCGTTGATACGTAATGAAAGATAGGTAAACGCGAATCCTTCATATTTGCAATGGTTTCGGTGGGATAAGAATATATAAATATGTGCATACGCTTTTGGGTGAAATTTTAAAGAAAGAAAATTATGTCATCCTTTAGGCTATGGAATAGAATAACTACATATATAGTGCTATATTTACGGCTACTTATTAACATGAAACTGAATATTATGTCTTTCTACTCTGTGTAGTCTATGTAGTCCTGATAGATCTAAAGGATATAAAGCACTTTGATATTTGATATATTTGTCGTGAAAAGAAACGCGACAGCCACGAATCAGTATCAGTGAAAGCAAAAATTTAAACATCGTATCACTGAATAAAATGCCATATTTAATTCTCTTAAACGGCCTTTCTTTCGGTCTAGCCATTTTTAAGTTTTAGCTAGAATAAAGACTAGCAATTGTTTATATTATACAGATAAAGATAATTAAAACGCATTATACTCAACCAGTATTTGGTTAATTACTTATCAGCAGTTCAATTACGTCTCAGACAATCACGAAATGAACAACCTAACAATAAGAAATTTTGCATTATTTCTTAACAGGAAAGATTACCAACGTTATTTAATTTATATGAAACAGAAAAAGCATTCCTAAAAGCTCTGGTCATCATGACAACTTGTCTGAAATATTTTCACCTTTTTGGTTTCATAATAAAGAAAAGCAATTTAAATTATCCGGTTATTATCCCTCGAAAGTAGCTTCAAATCCCGGCTGCTCAGAAATCAACGTAATTTAAGTACGTCATCGCGGGCTCAGCCGTTCCCGTGGAACACGATTTCTGAAAGAGCTACAGTAGCGCAACTTCTTAACTTTAAATTTAACAAATGAAATGTTTTATTAGAAAAATGGTAAGTTTGGTTATTTTTTTAATTAGTTCAAGATGAATATTTTTACAACAGTTACCTAGTTAAGTCTAGTATGTTATTTGGGTGGCCATATACGTTTTAGGTTGGAGTTCTAGGTATATTTATTTAAGGCCATTATTGTAGAGATTCGTTTGTAACTTTATCTCTCTCTCCCAATAGGGTTTGCTGGAAGAGCACTCTTTTTAGGGTTAAGCTCGCCTTTGCCATTTCTTTTAGATCGTAATGTTTTTTTTTGTATATTTTATCATGCAATAAAGAATAGACATTGATAACATACAAATATCAGAAACTTAATTGTTTATAAAAACCAGAAAACGTTACCTCTAGGATGGACTCTTACTTGCTAATGCATGTAAGAATCTTTGTATATAGAAAATTCTTGTGCAGGTATTTTTTTATGAACCAAAATATTATATTTTAACATTTTCTTCTTAATTGATACTATTAACTTCATTTTTATCATTTAATTAATGGGATCCTTGAAACGAATGGCTTATTTCCAAAGGTCCACGACTCCATTGTTTTCCCAAGAGGTCCACGATATTTTTAAAAAATGTCATGAATAATTTTGATCAATGAATAAATATTATTCATATAGATTACATAATTATCTTGTTTAAAAGACTAAACCCTATGTTCGGTTTGCCTGAGCACTGGGTTTTTATCTCACATATTTAACCTAAAGTTTATTCAACTCAAGTTAAAATACAATCCATCAACAATAAATCGCTAAAAAGAAACATTGGCAAGACAATTATTAATTTTATTTATTTCGCTGTTATTTTACGCTAAAGTTGCATTTCTGCAATTTCTTATCATACGGCATGTTCCCCCGGGCCCGAGAGAAAATATTACACGCACGAATGTTATTTGGATTGTCCTGGGTAACATTTGACAAAACTTTGACGCGGTCTCACCGACGTTGGGAAACTTGCGAATATCTAAATGTGAAAACTATTAGCGGTAATGTTGAGCAGATTTATTTTAGGTTACTATTTATTGGATACTGTTTATTGGAAAAGTTTTGGACTAAGTATGATGAACTTTCAAAATGGACGCTCGGTTCGGACATTCATGTATTGTCTCAACTTTAGGGAGTCAACAGAGTGCCATGTAATGGGTGTGCTTAGTCGAAAGGGGATAAATTCTAGACCCCAAAAGGGGATCACAACTTTTGTCCTACGATTTTTTTAGTTAAGTTTTTTAAATGAATAGAGAGTATAACCAAGTATTTTAAGTCTTAATGTATAACTTTGGATATTTTTTCTGCAACACCAAAATGGGTAGGTACAGTGCGCGTCACATATAAGTACCCCCACGTATCTCAACGTATTTGGTACACAATAGTGGTTATTGTTGGGAATTTCAGATTTTGAGTATTATGGGTTCAATCCTGAGCGGCGCGTCGCAATAAATTTTTGCATGTGAAAATTTGTGACAAATTAGAAGTATAGTCGTAAATATTTTGTAGACAAGGAGATACTTAATTCTGACGCGCACTGTACATATGATATTATTATTTTTTTATTTACCTTGAAAAATAAATGATTTTTCTTAATGATTTGTTCTTTCTTAAGATAAATTTTCAATCAGTGTCAATAAATGTACATATCGTAAATTTCGTAGTAAATACAATTTATTATTTTGTCTCTTTTGTAATAATATCACGTGTACTCATTTTGGTGTTACAGAACCAATTCCCATTTATATTTTAAGACTAAAAATACTGTTTAGACTACATATTTATTGTATTTTCATATCAAGCGACTGAAACCAAAACTAAAGCTACAATGTCCCTTTAACGTGACGCACAGAAATTTCTAGCAGCGGTGCGCCATGCAGGGTGGGCAGATGAAGTGTTAACTGAAGTAAAGTTTAGTTTTAAAATAAACCTGCGAGTGTGCGGCGCGTCGATAAGAGAGCGGGAATTTTGTAGTTGTGAAGAGTTCCGTGAAACGTCAGATTTCGCCTTTTGTTCCGCTTGTCTGGGCAACTATCGGATTGGGAATGTGGGGAAACCGTACAGTAGAATATTCTTGTAATTTGAAAAGCTCGAGAAAATATAACATTTTAGCAAGGTAGGGAATGTAAAGGAAATAAATTAAGGGACAGTTATTAATCAAATCAAACCGCAAAATCGATATAGATGGAAATTCAAAATTGAAGTAATTATACGCAATAATGCCATGACATCTGAAACCCTAAAATGATTATTCGTTTATTTATTTTGAAAGAAAATTTAATCAGTCGTTCTGGTTTTTATTTAAGGACCAAGTAAAAGGCTTTTCAAGAAACATAATGCACAATATAAATCTACAAAATAATTACTATGGGTCTACCGCTAATAAAGTCCGTCTTTATAATTTAAAGGCCTGCAAGAAGATTTTGCTATTCATTATGAGAAGCCCTTTGGCATGTGGCTACACATAAACCAAGTTTTTCAGTTGCCCGTAGTTATTAAATGGCGACCGTGTTAGCGGAAAGCTAATATCGCTTTAAGCAAACAGTTTATCTATTAGAGCTTTTTTGGGTGGGGTTAGTAAAGCTACTAGCCCAGCGTCTACCATAATATTTTAGTAGGTAATCCAGCTATTTTTTTAGAACTAGATTAATCAAAAATATTAAATATTCCAACAGTGACAGTATTACAATACAGCGATTTATTTTCGTTAGTTTTTTAAGGTAGTGCAGTTTAATTGGTGGTTTAAGTTCGAAATGATAAAAAGATCCAGTTGGCGTGAATAGTGCTAGGTCGATGTTAGGATCATTTTTAATAGGCAGTTTGATATATGACATAAAGATAACTGTAATGTGAATTACGAAATTAGGATAGAATCTACTAAGAATCAGTTTAAAATAACTATCGCGATCTCGCGTGGTACTTTTACCTAATGCGATTTGAATATGGTAAGAACAGCTAAATCACAGCAGCCTATTACAGTTGCCATCCAACTTACTTAGATGTATTATACATATTATTTGATAATTATGATAAAAAATAAATACATTGGCATGTGTTTTCACTAGTGAATAATTCTGTTCGAACAATGTGCTGTTCCGGCGTTTTCGCGGACGATTACCGGCCGCAGCATTATCGCGTAACACACGTCGCCGACACTACGTGTGGTAGTAAATAGGTTTATTTCATTTATGTTAGAGTAAGGTATATATTTTATATGGGCCGTAGTTAAAGTATTTAACATCTTGTACACGACTAATGTTGCCCGAAATAAATAGTTTATTATTATTTCTAATTTCACACGATTCATTAGTGCTATTCGCTCGGTCACTAGCACAGCTACTGTCCTGATGTAAACTGGCAGTTAGCAAAAGCACGTTGCGGGAACGGCAACGCCCGCGGCGGCTGACCAACATCAAAGTGTAGGCAAACAGACAGTAGGCCATATTGTCGGCATTTCAACGTGAAGTAACCTGAATTAGCCTAACTTTTTGGATAAAACGTTATTAATAGTGGCTTTTGTTTACAGTGACTTTAAATTTAATGTTACTTGTTTTGGGTTACCGGATGAATAACGATAATATACATACATATAAATTGGCCATAATATCGTGGATATAATGACTAATTTATTGGTAATTAAAAACATACCCGTTACCCGTAAATTTTTTGTTATGTTTTGTGATTACACGAGTAGAGCCGTATGTCAACGTTGTTTCAAAGCGTCATTGTAAGTCATCGATTCGTGGTTCGTTTGTTTTTAGTAATTCTTAAAACCAAACTTGAGAGCTTTATTTTGTTACATTTATGTTGATTTGCATTTAATTTTGTTCTTACTCTAACTAAATTGATTGACTGACATTAGTCTAACTAAAAGGGTACGTTACCGAAAAAATATATTATTTTTTGTCAATACATTTGATTATTATTTTCATCTCTTGAGCAATAGTTGAGAGTATAATTATTTTAAATATTTTCTGTCAATTTTAAATCAGTTCAGTAATTGTGTGAACCAGTGCTTAGAACTATACTTAATATCAGGACCTGCTCCGCAAAAATTAAAGATTAAAACTTAAGGACATGACATATTATGATGAAAACTGTTCATTGTTCTTAGGCTGATAATGTCTATAATTAATTTATAGATTAAATATCTTGTCCACAGATGAGCTGCTTAGTACCCACTGTTTAACTGTGTTTGTATTGTACCTATCTAGTTCATATTTCGTACTTAAGTAGCCTCTCTGTGTTTTCGCTTATTGTATGTTTTATTTTGCAATAGTATTGTAATAACTTTCTATGTGCGTCTTTTGTAGGTTTTCTCTAATAGACTATTTCTTTCTTTTCTTTCTGTCTTTGTACACGTTAATTCTGCAGGTGAAAGATTTATTTGACTCTATTGATAGATCTGTTTACTAGCGTGCAAACGACCGTGTGTAATAGTGACATACCTGGATGAATAACCACGAAGTAACGAGCGCCAGGCTGCTGTATTGCCCGTTGAATCGGTAATGGTACGCGTAGAACGAAAAGTGGTACAGGTAGAAGAATCTGTGGACAAAAAGAACAATGAAACTTCTGAAACTGTAATGCTATTATACCTAAATATTGGAAATCTCAAAACTCAATCATGGTACATATCAATAAAAACAAAAAATAAAGGTTCTACAGGTATGTTCGTAGGTAAATTGCAACACAACTGCTAGGATTTGCGACATAAAGTAGCTTGTAAGGCAGCCTTAACAAAATGGCTACATTGTAAGCTCAATACAAGACCATAAAACATTGTCTAGTACTATCTCGTTAGGCGGTGCAACAAGTAGGTACAAATGTAGCTTTTGGAACAGCTGGTTCATTTCATAAAATACTAAAAGAAAATAAGACAACTTATGTTCATGGTAGAATCAGTAAGATAACGTATTGAGAGACGCCACGTTTCGAAAGGCCATGCACGTTAGAAAGGCGTTTAACGTAGGATGTTCTTCTCTATAACATAGGCCAATCCTTGCCAAATCCGTGTCAGCTCACACCGTGTTTTAAACGTAAGTGATTTCAAAAGTTGCTTTGATGTGGATTCGAATTTTATATTATTATTTATAATCTAAGCCACAAAGACTAGGTAGTCTAGCGAACGCGTTTATTTGACAGTTAAAAACGAGCCCGAATCAATTCCATGCCACTGCCTTGTCGTGTATGTGTAAAAGGTATGGATTGGCAATAGAGAATAAAGGCGTGACGAATTAGACAGTCATTGCGCAGAGTGGTCGACTAACACCATATCACGGACGGAACGTATAGATTAAAGAACGGAGGCTGTTACCCAGCCATGGGATTAGGTTCTGGTATTAATAGATCCTTCTTATATTATAAAGTTTGTGAAAATTTTGTATTGTGAGATATTTACCCAAATACAAACAACACCAAATCACTGAAATTTGGATAGCTGATCAATGTACAGACAGAAGCATTAATTGGTAACCCCCCTAATAGCTAAAGTTTACATTGCAAATCACTGTACGATTTACAAATCTTTTACTCAAATACTAAGAAACAAAAACGTAACACCCAGTGGGAATCGAACCAGACATCCAATCGCTCACATGACAAGTTGACCACGCACCAACCAACTAAACCAACGAACCAGTTATCAGAGCGTCGAAATTTTATGTTATTAGTGTTCGACAGCGGATTTTTATTTATGAGATCTCTTTACACTGGATAAGAAAAAAAAGAAGTGTTTGAGGGTAGATTTAAATATAATCTTGGTGAACAATGAAAAGGTCACTAGCCATTTCCAATTCTAGTCTTGACTTACTGGTTTGAATCATAAATAAATTGAAGAATATTGAAGGAAATTATGCAAATTAAGAATTTTGTGAGAACTAAGATTGCGGTGCTATTCGAACAGCAAATGAGTAATCAGGAGATTGCTCGTTTTGAATTACGGTAAGTTATCAACTTATTATTCTTGTGTCATAATCGTTACGAAACAAATACATATTTTTTTTAGTAAAACCTTGTTATCTTTTACTTCATTTAAGTATTGATTTGTTGTCTTACAGATAAAAACCGTGCCGTGCAAGTGTAATGTGGGGATGTGAATGTAAGAAGCAATGGCAGATAAACAACAGGAGTGTATTACAAATCAGTGAAGTCGCCACAATAATTATTGTTGACATTCAGACTAGTTCGCCTTTTGCATCCACTCGTTCTACTGCTCAACAATATTTGATATCAACATCAACAGAAGGCATTTGCATGCAGCTGATATACTTACACAATTATCGAGCAGCAAAAATAGGACTGTCTGCTGAACTCCACCGCAGGGCATGAATAACTTTAGGTAAGTGATTATTTCATCATAATAATAATATTTTTAACAAGTTAGTATTTACACGAACTAAATAAACATTATAACAGTTGATTTTTTTTCTTTTTAGGTTTTGGAGATGGATATCCTCATGGGTCCTGGAGAAATAGTAAAAATAACTGGGCGCATGAATGACGAGCAATTGAAAGTGTTGAAGGTTACTACGCGGATCGCGTATCCAGAAGCCCAAATTTATTTTGCCCATGATAATTGTGGAGTGCATCGTACGCGGATGGTTTCTCAAGGGTTGTTCATCTCTAGAAGACATTACTGTTATTTCTTGGACATCTAAAAGTTCGGACCTAAATCCGATAGAAAATATGTGGGGTCAAATGGTTTTAAATTGAGATCCGATCCGTTAGCCCTTAAGCTATTAAGCGATGTATCACTAAATATAAAGGACGATAAATATCACTACCTACTAAACCCTAATGTAATTTTACCTTTTAACATTGTCAGAAAAACTCCATTTGACCTCATTTACTTTCAAAACTACCTGATTATTTAGTATTCCATGATTTACAAGAGATCCAAATTGTTTAATTCATTAGATTAGCAAAGTAAACGAAAATCTAATGAAAACATGTGTATTCTCGAGCACTAAATCGAAAATGGAATATTATTTTTCAGGATAGGAAGCTATTTGTAAGTAGGCTAAATAATAAAATAAAACATGTCAGAATTAATTACATTTTTTGTGTTGTTGTTTGTATCTAAGGCAAATTTTTGAAAAAAATAAACGAAATTGTTTACCTGAAATTATTATTATTGTTTTATTTTATCAATTACTTTAAATTCATACTAATAGACAAAAACTTCACTATTACACATGAATAAATGTCATTACATTACTAAAATTAAGTAGTAGTTAAAAAAACAAAAACATCCACTGCAAGGATTCGATGACGATCATTACGATGTGCAGGGACAGAATCTCGGTTACACTAACCACTACACCATAGTTACATGTGATACAGGCTCGAAATTTCAGTATCGTTACTCCTGATAAAAGAAATGTAGGTGTTGAAAAAAACATTTGTTTTTTATTTAAACAATTAAATAAACTTAAAAAAAAAACAAAAATAAAAAATAATGTAAATTAAAATGAATATATAAATCTTCACGGGTTTGAACCTACATGCTACTGAATGATAACTATGACATATTCTGTGAGGGGGTTACCAATTAATGCTTCTGTCTGTACCTACTTATGCAATAATCGTGTTTAGTTTTTTTTCTTCCTGATTTTATTGTTATAAATAAATGTCCTTCTATTCTATTCTATTTATTGTAGTGGCCCAGCGGTTCTGTAGAAACTCTAGCATAGAGCGCCGAGCGGATGTCATTAGGGGCTTATTGAATGGCACAAGTTGCGGAACTCATGTTTGTAACGTATTTCCTGTGCACAGCCATTCTTTGATCCGTATTCGTGTGCAAGTTAGCCGAAATTCATCCGGTTGTTCGGGTAAATAGTGAAGTTTAATTATTACGGATCTATTAAAACATGAAATCCAGGTTTTTATGTAGACTGACCGCCTGACTGCTGTCAGGCGGGCTAAAATAGTATAGCAAAGTTTCAATAAATTGAATATAGTTAGGGAATTTATATTTGTGATACTCATGGAAATAACGTTTGTGTGAAGACAAAGCAAAAAGTACAGAAAAAGGCGGCCTAAAAAATTGCACGCATGAAGTTCTAGACCTAGAATAACATTTTCATGATTTACACCTAAAAGGACTGCTTCTGTTTTTCCGTTCTTTTACAACCTCTATCGCCTCAATAATAGAGTGAATAGGTGTCTTCTAGACCTTCGTGATACACCGTCGTCGGTCACATCTTCAAGTTCCTTTCGGTGAGACCGTGGACAAAAGGAGGTCTACCACATAAAAAAAATTCAAATGTCTTGACTTTTTATCTCAGAAAACGCGCGAGTCTCGTCTTTAATATTTCAATCAAATAACGAATGTTTACAAAGTTCCATTAGATACGTAGGATAACAAGAAAGACGAATATTTTCTGAGCATAAATATTATTTCAAGCATTGTGGGTGTTAACGATAGAACTGAATTAAAAGAGTTAATAACTTTTAACAGGAAAATGAAATAATACTATAGATGAACAACCGAGAGATCGATGATAGGAAAATCCTAATTTTTTATCTCTGTAGCAAACTCAACAAACAGTTCTGTAAAAAGGTTAAAGATATTCTAAATAAAAATGATCAGACACGTTCTCCGGGGAATAAATCAGCAAATATTTTTTACAATTTAACAGTTTGCTGTCAATGTAATTCCAAAATTGAAACTTTACTTCATAGTATCGTGGCGTATCCGAACGGCCGGCATCGAAACAGAGCGGTTATTTCGGAACGTGTTTTTTAAGGTATAAATTCAATATGGCGACAATCCTCTTACAACCTTAATCGCCTAGTCATGAAAGCTCAATGTTATTTTCCAGATACAATTTTCAATAACTCTAAGACTATCTTTAATTTTGGCATCACTGAACAACTATCCGATACTCATAGAAAACTATGATTCAACTTCGAATACGATGTAAAATTCATGAATGATCAATTGGCTTTTGGATACACGCCACGTGCTGTGTTGCGAAACTGTTCGCTTTTGCCCCAAGCTTTGTTTAACTTGAGCTAGTATATACTGTACGAACCATCCTGCTTTATTTCCTTTCGCAGTCATCATCATCATCAGTCCATGTAAGTCCACTGGACATAGGCATCCCCTAATGAGTGCCATAACCCCTTTTTCTCGGTTCTCGTATCCAGCATTTGCCTGCTGTCTTTCGCAGATTGTCATCCCACCTGGCAGGAGGGCGTCCTACACTACGTTTACAGAGTCGCGGTAGACATTTTCGCAGTAGACAAGGCCAAATAATATTAAGAAACGTCCAATAGAAGCCAATCCCATTAATCAATAATCCCGCCACACACGTATACCATTAGATTCGTTATCTGCTCATTTCGCTGTATAAATTCCAATGTGCGACTGAGGGCGACAAACGGCCCGCCGGAAAAAGGGGAAATGTCACCTCGTTATCTGAAAAGGTTGCAATTTTATTTGAAATCGATATTCACTGAGATATACGGCACTTATCGTGTAAAGCGTCGGAGGATATGTCGAACGTGTTGGTCTTTGTTGGCGCGGAGATTGGGATCGTGTCGTGTAAGTGAGACTTTTGTATGATGTCCCTTTATTATTTGCATGCAGTTTGATAGCAGGTTCCTTTTTATCACCCTCTAGTTTAAAATATTGTAGTAAATTCATAAGTAACGCTTTATTCAATTTATTTCATAAGTGTCTGTTGGGAGAATTACCAGGTCGAATTATAATAAGTGTTAAAATATAATGATGATCATAGTATAGCGTTTATAGTTTGAGTGAATAATATAACGAAGAATATTCCGAGTCTTTGACTCTTTATACTTAGATACAAGATTATAATACCGTTCTCATAATTAGGGAACCTAATCCTGTAAACGCGGGAATCCACACCAAATTTACGGGAAATCAAATGCCAGATCCGCGGGAGTTGCGGTACTAAAAATGTGGTTGTGGATTGATAAACGACAATTCCGTAAGCATGCGGCATTGGGATTTCTAAGCGGGGTTCGATTCACTACTCAAGGCATTACGTTAGTACTAGACATTTTCGTGGTTTGAAACTTAACCACCCAATAATATTTGTGGTCTCGTCACACAATGTCCGTAAACTAACATGATTTTTTTAACCGTACTGAAAGGAGGAAACCAGGAAATTTAAAAGCACGTAAACTCGGCTATTTCTGCTTCTTTGGCAAAATCAAGGCACCTTGTTGAATAAACGCAAAGGATACGATTAACATATTAATACGAGCACGTTAATTAGCTGTCGGAATTACATAATCCCGAGCTGAGCTCTTATTCGCTATCTCAATACGTGCATATAACGCGGCACATGACAGAGACGAGAAACTGTTAAATACAGAAGGCTGCCAGCATTGAGTGAAACTGGACCGGACACATAAGACGTTCACCTGAGCACGTAGGCTGTTACAGCGCTAACTCGCGAAGAGTGGAAGGAAGGTTTTTGCCCAGCAGTGGAACTACAATAGATATAAAATAATAAAAAATTCTGAGCATATTGTCGAAAGAGGTGACCCGGGAGCATGTATGGTATCTTGCGTAGCGCATCATTTTTATATAACGGGACAACGCAGCCAGTGTTGGGGACGCTTCTGACTAGTATCAATCGTTTTATTTGTAAATACTAGTTATTATTTTTATAAGTAATTCTCATGTAATATATTAAATTGAAAATAGAATGTCCAAATTTAAGGAATTATATGCAAACCACTCTCATATATATTTTCAGAGTAATGTTGGAATAACAGTTAAAAATTCAATCTTCCCAGGAAAGCTGCGGCCATTTTAATTTTAAAAAGGAAAGCGATTTATTTTTTTCACGTTATTGCTATGAAATCATAGTGAATACGCCCAAGAGCCGATTACTCAAACACGCGAATACCAGCGCATGTCTTGAAGGTGGAAATCGAAACCGCGCAGGTATAGTTGGAGTGTGCTTAGCTTAATGATTTTCACGGTATAAGCTTCAGTTACAATTATCTAAAACCTGAAGATATTTGAAAGGAGAAATTGAGATGAATTTTAAAATAAACAAGCTTATAGCAAATTGTAATCATCGTCAGTGATGATAATATTTAACCCTCCTCTCACTGGTGGCAAAAGACAAATGATCGTGCAAATAAGAGGATAGCAGCCTTCTGGAGTCGGCTAAGTCGCTACAACAACACTATCTTCAAGGCTGTTTCTGACTATCTAGCCAATCCCATATACTGTCATTGGATATCTGTCGACATGGACGCAAATAAAAAAATTTGGTAGTTATCTAAGTAGTTTTAGTTTTTTTTTTTAATCTAAGCGAGTTGAGTTATTGAGTCTGGCTTCTTTATTTGCAAATGAAATAAAAAGGAGCAGGTTCCGAAAGCAGAGTTGAAACTTTAATTTTAACAAAAAACATAATATTCAACATAAAATAACACACAAAAATACATCCAATCAATACCATTCCATTCATGCAACCTCAAAATTCATTTGAATGTCCAAATTTGCTGTTAAATTCCAAAGGATTCGTTATCCACCAAAGATCGAATATCCCAGCTGCAAAATAAAATTGACAGGTGTCCATTTGAAAAAGCCAATAATGGAATGGAGCGCAGCAAAATAGGTTTTCGTTAAAATAAATTTAAAACGCTAGGTGGTTACAAATACACGCAGAAAGGACAAGAGAATTGGGAATTGTACGAAATTAAATGGGTGTTTTGTGTAAACAATTCGTAACAAAGACAAAGAGCGATGCGTCGATTAAGTTCTTAAGTAACAATTTCGTCGGTAGATCGCGTTCGGAATAATTTAAAGTGGAGGAAAGTGGAGGGGGAAGGTTACGTCCAGCGTTAAGCGGCTTAGTAGGCGTTGGCGTCGCCTTTGACATCAAAAGCCTCCAGATTATCAACGCATTAAACATACATGTCGAAGGAAACAAGCGGCGTTTTCTTAATGTAATTTCGTCCATAAATATTTTATCGGGCGCTCGCCGGTAATGGAAAATGTAAATGATGTCACGAATTATACGTCGGGCATGATTTCAATTTGTTTTCATTTTTTTTATTTCACAGGTATTGCAATCAGATTACTATCCAATGATTTCGAACACATGTAGGTGTAGAAAGAAAAACCATTACATTTAATTTAAACGTAAGATTTGAATTTCTTCCTCATAAAGATGTGTGAAAAGGCGATCAAAACCGTAAAGCATCAAATGGCCATTTACAATTTTACTTATTAGATAAAATTTATTCAGAAGCCAGATAGCGGAGCAGACAGGGTGGCGAAACTGAATCTTGTTCAAGTAACTCGGTGCGAAATCACTTTCGCGCTGGCCTTTGATCTCGGCTGCGCCAAAGGAAAGATATTCAGTAAAAACATGCAAATTCGATAAGGTATAAAACAATATTATGGGGAGTAGGTAAAGCCCGGAGTTCAAATAAATACAGAAGGTACTAGTTAGCATAAAAATGAAATCTGATCTATACTCTACCTGATCATACAGACAGCATGTTGATAATAAAAGGAATAGCCAACACAAACATAAACTTTCAGATAAAAAATTGATAATCTTCATGAAACGGTCACAAAAAAATTGTAATCACAATTATACTTTTCTTCTATGTACAGACAGAAGCATTAGTTGGTAACCCCCCTAATAGCTTACACTGCAAATCACTGTACGATTTACAAATCTTTTACTCAAATACTAAGAAACAAAAATGTATCACCCAGTGGGAAGCGAACCAGACATCCAATCGCTCACACAACAAGTAACGCACGCACCAACCAACTAAACCAACGAATCAGTTATCAACGCATGGAAATTTTATGTTATTAGTGTTCGACAGCGGATTTTTATTTATGGGATCTCTTTACACTGGATAAGAAAAAAAGAAGTTTTTGAGGGAAGATCTAAATATAATCTTGGTGAAAAAAGAAAAGGTCACTAGCCATTCTCGATTCTAGTCTTGACTTACTGGTTTGAATTATAAATGAATTGAAGAATATTAAAGGAAATTATGCATATTAGTAATTTTGTGAGAACCAACATCGCGGTGCTTTTCGAACTGCAAATGAGTAATCAGGAGATTGCTCGTTCGCTTTGAATTACGGTAAGTTATTTAATTATTATTGTGTCATAATCGTAACGAAACAAAGACATTTTGTTTTTTGTAAAACCTTGTTATCTTTGGCTTATATACACTTAGCGGCACAATTAACCGCCCACCCTTTTAAAGTGGCAAATTTTGATGTTTTCGCAGTTGTAAGTTATTGGGCTTAAATAAATCAAGTGTGAAGGAAAAAATTACAAAGAAAAAATTACAAAGTACCCACATAACTTTGTTTTTTTATACGCATAAGTTGTGAATAGGATAAATATCGAACTTCGTCTCATTATCGTTATCGCTGCCATACTGCTTAAATTGCTTTAGTGGCAATAAAAGTAAACAATTTGAGTTTGTTTTGGTTTCATAACTTAAAGCTAGTGTTTGAACATCACAAACATGCCATCTGATGGTAATTCTGTGGCGAGAGCCGTCGCTCTTATCGACGAAGGGTTTAGTCAGCGTTACGTGGCGCGGAAGCTTGGTGTCGCACGTACCACCTTAAGGGATGCAGTGAAACGGTTTCGGGAAACTGGCTCTTATGAGCGAAGACCAGGACAGGGCCGAAAAAGATGCACCTCCGCTCGTGACGACCGATTTCTTGTGACCAATGTTCTAAGAAATCGGTTCACTACAGCTGTTGAGGCACGAAACCAACTTCGTGAGGTTCGCAATGTTCAAGTGAGTGAAAGAACAGTGAGAAGAAGACTAGGAGAGAATGCCCTTGGAGCTTTTGGACCATCTCGAGTGCCACAATTGCTCGTAGACCACCGGAGAGAAAGACTTCGTTTTTCCCGAAAGCACGCCGAATGGAATATGGAACATTATAAGAATGTTATGTTTACTGACGAGACAAGAATATGCTTGCACGGTCCTGACGGTCGCCAGCGTGTATACAGACGCAAGAATGAAAGGTTTGCACCATGCACTGTTGTGGAAACAGTAGGTTACCAAGGTGGCTCTATCATGATATGGGGCGGCATTACTTACGAAGCACGCACCGACTTGGTTATCTTCGAAAGAGGTGGAATAAATGCTCAGAGGTATGTAACAGAAGTGTTGAAACCTCATGTAATGCCATTTGCTCCATTTATTGGCTAAGATTTTTTATTAATGTTTTTATTAATGCAGGACAACGCTCGTCCCCACGTTGCTAGAGTTGTTACCGCGTACCTGGATACCGTCGGCATTCGAAAACTACCATGGCCATCCCGGAGTCCAGATTTAAATCCTATTGAACACAAATGGGACAATTTAAAAAGACGTGTTCGAAGCCGCATACCAGCTCCAACCACCATAGATGAATTAAAACAATCCGTGATTGAGGAGTGGCAGAACATTCCACAACAACAGATCAAAGATGTCATCGACAGCATGCCAAACCGTTTCATGGAAGTCTTGAGAGCTAGAGGTGGAAATACGCACTATTAGAATTCATTTATTCAGCAGATTTTTTTATTTTTAAGCCATTTCATAACATTTGTTAATTTACGGTCAAAGTGTTTTTCAGACTTTTTTATTAATAAACGTAATAATTAAAAACAATATTATCTTTCATTTTACTTCAAAATACCTACGTTGTGAAATAACATTCAAAATTATTGCCACAATTTCTTTTTTTAACCAAAATCGTACAAAATCAAGGTGGGCGGTTAATTGTGCCGCTGAGTGTATAAATACCTAAGTATTGATTTGATGTGTGATGTGGGGATGTGTATGTAAGAAAAACAACAGGAGTGTATACAAATCAGTGCAGTCGCCACAATAATATTGTTGACATTCACTCGAGTTCGCCATTTGCATCCACTTGTTCTACTGCTCAACAATTTGATATCAACATCAACAGAAGGCATTTGAATGCAGCTGATATACTTACACAATTATCGAGCAGCAAAAATAGAACTATCTGCTGAACTCAACCGCAGGGCAAGAATAACTTTACGTAAGTAATAATACTGATAATTCTCAACAAATCCAATTACCTTTAACAATGATTATTTTCATCATCATCATCATCATCATCACCAGCCTATAATAGTCCACTGCTGGACATAGGCCTCCCCTAATGAGTGCCATAGATGGCATCATTATTTGGGGGTAATTGCCCATAATCCCCACGCTGGGCATGCGGGTTGGGGATCGCAGTTCGGTGTAGTTGTTCTGCAGAAGGCGCTGCTGCCCGCCCCCTGGTGTGTTTCCCTTAGTCGCCTCTTACGACACCCACGGGAAGAGTTGGGGTGGTGAAATTCTATGCCGGCACCACACGGCGAGGATGCTTATTTTAACGGCGACGGCGAGGATGATTATTTTAACAAAGATTATTTCATAATAATGATCTTTTTAACAAGTTAGTATTCACACAAACTAAATAAACATTATATAACAGTTGATTATTTTTTTCTTTTTAGGTTTTTGGGGATGGATATCCTCTATGGGTCCTGGAGAAATAGTAGAAATAACTGGGCGCATGAATGATGAGCAATATTTGAAAGTGTTGAAGGTTACCTTCTACGCGGATCGCGTATCCAGAGGCCCAAATTTATTTTGTCCATGATAAAATTGTGCAGTGCATCTTACGCGGATGGTCTCTGAAGCGCTGTTCATCTCTAGAAGACATTACTGTTATTCCTTGGACATCTAAAAGTTCGGACCTAAATCCGATAGAAAATATGTGGGGTCAAATGGTTTTAAATTGAGATCCGATCCGTTAGCCTTTAATTAAGCTATTAAGCGATAAGTATCACTAAATATAAAGGACGATAATTATCACTACTAAACCCTAATGTAATTTTACCTTTTAAAATTTTCAGAAAAACTCCATTTGACCTCATTTATTTTCAAAACTACCTGATTATATAGTATTCCATGATTTACAGGAGATCCAAATTGTTTAATTCATTAGATTAGCTAAGTAAACGAAAATCTAATGAAAGCATGTGTATTCTCGAGCACTAAATCGAAAATGGAATATTATTTTTCAGGATAGGAAGCTATTTGTAAGTAGGCTAAATAATAAAATAAAACATGTCAGAACTAATTACATTTTTGGTGTTGTTGTTTGTGTAGGCAAATTTTTGAAAAAAATAAACGTAATTGTTTACCTGAAATTATTATTATTGTTTTATTTTATCAATTACTTTAAATTCATACTAATAGACAAAAACTTCACTATTACACATGAATAAATGTCATTACATTACTAAAATTAAGTAGTAGTTCAAAAACATAGGCTGATGATGATGATGATGATGAAAAAACAAAAACATCCACTACAAGGATTCGATGACGATCACTACGATGTGCAGTGACAGAATCTCGGTTTCACTAACCACTACACCATAGTTATGTACATGTCATACAGGCTTGAAATTTCAGTATCGTTACTCCTGATAAAAGAAATGTAGGTATTGAAAAAAACATTTGTTTTTTTATTTAAACAATTAAATAAACTTTATAAAAAAACAAAAATAAAAAATAATGTAAACTAAAATGAATATATAAATCTTCACGGGTTTGAACCTACATGCTGCTGAATGATAACTATGACATATACTGTGAGGGGGTTACCAATTAATGCTTCTGTCTGTACATAGGTATTATATAGTAAGTTTAGAATTGATTTTTACAAATTCCGAACATACAATTCTCATTCAAGTAATTTTGATATTACAGGTTTCTTAATGTTTCGTCTGTATAAATATAAAATTATATTTATTGCTTAGTAACATGTTAAACTATGTCAAAAAAAAAAATTGTTTTAATGTAATTTTCCCTTTAGTGGTGTGTACAAAACACACCTTGGAAACAACGACAAAAGGAATCGACAACACATGTTAATGTCAATAATAAAATAAATATATGCATTTATCTATACTTCTATGCTAATATTATAATGAGAAAAGATTTGATTGTTTGTTTGAATTGAATAGGCTCCGAAACTTCTAAACCGATTTGAAAAATTCCTTCACCATTATAATCCTACATTGTCCGTGCTGAACATAGGATACAAAATATTTTCAAAAAATTAGGGTTCTGCATGAAAAATAGATTTTTTGTTAAATACCCACGCGAAGCCGGGGCGGACCGCTAGTTACAAATAAACTAAGAACAGTTCAATAAACAATATGTCAATAAAAATAATAAGTTTGGTTATAAGAATCTTTTTTCTTTTTTACTTTGTCCCGAAATAATTCTTCTTTGTTAATTTATTATATAAGATAAAACTAACTATTCGCTTGCAAAGGCAATGTACGTACAAGAGAAGTTAAGGTAAATGTGTTTTAAGCCGGATATGGTGGACAAAGGCAGCATGGTTTCCTCGATAAATTTATTTATTGTTAAATATTAAATCTTATCTAAAAGCTCTTCAACGATAATCAAACTGCTCAAAGCTCTTACGATAACATACAAAATAGATTTATCGTGTTTTGTGAAATTACGTTAATAAATGTAACTTCTGACTAATGGTACTGAAAAATATGAAAGGCTGGGCGCGATTAGATTATACTTACTCATCCTTTTAGAGGAAATTGCCTTATCTCGTATTCAAATCTCTGACAGAAAATCCCGGTGAAAAATAAAGAAGTTGTTTTTGTACATTTCAATACGAAAAATGTTATATCACGTCTAACGTGATGGATACATGAAGCAGACAAGCTATCACAAAATGCAAGAATATACAAACAGCGTGCATATAGATTAACTGATGATTTCTTGAGTCAATAAACTTAAAGTAGAACGAATGCTGCTATACCAAATCTAAAACTATCTTTTTAAATTTACTAATATTATAACGAGAAAAGATCTATTTGTTTGTTTGTTTGGATTGAATAGGCTCCGAATCTTCTGGATCTATTTGAAAAATTCTTTTACCATTAGAATCCTAGATTATCCAGTTAGTGTAAGTAAAAATTCATAATTTAGAACAAAAAATATAACCGAGGCGTAAAGCTTGTTTACTATAGGCATAAAAAAACGCATAATAGAAACATAGTTTAAGGATTATACTATAAGAATGTATACACATCAAAGGCTTGCACAAAATTTGCATTAACTGCACAAATAGCAAATAAGTGATCAAGTTCCTTGAATCTGTATAGATTCAAGGAACTTGAACACTTAGAAACCTAACGATATAACATTTTTTTTTTTATTTTATTTACTAAGTATTATTAGTAGCAGATTCAGACCTGCAATAGCAATAGACATGCCTGTTTCATTGTGGTTGTTCCGCAGTGTCAATGGTCATAATCGCGGACGCATTTGTCTTTTGGAATGTCGTTGGAATTTCATTTCGCTACCCGCCTTGGGGTTGCGGATGCCGAACGCTAGCCTGAATCACTACGAAAAGGATAACTTACGAAATGACTCTAACGTATGCTTAAAGTAAACTTAGGTAGTTTAAAGTGACCTGCAAAAATAAAATGGAACAATAATTTTTTTTAACTATAGACGTTAGAGATTTACTTAATATGAAATAAAACCGTTTTATCGCAAAATTTAATCAGCTTTAAATTACTGAAGCTAATCTATACATTAGTAACGTTTTTAAGGAAAAATAAAAAATAAATGCCAAAATAAAAAGGTCGATGCCCATTTTCTAAAAACTGCTTTTACTGTTCCTATAACTTAGACTTACAATCGTGAAAATAAATTGGTTTTATTATTATTTATGTAAGTTTTTATAGTATTTGTAAGGTCAGTATAAGTAAAGGTATCAAGGTTGCCTGAAAGAGATCGCTCATAGCGATAAGCCCGCCCTTTATACTTCCTTTACTTTAAGCATGACTTTTAATGTAAAGGAGACTTTTATTGTAATGTTCACTTTCCTTGTGTGGTATAGTAAAGTATTTTCTATCTATCTACCTAGCCATTTAAGCTTAGGTCTTTAAATTCAATTACGATTATCTAGCCATTTAAGCTGAGGTCCTAAAACTCAATTAAGATTTTTATAAGTAATGTTTTACATGTTATTAATTTTTTATAACTGATATTTCTTCCTAGGTCTTTGTTTACAGCTCCGAGCCGGTTTGGCCTACTGAACTCGAGATTTCAATACGAAGAACCAATTTTAGGGAATATTCTTCATTTATCAGGTTTTTTTATTTTCAGAGTATCTTGTGTATCTTATTGCAATTTGTTATTGCATTATGATACTTTTTTGTGCTCGCCAGTGTAGTAATTTAGATTTAGTTATCGTACATTAAAATTTCTTATAAATTTTGTGTATCGAGCATTATTGTCTGAGGGTATAGTTTTTGAATTGGAACCTTTGTATTGAAAGTATCCACCTATATAACAGATTTTTTGGGAAAGGATAGTTTTGTACACATAATCCAATGCATTGAAATGTAAAAAAAATAACTAACGGCAGAAAAATTGTCTAGTCCCTAAGCGTATTCTGTTTAAATTAGTTTTCTGTGTATATATGAGCACAGATACAAAAGTGTTTCCCAAATACGCTTCAAAACACAAGTACCCCAGAATAACTATATCTAATAGAGTATAAACATCAAAATGGCAAGGATCAAGTTCGTGTCGAGGCTAATCGACAGAGAACTTCTATCGAATGTGGTCTAGAAACTTGGCCGGCGTTCCAGCCTCTCCAATCTTAATATATTTCCGATTCAACTATGAATATTTGATCGGGACACTTGTTGGACTCAAGTTTTATTGCTTTAAATAAGTTTAGGGTTCATCTCGTTTTACTTGACTTTGGTTTTCTTAGAACGAGGTGTTGAACTTTATGGTTGAATAATTTAGGGAGTGAGTGATCAGATTCCTGCCTTTTTAATTGAATGCTGTGTGTGATTGTAAATCTGTTGTCGATTCGTGCTTCAGTGGTGAACTAGCACAAATCTCCTCTTGATGATTTTATATTTAAAATAAAAAACGAGATTCTACTGACCTCTATGGCCCATATGAAATGTTGTGCAATTAGCAATAACAATCTTGTTATGTAGATTCAGTTAATCACGAGTCAACATCAAAGTACAGGCGGGTATGCTTATTGTGTTTGGTTGAATTTCCCAACTTGCCAATAAGTCTAAAGATGGAGAGCATCGCAGGGTCTTCTCAACTCGGAGTAACGGAAGCCGTTGCAACGCAGGGAGCGAGCAAACTACGTTTTTGTACGGCAAGACCAGTTTACAAACGCGAAAGTTGAATACGTTTGTGGGGTTGCTTTTCTTCAAAATTGTTTTTTTAACCGTCGGAGTTTCGAATGAATGTTGAGAAAAAATAAAGTTGCTTTTATTTGGTTAAAGTTTGAGTTTCCAAAGGTGCGTGTTTGCGAAATATTTTCATATTTATTATGGTTTCTTATTCAAAGCTAAACCTGAGGCTATGACGCTTGTATTTTTTTCACAATCGTCACGTTGCTTTTATTTCATTAAAGGTTAAGTTTTAAAAAAGTTGTAAAATTGTTCCGAATTTTTTTTTATTTCTTAAACGTTAACGGGACATTCTGTAATTTTTTTAATTTTAACTAATAGTTTTGTTTGCGGGATGATGCGTTTATACAATATCAAATATATTAGTACAACGGGCAGTCTTATTGCTTAGAAGAGATTTCATCTTTAGATTAAATTTATACCAACTTTAATGATTTCTTGACGAATTTTTGGACATTACAAGCGTACGAAGACTCATTCTTCGAACACTTCCTATACCTGTTCCGTAGTCTCTCCTAACACGTTGCATCGCTAACTCTAGACAGCATAACTCGCAGGTTTGCTGGAAGAAAACTCTTTTCACGGTTAAGCTCGCCTATGTACATTATTAGTTTAAATTTATAGTCTGTTTTGTTGCGTGTACAATAATGATAAATACATTTTCCGTAAAGTTATACCTACCATTTAGGTTTAACGTATACAATTGTAGCGTAGCAGTACATAAGCTTCGTAGCAGATTCGAGACTCCAGCTGGTCACGTGCTAAGCTACGAAGAAACGTTCTTTAGTGCATTTCCGTTTTTCAAACGCTCACGTGCCAATAATACGGCGTGTCTCAAATTTTAAACTCTATTCAAAAATCTTAGAGGGAATTCATTCCGGGAAACGGGCGAGATTTTCGCATTTAAAGATCATTGAAACAATTTATTTATTGTGGTTATGTTACGTAATACATTAGGTCTTAAATATAAATAGATAAAGAATGCTGGACAATCCACGCATCACCTAGCTCCAAGCTAACCAGAACTTGTGTTATGGGTACTAGATGACTGATGAATATATCAAATAGATATTTTTTATTATATTATATAGAAATCGACCAGAAGACCCTGAACAAATAAATGCAAATCGTACAAACATTTGTACTGAGGCCCGAGAGATTTGAAACCGCAACCTGCTGCACGACCGTCGCAGGCGGACCGTGGTCCGCCACCGAGGTCGTCAATATAATTTTTGGTGTAGACAAACTCCTTTTTCGAGCGTAGGTACAAAGATTTTTTTACGCACTTAGACAAGTCAAATTTCATACAATACACTATTATAGAAACAGAATTAACTATTACTGATCTTGAGATCAATAACAGTCAATATCAGTTATTCATACACACGAACACGCCTGATCAAGTTTTCCCCAAATGAGGGAGTCTAATCACCACGGCAGGCGAACTTTTTCCACTTGTAGAAAATAAATTATCTGAAGAGAAAATCAATAACAGACTACTCTCTCTAGCCTGTTATTGATTTTCTCTTCAGTCAGTCTTAGCAGATAAATATATATAATATATAAATATATATGTATATGGTAGGTATATTATTTATTTATAGTTATATATATATATATATATATATATATATATATAATATTGGTATAATTTAGTTTTTTTTTCTGTTTTGTTTTTGTTATTATTTATGGTAGTCCTTAGATTTTGTAAGTTTATTCATCTAATTCTTTTTTCTTTTGTTTGTACACTTTTCTATTCATACTCATTTTACAAATTGTTTTAACACGACGAGGTTTGCTGTAAGAAAACTCTTATAGGGTTAAGCTCGCCTTTGTACATGTCCATTATTTTCTTAAACATTATGTATGATTTAACTTGTGTGTGCAATAAAGAATTTATGAATTTATGAAATTGGAACCAGTGTCGTCGAAATCCGTGAACCTTACATACAGCCAAACATTAAAACAATTTTTCCAAGTCGGATAAAACGACGACATTCACGTCGGTAAAGCTTTGGTATACACAGTAGGTATTGAACATCGGAAATGTAGGGACGGCATACTGTTTGCTCGCCCCAAAGACGTGTATCAGTGTTATTAAATTCCCGTTTTTCCCTAATCCCGTTGTCGGCCCTGGGGCCGGTCGGAAATAGCATTACGCTCCGGAGACGGTCCGGGACGGACTCCGGATACGGCCGGACGCCGAAACATTTACTTTCTAATCGCATCCGTATTGTCTTTGTAATGAATTTGCATGGTATTAGAATAAACAGGTGTAGGAATAAACTTTTTAAAGTTAATCCACTATGTTGTTATGTCTGGCCTATGTCTAAAAGTGGACAGGTAAAGTCTGTTGATGTGTAATGTGATAGCAAATTACCTGGGATGAAAAAGCTATAAATCCGATAAAAATCCCGAACGAAATTCAGTGAAACAATTTAATCTTGTTAGAGATTGCCTGGAAAGTACCTTCAGTCGATCTCGCTAATGAAACGTAACCCAATCCAAAGTCCGTATTCGCTGTTGCCACGAATAACGCGGTGTGTTACGGAAAAAGCTCACTAGGTAGGTGTTATTTATATGCACATGTTCTACTGTTTTGAATCCTTAATTACACACACTAATGAACTTCAAGATACGATCAAACTAGGCATGAATGCTTAGTTTGCAAGTGTTTTTCTAAATATAGATTAATGTATCTTTTAAAAATTTATTTATGTCAGATCACTTCAAGAACTTAGTATAACAAGCTAAATTCATGAACTTTAGATATTTTGGCTTGGCTTTCAGTTTAGAATAACAACACCTCATAAGTGTACTTATCAGATGAGTCACAAAAAAATTGGTTCTATTTATAATGGTATTTTGAAATATTTGATTTTATATTGTTATTATTTTCGCTGAAAGCAAACCGGTTTCATATAATTCAGTATTTTCCCGTTGTTTTTACCTACACATGTAGATATTTTGAAGTACGCAAACATTTGAAGGGCTGCACCAGATTTCAATAACAGCTATGAGAAATGTCACCTTGAAAACAACAAAAATTACCTTCCTTTACGAATGGTTAAAAAGCGCTGAATGGTGGCAGGGCAGTCATTTATATACGAAATCTCAAACCTTATCGATTGCGAAAAAACATCTCTGTCAAAATATCATTGTCCTGCCTCGCAGAATGACGAGTGAAGTGAAACTATAAATATGCCATGCTCGATCAGGCGTGTCAGTTATACACCGCCATCTATCGAGTTTTATCAGCAGTTCGCGGTTTATATCAGCGCGCGCGTTTGGTTTTGAATAATAGCGAATACGGGCCCTGCTTACATAAGGAACTCGAGTAATTGTTGGGCTGATGTTGGTTATCATAACATTTTCTTACAGTTCCTATTACAATAAGTACTCGATATTATCAGTCATATAAAAACAACTAGGAGGAAATTCGTAGAAGATACTGCGATGTGAATAATTTGGTTCTAAAACAGATTTGGCTGAATCTAATAAATAAATCGAACAAAGTTCTAGCTTATTGTAACTTTTACTACATAAGACAGGCAAAAATTGTAGACCAAGATTAAAGTCCAAAAACAAAATGCGAATTATAGGGTTACCCATTGTTAGAGTACAGAATTACTTGCCCAAGTAAGTGAAACATACCTTGGATGTTTAGGTTTGTATCTAAATCCCATATTTTTGGAATATTCCAAAAATATGGGATTTAGTTTTAATCCCAATTAGATCCGATATTGCGAATAAACCACAAAAATCTAATTTGTAGATAATTTTTAGATAAGCTACAAAATAAAAACGCGACTTTCATTTACATTACTAGGGCTTCCGACTATTAGGGTACAGAATTACTTGCCCAAGTAACAGCTAAAAAATACCTTTACATTTAGCCTTTAAATAATATTACTATAAATAATTTAAAACTAAATTAACGGCTCTAACTTATTTTAGAAATGTTTCAAAACACACAAACCACAAATTCTATAAGAGCCATAAAAATGCGCGTTATTTGACGAAATCGTTGGTCTCCATTTTATGAACTAAGAGTCAAACTTTCCAACTGCTTTCTGCCTAAGCTATCTCAATAACATGTTTTTAGATGTTTTTCTCGTATAAAATAAAATACCCCATTGTTATACTGCACAGTATTATGTTATTGTTTTGTCTACCAATACAATAACATGATCAGAAAATAAATTCATATTTCTAGATAATTCCTCTATCATTTCATATCGATATTTGGTTTCAAGACTAAATAAACAAAGAGATGCTCAGATCAAGGGTCTAATTAGAAAATAAATCTTTATTATGGGTATTCATTACTGTTTCGCTGATACTCATTTGTCCAGCATATCATGTTAACCTATTCTTGTTATCATGTTTTATTTATTATATATTCGGTTCAGGAAAACATTGGTGTATTGTTTACTAGCGACCCGCCCCGGCTTCGCATGGGTGCAATGATACTGATTATTTTTAAACATATGAACCTTTCTCTTGAATCACTCTATTGATTAAAAACCGCATCAAAATCTGTTGTGTAGTTTCAAATAAATAAGTATAAATAGGTACAGACAGCGGGTCTTTGTTTCATACTATGTAGTGATTAAACACAATTTGTTTTGTCTTGCTTTGATTGTTATTGATGCTGTAGTATATGACTTGAATTCATGTGACCCTCACATCCAAACTGGAAATTCTTAACTTCATCATCATCATGACGAAATTTGTGACGCGGTGGTCGCCTGCAATGCAGGAGGTTGCGGGTTGGATTCTCACCTCCGGACAAATGTTTATAAATAAGGGTGCCTTCTGCTCTCATGGCGAATAAATTTATGACAGTGAATATGGTTGCCGTGTGGTGCCGGCGTAGAATTTCACCACCCCAACTCTTCCCGTGGGTGTCGTAAGAGGCGACTAAGGGAAACACACACCGGGGGGCGGGCAGCAGCGCCCTCTGCAGAACAATCTCACTGGACTGCGATCCCCAACCCGCATGCCCAGCGTGGGGATTATGGGCAATATCCCCCTTATGATAAAACCAGCCATAAAATGGCCCCCAGTTCCCGGCCGCCTCGCTATTCCTGGCCATGGTAGCGGCCATGGTAACGGCGGGGCAGGGGGTGCGAAGAATCTCCGGGCTACCCCAGGCTACCATCCACCACACAACCTGACCCTGGCAACGTTTAACGGACGCACTCTGAGGCTTGATCACCATCTAGCGCAGTTGGAAGTGGAGTTAGAGAACATTAAATGGCATGTTCTAGGGTTATGTGAAGTCCGTAGAGAGGGGGAGGACACCGTAACCCTAGACTCGGGCCATCTTCTCTACTTTCGCGAGGGTGATAAAACATCCCAGGGTGGCGTAGGTTTCCTCGTCAATAAGGCCCTCTCTAACAACGTTGAAGAAATCTCCAGTGTGTCGACCAGGGTAGCGTACCTGATCCTTCGGCTGTCTAAGCGCTACAGCTTGAAGGTCATTCAGGTTTACGCACCGACCTCGGCACACTCGGATGATGAAGTGGAGGATATGTACGAAGACATATCCAAAGCCTTACATCACACCACCAAGGCTCACTTCAACGTTGTTATGGGGGACTTTAACGGCAAGGTGGGAACCCAAAATGGCAACGAATCCCGAATAGGCCCGCATGGTTTTGGTGTTCGAAATCACAGGGGACAAATGCTTGTCAACTTCCTTGAGAAGGAGGGGCTTAATGAACTCTTTCTTTAAGAAACAGCCCCAAAGGAAGTGGACATGGCGGAGTCCCGATTCTGTGACTAAAAATGAGATCGACTTCATCATGACGGATAGCAAGCATATATTCAGAGATGTCTCAGTGATCAACAGGTTCAATACCGGATCTGATCACCGACTCCTTCGAGGCTCTCTGAATATAAATTTGAAGCTTGAAAGAAACCGTCTGATGAAGTCCACGCTCCGACCGAACCCAATAAGAATCCTGGCGGGCACCGAGAAGTTTCAGCAGCTTCTCGGGAATAGATTCGCTGCCTTGGAACCCACTGATGACGCTGACGAGACCCTACACAATCTGGTCGAAACTTTGAGGGACGAGGGCATCAAGTTTTGCAAAAAGCAGCGTACTGGTAAGAAGTCCAAACTCTCGGATGAGACTCTTGGGCTGATGACAAAAAGATGGGAAACCACCCAAGCGACTTCGTCAGAAAGGTCAGACCTGAACAAGCGAATTGCGAAGATGGTACGGCGCGACCTTCGGAGCTCCAATACACGCCTCATTGAAGAGGCGATAGAGCGAAACCGAGGGTCCAAAGTATTCACTCAGCAGCTTGGCAGGAGCCACCTGTCGAAGCTTACAACGCACGACGGAAGGACCGTATTGTCGAAGCCGGAGATATCGGCCGAGATAGAGGACTTTTATGGCCGTTTATACGCTGCTCATGCTCCCCGTTCCCAACGAGACGGCCACGATTCTAGAGCCACCTTGATACGCCACTATACCGACGAACTGCCAGACATCAGTCAAGACGAGATTGTGTTAGCTCTGAGGCAGCTTAAAAATGGAAAAGCCCCCGGTGAGGACGGAATAACATCAGAGCTTTTAAAAGCTGGAGGATACCCTGTTATACAGGAGTTACAGAGCCTCTTCAACGCCGTCCTTCACAGTGGGAGAACTCCAAAGGCGTGGAGTGGGAGTTTGGTGGTGCTCTTTTTTAAGAAGGGAGATAAAACCCTCCTTAAAAATTATAGACCCATCTCGCTCCTAAGTCACGTCTATAAGCTATTCTCACGAGTTATATCGAACCGTCTCGCTAGGAGACTCGACGAGTTTCAGCCACCGGAGCAGGCTGGGTTTCGCGGAGGATATGGTACCATAGACCACATTCACACAGTGAGGCAGATTATACAGAAGTCCGAAGAGTATAATCAGCCCCTGTGTCTGGCCTTTGTGGACTATGAGAAGGCCTTTGACTCCGTTGAAACCTGGGCTGTTCTACAATCCTTACAGCGATGCCAAGTAGACTATCGTTATATCGAGGTGCTGAGATGTCTTTACGAAGCCGCTACGATGAGTGTCCGAGTACAGGACCAGCAGACTAAACCGATCCAACTGCGCAGAGGAGTGAGGCAGGGGGATGTTATATCCCCGAAACTGTTCACGAGCGCGTTGGAAGATATGTTTAAGACGCTGGACTGGAAAGACAAGGGCATCAACATAAACGGCGAGTACATCTCACACCTGCGATTCGCTGATGACATAGTCTTAATGGCGGAGTCGCTAGAGGAGCTGAACCGGATGCTGGACAGTCTAGCTTCAGCCTCCCGATGTATCGGTCTTGGCATGAATTTGGATAAAACCAAAATCATGATCAATGGCCACATTGATCCAAGACCGGTGATCGTACATGGCCACCTTCTCGAAATTGTTTCTGAGTACACTTACCTCGGGCAGATTTTGCAGTTGGGTAAAAACAATTTCGAGAAGGAAGCCAAGAGGAGGATCCAGCTAGGCTGGGCAGCGTTCGGAAAACTACGTCGAGTCTTCGCGTCATCCATACCGCAATGTTTAAAAACGAAAGTTTTTAATCAGTGCGTCCTACCAGTCATGACCTACGGAGCTGAGACGTGGACACTCACGATAGGGTTGGTCCACCAGTTCAAAGTCGCTCAGCGAGCTATGGAAAGAGCTATGCTCGGAGTTTCTCTGAAGGATAGGATTCGTAACGAATTGATCCGACAGAGAACTAAAGTCATCGACATAGCTCAGAGAATTAGCAAACTGAAGTGGCAGTGGGCCGGCCATATATCGCGAAGAACCGATAACCGCTGGGGTAAACGTGTTCTTGAGTGGAGACCGCGACTTGGTAAACGTAGTGTAGGACGCCCTCCGGCCAGGTGGGATGACGATCTGCGAAAGACTGCTGGCAGATGCTGGATGCGACAAGCCGAAGACAGGGCGCTATGGCGCTCATTAGGGGAGGCCTATGTCCAACAGTGGACTAACATAGGCTGATGATGATGAATATGGTTGCCATGATTTGGATTGGTAGGTACATCTAGTAGGTATTAAGTGTAATTATGTCAAAAGTAAATATAATTTAAATTTATCACTTACAAATTCGTCGATGGTTTAATATACGACAGTATTTTAATGATAATTAATAAGAAATAGATTACTAAATCAAGTACATATGGTTCTAGCTGTTCGCTATGAACACAGCTACATTGTAGCTACAGGAGATAGTGCTCCGAATCCAGTACACTATTTTTTCTTAGTTTTAGTAGATAACGTTGAATCTCATGGATCGGAGTGACCATGTATACCTACTGCTATACCTACAACTCAATATTCAAAACGCGAAACCAAAAAAGTTAACCAAGAGTTGTGTCCGAAGTAACGAACAATACATTTCCCGACGCCCACGTTTTATCAGGCAGTTTCCATAGATATTGTATTGAAAGACAAACACACCCGCAAAAGCTTAAAAATAAAACCACTTGTCCGTTCCCTCCTATTGTATCGTCTTCACACAAGTTTTAGCTCATTGTGAAGGTATTTTGAATGTTCAAAGTAGAGTTTTAAAGTATTATGCTGGGAGAAATGTTTTCTTTCTATTTGCTTCTTTCTTGTTTTTCATTTTTTGAGCGGGTAGCTTTCTCTGCACAAAGAGCGGAATTAATCAATTTGGTATGTATATTTTATTGATCAATACATTGTACTGTACAATGTAATAAATTACTTTAAATATACTGTATGTACTGTGATATACTTAACTGGTAATTTTCTGCTTTTGTATTTGTTTGATTTACTGTTTACTGTTATTCCAAGATGTTTTTTGAAACAACATTCTGTCAATATCATTGTATATACAGGGTTATAGGTAGATGAAGAATAACCTCTTAAATGCGACTTGGGTAAATCAAGACTAACAACTTTTGATCTATGGCTTTTGCCAAAACCTAATACAACACAACCCCTTTCAGTAACATAACAAGCACACACAAGCGCCACCAAGTGCCTCGTCATGTATCGACTTGTCATAATCTGTTGCTTGTGCTGCGAAATCTGTGGCCGGCTACATAGAGCTAAAAAGATCAGAAATGGAAAATTAGTTATTCATTTTTTTGTTTAAAAAAAAATCAGAATTAGTCAAAATTTTAGAACTAAAGTTGTTAGTCTTGATTTACCCAAGTCGCCTTAGAGGTTATTGATCATCTACCTATAACCCTGTATACAAAACAGTATGCACATATCAGTAACACACATACATATATATCAGATGACTCTAAAGGCACGTATGCGAAGAGGCATTAGCTTCCCCCACCACCGCCGCGGCGCCAAGCTATGATTTCAATTATTGTTTGATGTCGTTATTTCTCTTGTGTTTATTCGGGACGCGTCTCCATTTTTTCTGTACCCCTTCCTGGAGGGTGTTTGCTCGTACTCGTTGCTCGTACAAATAAGAGGTGCGCGGCGCCGTCTCCGTAACTGATATGTACGGCAGTGAGATGTTTACAGAAGTCGCAGCCGAATCGAATCGAGTGCAGTTACTCAGTTACTTTGAGCAGCTTTTCCGTTTCCCTGTTTGAGAGGTTCAAAATGGCGTGTGATAGATTTTCAGCGCTAATAGTGTTTGATGTCTCCAAGTTGTAATGCGTTTTCGAGCGAGTGGATCGGTTCCAGGCGTCTTTGAGTATTATTTCTTAAAGTGGGACTTTAAAGTTGGCTGCGAATTATGAAGCCAAAACACAAAACCAAAAAGTTACACATGCTTGGAGTCGAGATACATTTAAATAATTAACAATATTTACTGAAGAATCTTAAATCGACAATTACTATAAATTGTACCTATTTAAAATGAAAAAGAACAAAGTTAACTTTAGATTCAGTACTGAGATAATATTTCGTTTATTAATAAAAAAACTGGAATTAACAACCGACGCGTCGGCAGCATCACTACTTTCAGATTGACGGATTCTTTGTGCGTGTTTTCTTTGCGTCAATACCTGAGGTAGACTAAAGCTCAGTGTCGCATTACGTGGAGGTGGACTGCTCTATCAGACATCCATTGTCCTATTGTGTGCGACACTGAGAACTTAATGGATCCGTCTCCACACATAGCCGCCGATTAAACAAAACATGTCTATGGTATCAGTAGATGAAAAGAGGTATTTTCTTTCACTATTTTTAGTCTATAATATTCCAACAGGAATAGGAATATTCCAACAAAAGTATAATTCGCCCTAACGCTAATAAATTGTGGTCATAGATGCAGCTGAGCACCTTAAAAGGCGTTCTTTTAAATCTTGAATCAACTGTCTGGAATAATTTGTACCCCAAAGAATCGGAGTTTGGTGTAGTTCGCAAAAAGACAGGATATAACACCGAGCGAGCGAAGATGTATGAGCGCTGCGCAACAGGCGTGATTCACGCGACTGCCTCGAGATTGCTTGCACCTGCACCCTATCCCGAACGCAAGCGGAACAACGCTGTATCTCTCGATAGGTAGAGTGCATTTTGCTACATCTGCGGTGAACAGTCGAAAAATGAAATCCAAAACGAGCGATTTCGTCTTCCTTAAGTGCACACAATAAGGATTATATTCCCTGCGTCACCGCACCGTGGCAGTTTTGAAAACCCGCCGGCGCAATATTTCAGCACTTTGCTAAGAAATAACAATGCAGCGTTCGAGCGACGAAAGCACTATGCTAGTGAAGTAGCAAGCAATGCTTCATCATAACAGCGCAGACTAGAGTGCTAAATCTTAAGAACAGAGCTAATGTGATGCGAATCGGCGATTTCCAAGAACCGCAAACGGGGATTGTGTTGCTCGAAAGTTTTATGATTATAACAAGATTAGCTATGTATCACTGCATATGCAACACTTTGTACGTATTTATTTGTTTCCAGTAGTTAATTAGTACAAGCTATCTTGAAGATCTCTGCGGCGCGGTGGGCGAAGGTCCACCTGCGACGCAGGATGTAACGGGTACTATTCCCACTTCACCGCAAATGATTTCATAATCTGCAGATATTTGTACCGGGTGTTCGTTTTCAATGTATGATAAAAATATGTATCTACGGTAGTCGGTATTTCAGTCAGCTAGTGCCCATGACACAAGCTCTGCTTGGCTCGGGGCTAGATGATGTTGTGTGGAGGAAAAATTTTGCCTTAGCTCTATGCAGCGAATGTGGAAACAAAGTGAGTGTTCATTACTCAAGGGGTTCGATTATTTTAATCTCTTCGGTTTTTACCACCCTCATCTAGCCAGCATCTCTTAGCGTTGTACCCCACCTTAACTTATTTACTGCAACCCAATCAAGTTACGTTTACAAAATTAGTAGGCCAATAATGTCACTGTATAAGGAACAGATGGGAATGAAGGAATACAAGGAAGGTACCTTACTGTGATGTAACTGTACGATTGCGTTCATACATTTTGTATACAGAATGCATAATATAAATAATGAACTGTTCATTGAAATTTTTCCCTTTGAACAGATGGGAATGAAGGAATACAAGGAAGGTACCTTACTGTGATGTAACTGTACGATTGCGTTCATACATTTTGTATACAGAATGCATAATATAAATAATGAACTGTTCATTGAAATTTTTCCCTTTGACACGCGCCAGACTATCAATCAGAGCTCCGAAAAATGGTCAGTGTTGTATGAAGTCTGTAAGTATTAATCTCGGCGAATCGCATGAGAGGTTACATACACAGCTTATTATGAGATAGCCGGTAGAATACGATAGCCATACTATTGAAGACCTCTGTAGCGCGGTGGGCAAAGGTCCGCCTGCGACGCAGGAGGTTGAGAGTTCGATTCCCGCCTATGTTTGTACGATCTGGAGATATTTTTTAGGGTGTTTTGGTTGTTTGCCAAGTAAAATAAAAACTATCTATCTGTATAATGTATTGTATTAAGTATACCAGTAATTTCACAATACAAGCTCTGCTTGGGGCTAGATGATTCTATGTTGAGTCCTGGATTATATTGCAAATACTCTGAAGGTACATTATTATCAACTGCAGAGCACATCGGATCATCATCGCTCCAATTCTGACCTATTTGTATGATTAGTATAAAGCTACGTAGTAAAAGGGACACTTATCGTAGGTGACATGAGTCGAAGGGTTACGTTTCGAAACGTAACGACTCATTTATTATTAAATTAGCGACCCGCTCCGGCTTTGCACGGATGCCATGCTGATACAAAAACCGTCTTCTTTAATCACTCAATCTGTTAAAAAACTGCATCAAAATCCGTTACGTAGTTTTAAAGATCTAAGCATACAAAAGGGACAGACAAACAGTGGGAAACAACTTTGTTTAACACTATGTAGTGAAGCTTAAAGAAATAAAGTAATTGAAATCTGAAATCACCAGCTATCACCGCCTTGCCTGTGGCGACGCCGGCGGGGGAAAACGAAAGATTGGCTCGGTCCTCAATGGATCGCCCTCACGATACCATTATTAGTAAGTTAACTCAATTTGCGGCATATTGTTTGAGAGAGGCTTAATAACAGGCGAGAGGTCGGGGCATCGTCATGACTACGGTTGAGTTTTGTTGCTCCTCGTAAGGCCCTTTTCACACACAGCTTGGATAGAGATGGTTTAAATAAGTAGCTATTTATATGGATGGATGCCACAAGCTAAAGGAAGGGCGCTAAGGCGCTCATTACGCGAAGCCTTTGTCCAGCAGTTCCTAGACTAACATACCTAAGCTAATTGTGATGATGATGATATACAAGGGAAAAAGTTTGGTTTTTATGTGTTTAGTGCGATTGCTTGAGGTTGTTGGCGTTTTATGAGCTGTTAGAAAGTAGGTAGGTAATGTCAGCTTCTATTGGATGGCTTGACGAGGACATTTATTTATTAGATCCTGTGCAATAAAGTCTTAATGATATATATATATATAATGACGATACTACCGAGAAAACAAACTCGGGCCTAAATCTTTTATTCTTAGTGGTGGGTGGAACAATACTTCATCGAGCAGACTGGTAATTTCTGTTTAGAAGTTAATTCTTATCTATTTTAAACGACACCTGGTTTCCGACAACGTTCTATTTCTTACGTCCAACATTTAGTGATCTCGCAAACAATATATCACATTACATACATCGAAAACATAATGGCTGTAATTACCTATTATTTCTTTACTGCGCGAGAAAATAAACAATAAACGTTTACTTAGATAAATAATTGCGAAAAACAAGAAAATATCTGATTACAAAAACAACAGGTTAATAAGAAAATTCCCAAAAAAATATTGGAATAACAAAATAATCCCTACTTAGTTGCCAGGTTACTAATTAGTAGGGAAATCGCGGCATAGGTATCTAAACACGATCCGTCAAGTGCGAGTGTAGTCACGCGTCGAGGGTTTCGAACATTTGTCTATTATACAGATTTTAGGTTAGTGACTTCGATGACTAATAAATGAATACTATGTATTACTACGGTTTTACTACGTAGTATATTTCAGATAGGATCGATCGGCACACTTCGGCAATTACAATGTAATGATAATTTTCGACTGTATTCAACATATTAAAAAAAGTATGCAACTGAAATAATTTTCAAAAAGTTTTGAAATGTTCAATGATTTTATTTTAGTTTTTCGTAGTATTAGTCATTTTAATTTTACATTTATTTTTCTTTAAAACTATGCAAGCGCACGAAATGTATTTTAGTTTCAATTTCCTGTAACTGTAGATGAAAATAACGGTGATTAATTAACGTTAAAGCTGCGGTGCTAAGATATCAAAGACAGATAAAAGGACAGACAGAGCAAGACCATAAGGGTTGCAAATCAATCTCCGAACCCTAAAACAATGAGAGGAGAAATGAGTGCTTGATTTTATTTTCTGTTTGTTTTTATCAGCTTAACGTATTAATCGGCTATAGACAAGAAAAAATAAAAATAAAACGTAGGCGATATTGCGAGAAAAATAATGTTATAATTGGAGGTAATTTAAGAGAAAACACGATAAGTACCTAAAATAACAAGCAGATTTTATGTAGGAGATTAAAATAATGGAGTTTTTTTCGTTAATTAGTCACCGTTATTTTCATCTTTACAAGCTTAAGCCTTCATAATATTTTGATCAAGAACAGAGGCTTCATCATCATGTGAACGTTGAAGATATCCAGCTCCTCAACAATGCGTATAGAGAAAGAAGGCTCAGAGAACTTTTGAGCTGGTGCAGTAAAAACTGTAGTAATAGAGAAATGCATATGCATATTTACAATATAAATTATTATTACAATATAAATTAGTATTTGTATAAAGAACACATGTACCAAGTTTCCTTCCCATAAGAAGATACAATAAGAAAAGTGCCCATGGATAGATACTCAGTGACGATTTTAATAACTAAAAAAAATATTTTTGGCCTATTCTATGCCAAGATTGTTATGTTGCTAGAGGTGCTAAGGTGTGCTTAGACAATAAATAAAACATATTTAAAGTGTATTATAATTTAGCTACAGCTCCATTTATAAAGCTGGGTATTAACGGGTGTTACAGGACTTAATATACGAATAGATCTTCCAAATTTAACGATAAAAAGTACCCATTTACAGCACGAGCGCTTGCTATGTAAAACGTGACATTATGCCTCACAACACCGGTCAAAACCCAGATTAAAATTTTAATGAAATACTTTATTAACATAGAACAGTATGTTCATAAACGTATATATAACCTCGTAGGTAAAATATGATCGATCACTTGTCAAATAATACTTAGGTAAAGGTAAATTTTCTATTTCCATTACTACAAACTTAACTTAAATAAGGTGTAATCGTAAAGAGATCTATGTTAGTTCTATAAATAATTATAATGATGATTTCAATAACCGTTATGATGATTTCAATAACCATTGGTTATGTATGTATTAACCAATGAAATTAATAGCGCACAATCTATAAATGTGCTTAGAACATGTACCAATACTCGTAAGTTATCAATAAAGCGCTATGAACTATGAAATGGATATAGTCCTTGTTTGAAAATTCTATAAGTCTATAATAGTTAAGAGGTAGGTACCAAGTACCCCCACTATCTGAGAACGTTTTAAAAACGTTAATGGTTCATGAAAACGAGTCGACAAGTCATTAAGCGAACGCAGGCGTTCAAGTGAACTGTTGAATAATATTAGTGGAGTAATATTTTATGCAGTCTATTACAAGGACTGACAACGGAACATTCAAGGGTGAATTGTAAAACTTGGAAGTAATATTCTATGCGTCGGTGATTTTTTATTCTTTGAATCTTATTTTATTATTAAATAGTGTTATGATATATTGTAATTTTTTTACAGTATGTATAGAAAAGTCCTTAACCTTGACATTTAGAAATGATTTATATCTTGAGCTCTGGTTATGCTATAATTTGTAGGTAACGCTATTTTAGACACAAAGATCAATGCACCGAAAATTGTTTACAAAATGCTAGGTATGTACTGATTTAATATGAACTAATGTTTCCACACACGAAGAACAACCAAAGAAGGACATTGGGCAAACGTTAGATCATTTTTCTTCTGCATTTATAAAGGCGTTACAATTTTAGTAATATGAACAGGTTACTTATTTGAACTCGGGACAAAGGACATAGGTTTTAATTGTTTTTTATCCCGGTGTCATGTTTCCGTGCGATAGTATAAGGACACGCGATATAACCGAATCCTATTTTTTTTTAAAGTTTGGGCAGCGGTAGCCAAAAATTATAATCAACGACCAAAGGTTCTAGTATCCAAGATATACTATGTGAACACAAAAACGAATTAAATTATGAACGAACTGTCTCAATCAAAAACAGCTTCAAACTTCTGTAATTAACTCCGATGATGTGATATATCTTTTCCACCTAAATTCCTTTGATATGTAAACTCTTTTGTTTATATAAAATGTCTGACTCTAGAACCGCTTCGATGCGTGCACGTGCATATCACAAATGGACAGTACTGATTCAATTACCTACTATAAAACCCAACAGGGCAAGGGCGGGCATAGTGATATTTCCCTTCTGTCGTCACTATCGCATTATAATTCAGCGAGAGCCCGAGTGCCGGGGACGCGGGTGCTCGGCGGGACGCCGGATGTCACGGAAAAATTGCTACTTCCGGCTCCGAGCCCCACAAAAGGGCACCTCCATTGATGGAGTAATAGTAGCGGTATTTTCACTAATAAACGTTAAAGGGCGAGACACGCTGAGAGGAATGAATGAATGAACATTTTATTGACATTTACAAGAAAAAGACAGTTAAATAATCTTATATCTAAATTAAATTAGAAAACGTACAATAGGCGGCCTTATTGTTTTAGAGAAGGAACCAGAGTGGCGAAAGCTGGCGAGAAATCTCGCATGATCGTTATTTAATATAGTTCATTTTCTTTCAGTTAGCACAAGTTTATCACCTACCAAGAGTATTTTTACTCGACTTGTCTAAAAAATATTTGATCGAGACTTACGTACCTACTCGTGCGTTAAGGGTTCTTCCAACACAAACAAGTTTCATAGTAAGAAATCTAATATAATCAAAATTTAATAATATAATAACAGGCCATGAGCGAGTCAATTCATCTATTTTATGTATCGAAAAACTCTTTAACTGAAGTTTTTGAAAACTCTCTTTTGATATCCCTATTACTACCGACATCTCTATTACTACGATTCCATTATAAGTATGCTGACCTACGGAGCTGTTGCAAGCATTCTATCAAACTATATGACAGCTCTTTTAGTATCAGATACTTGCGCCGTACCTTTATAAAACTTGCAGTTCACTTAACGAGATGAGCGGAAAATATCTGAACTGAAAATGCTAAAGGAATTGGAGCTATAGATTCCTTCAAAAGCTAAGCTTGGATATTTGCTATTGAATACGACAGGGATTTGTTTTATGACAATTCATAACCGATTATACAATTTTTTGGAAAAAAATATTAGTTTTCCATGTTGCATCAGAAAAATATATATAACATGTAATAATAAATATATTGGACAATCCACTCAGCAACTATCGTTTCGAATTTTGATAGCGACAAATTCTTATAAAAGTGCTTGTCTAAGTGCTTGTTTTGTAAGCCTAAAGAAATAAAGTTATTGAATCTGAATCTGAATCTATAGGCTCAGAGTTTTTTTTAAGTAAATTCTTAATTTGTCACTTATTATAACACACCCATACAATTTGTTTAAAATACATATGTAAGTGTGTATTTTAAACATACAATTTGTTTAAAATACACATGTAAGTGTGTATTTTAAACAAATTGTATGTAATGTGTGTGTGGGATAATTTACAAATAGTCTAATTTACTTATACATATAGTATTTTTGTTATTATAAGCACCGCTTGCAGTGGATTCCAGGTATTTATTAACCCTTGTGTTCAAGACAAGCTATCATCATGTTAGAAGCAGCGTACTGGTAAGTATTAAATATAAGCTATATTTAGCTTCTTTGTTAAACATTCTCCAAGAGAGCTTTTTTATATAAGAATGCAATTTCTTGCCTGATTATTTTGTTTATCAGCGTTAACCTCCGGGTTTTTGTAATGAAATTCCGAGTTACTCCCAAAGGACACAAAGCTAGATTTTTCAAATTTCACGATGTTAGATTTGAAATTAAGCAATATTTTGTTACCGTAGTTCCTAGAAAGGTTGCTTGGCTTTCAGTGCCTGGGTCACGCGATTTTTCCCTTGAGACTTAAAATTGTCAAAACAAAAGCTGATTTAAACCTGTTTTTTTATTATTTTTATTATATTTCATTAGATTGGTAACTAAGCAATATTTTGGTACCACGTAGTCCCTATCCTTTTCACCACGATCTCAACTGATGGAAAGTTAAGATGTGGCCGATGGTGTATCACGAAGGTCTAGGAAACACCTATTCATTCTAGTCTTGAAGGTTTCTTGGCTTTTAGTGCCCAGGTCACGCGATTCGTTCCCTTAAGACTTACAGTTGTGAAAACAAAAGCTGATTTAGATTAGGGTAAGGGTGTTCTATTCTACGTGATATTATGCTGTAAAATGAAATAAAATAACACAATTAAGCATATTTTAGTTTGATGTATCGGTATTAGCGGTAACAACAAGTACTTGTTACTACTAGGAAGCTAGGAGCTAAGCTAAGAACTATATATTTATTAGGTAACAAAACAGAGTAAGATCCATAAAAAATTCAGAACGTGCATCGTCGTTACGAATTAGACTTTACCTAAATATGCAAACATAACAATGGATGAAAAAAATGTTGCAAAAAAAAATTGCAACAAGTTTGTTTAATTTTTAATTCAACAAACATTTTTCAATTAAAAGCAACTCAAGATCTCCCGCACTTAATACAAAACTGGAATCTAACAACATGAAACACAAATAACAAGAACAATAATTATTTAGGCCCTCACTTCAAATCATGCCATGCCAAAGTACAAAATACTTTAATTTTCAGGCATTCAATCGGCGCAGAAAGTCCCACAGAAGACATGACAAATATGACAGTGTAATAACTACAACCCATACTCTGAGTCCTAAATACCAATACGCTCGCTCGACAAAGCCTACCAGAGCACAGCGATTGTTTATAAGCCCCCAGTCTCAATTGCGAATGGGCTTGTCATTGCAATACTGGCAATTTCGCGGCATTCGCGACAAATTACGTATTAAAGCGAGTGGAAGCGCAAACAAAACGGCCGTGCTCGTGACGTGAATACAGCTCGTACGTGCTGTAGCCAGGTGCGGACGCTGGCTGGATTGAGACGTGCGGAGAGACAACTGATTTACTACTGAACATACACCAGTTTTTGTGAATGGTTTTCAAAAGGCTTGAATGAGCATTCTTTACTGTGGTAGGCAATGCCTGTAGGTTACGAAAAATGTTACCGTCTCCATAGACGGTAAACCCCCATGGGTTTAACAAAACACGATAAGTATAGACCCTGTTAGATAGCCATCGCAATAAAATCTGTGCGTTAATATGTTTGATTCTAATGCAATAAAGAAATATACTTTTTTCATTTCTCATTCTAATGTTCAGTATCGTACACAATCAGTAATGTACAGTAAATAATTATTAATTATTTACGAATATATGTATATATGGGCAATAACCCCCAAATTATAAATAGTGCCGTCTATGGCGCTCATTAAGGAAGGCCTATGACCAGCAGTGGACTATTAATAGATGATGATATGAATATACGAATGTCTCAAACTCTCTTTTAAAATATATATTTAAGGAATTAATAGCTTGTTTTAAAACCTAGTAAGTGTAAACGAAAGCATCAGATGGTGTCGGAAAAGTAAATCGTTGTTGCGCGCATCACAAGAAGCGCGACTCTGCACACGACTAATTGGATCACTCCGTAGCCAGGTTGAATCAGACTTGAACATGTGACTGTGAATTGACTAATTTGCGGGAGTATTGTAATAGTTACGCTGTTTGGGGTGTATTAATTGAATCAGGGTAAATCATTTTAGTTTGGTATCACACGCGATAAGTAATCGTATTAAAAATTAACATACAGAATGAGAACTAATTTGTCAATTCTAAGACTTTTCGTGAGGCATAGCAAATATTTTAACTTAATAATATCGAATTGAACTTTAATTTTGCTGATGTATTTTAATTTTCTATTTATAATATTTTTATTTATACCTAATTTAAAATTTATTTCGAATATGGACACTTTTATTATAACAATGTTGTCTGAAATAAACGTATTGAATTGAAAATATTTGTCATAGCTGCGATAATTCTCATTGATATTTCTTATTACAGCGTAGTCAGTATAACAAAAAACGAGCGACGAATAGATTGAAAATAGATATTAACTACCACTATATAACATCATGGTTCATGTGCAAAACCCTAAAATCCAAAAACTAAAGCACAATTAGATTTTACGTTACAAATGCAGAAAACTTTAATAAATCGCAATTATCGTGAATTCCAACTCTCACCAAAAGGTCAGATTTAAGCTGGCAACATTTCTAAATGAGAGCAGGTCTGACGTCATCATGGAGAACTCAATTAAATAGCGCCGGTCACGTTTTAGGCAATGCAATATGCCTCATTTGGGTCACACTTCAGGTTGGGTAAACATTAGTATTTCATGCAAATATTTGCCTAATTATAGTTTGAACCGGTTGAAATATCGCTCGGGCATGTTTTAGATATCGGGGATTGTTATATGAATAGTAGGCATTAATATTACGATTGTTGAGTAGTACCTATTTGCCAGAGAATTCGAACTACAAAAACCGCGTAATCGATAATTACATACACCTTAAAACAAAAGACCTGAGAGATTTTTGTCATGCACTGCTTGGTCCGACATAGGTGACGCCATAGCGTTTCAGTAATTTACTTATCGCTAGAAAATGATATCCAGCGAAGAAGCCAATAAACGCAAGCAACTCCTAGAAACTTCAGGTCGAATAAACAACGATCCTCAACGCGAGGGCATGCACCAGTTAGCATAATCGGCGTAAAGCGATACCGACTGCGACATAGTTTACTTCCAACTAAATGGGCAAGTTTATTCCGGGCACAATTAGAAAGTTCTGCCGCTTCGGAATCTAGACGCCTGTTATCTAAAGCGAGATACTCGCTTAATCCCTTTAATTAGCGTAAGCAAGGAATGACACCCAGTCTCGGGGGCAACATCCTAATGTAGCTTCATTCGATTTCTATATTTGTTATGCACGTGCAAACAGATGTGGTGTATTTGAACGTTTTAGAATTAAATTACAGGCACTTTTGTACGAAGAGTTGGATTGAAAGTTTAAGTTGAATTGAAATATATAATGCTGGACGATCCACACAGCATCACCTACCCCCGAGCTAAGCGGAGCTTATTTTATGGGTACTAGATGAGTGATATACTTAATAAATTATATTACATACAGCGAGGCAATTCAGCCAGCGTCTTGGAGACGCTTTAGGGTGGTATTGACATGAATCAGTTGACCTGTTTGCTACCTGCAAATTGTTTGCAATATCAGTGCAGCTAGCTCAATTGTATATACTACTTATAATTTGGTTATTTAATTGTATTTTTTTATGATAGAAGTTTCACCCCATATTATACACAGATATTTTTAGTTATACATAGAAGGCGACCAGAACACCCTGAACAAATAACCGTGCCACAAAAGTCGTCAAATGCTCAATACATAGACGCTGGTATAGTTAAAATCATGGTATTTCTTTACCGTCAAGTTACATTAAACGCACACAACTCCTAGAAACGCACATTACAACTCCATCAATAAGACTTGATCATGCATACCAAACGAAACCGTTTCATCGGGCAATGTACAAAAAGACAAGATGTACATGTGAATTTCATTAGCCAAGTGAAGACAAGAGAAAAATACATGTGAATGAGATTAAGGGTACATTCAGAGATGCAGACAGCCGGTCTGGTCTTCGACAAAGCCGAGACAGCCCGCAGCGCGACAGCGACTCGACGTGAATGCCTAATTACGACTACGGTTAGTGATGGGAAGGTTATAGTCGAAGTCCGAAAAGTCCGTTTGTCATTTGTACCGCTGAAGTTTGGGACGTCTCGTGTCTCTTCTAGACAAGAATATATCGCTTTCTAGACCTTCTAGACTTTTCTACATTTCATTTGCCATAACGTCACTACACAACAAGTGATTATAGTCGACTTTTTTTATTGACTAGACCTTAGTTATGGTCAATTCGACATTAGTCATTTAAAAAATCCAAAGGTATGTTATGATCAATTCGATAAGAAAAAGTAGAAAGGCTTAGTGTTCTGGAGATGGCCTGAAGCATTGTATGCGTGACAAGGATTATTCTTTTAGATGATTAATTTTTTTTTCGATTTTTTTTCAGATATCAAACGGCTTTTAGCCCCGTCTGGGCAAATAAACTTCTTTGCCTACGATGAGATTTGTAATAAAAATTGTGGTGGTCCTAGGTCTTACTGGTCCTCCACGTTTCATAAGAGAAGTGAAACAGTTGTAGTCTGTATTATTATGATTTATTATTTTAGTCTTGATTGTTGATTTACTTTTACTTTAAAACTGGCTCTGACGAAAAATTTTCATACAAACTGGCGCTACTTACATAATATCGTGGCCCGCCACAGCACACAAGGGGGGTAGGGCGAGCGAGTTTTAAAACAGTTCATGAATTTATATTTCTTGATCAAGACTTGCGAATTAGCGACTGGGATACAAAAAGAACCCTTTCGAAAACGCTACTAAAACTGAAGGCTAAGAGGACAACACAAACTTGATCTTCAGCTCCAGGCTTCGTCTGTCACAAAAATGTAACATAGTGAATTTCAGACTCTCTTCAACTTTCCGGAGTAAATGCAACACCGCCCAGACCTAGAAGTAAACAACTTTTCTATTTGCGCTGGGTCGCGTTCGGTAAAACATTAATCATGATTGAGCTAAGTGGCTTAATACTGGAGGGATAATGGCGAGCAATGATCACAGGAGGGGGTGGCGCCACCGCGTCGTCGCTCGGTTGGACGTCCGGCGACGCACCCGACACGTGTCATACACGTATCAGCCTCAAGGATGTTATTGATAGTATTGCTTTTATGTCACCGGGTAATCAAGAAAGGTCGTTGTTCGGTCCCAAGAATCCAGTTGTTTTTGGTTATGTTTCTGTGAAGCATTATCCCACGGCCTTGGGAACGAAGACTAATTTTAGACGAATGTAATATTTATGAATAAACTTCACTCAAATAATCACGATCGCTCAACCTCTGCAAACTAAACGGGGTCTAGCGCGGCTTCTAAGTATAGAAATGAAGCCAAGATGGTTCCTAAATGTGAAACACAAACAGAGGCCGGAAAAGGCCTCGGGCGCCGCACTGTTATTGTTTGTATACCGAAACTAGACTCGGAACTGAGGGAGCTTCCGGAGCAAGTTCTTAAGAAATTGCTGGTATCATGCTTATGGTAACTTCACAGCATCTAGGAACTAAGGGGGCTTTAAATAAAAGGTGCTTTTCGATTGTTTAGAAGAAGACATGTTTCTAACCACAATCTATTTTTCATATTTTTAACCGATTTCGAAAAACGCGGAGGTGTAATATTCTGCTGTATGTATGTTTTAAGCCACATCGGCTAACATATTTATAACTAGCTATATTACTAGAACTAGAATAAGCCGTTGGTAATAACCATAAAAATGTTATACCCGAGACACTACTACAATGTCGCGCAAAATAAAAAAAATTGTAGATAGAAAAGCCGTTAGGCTAGGTTTATCATAAAATTCATTTGTCATATAGGCTTGATGTCTGAAGTTTAAGTTTGGAATCTAATCATTTAAGAAAATTAAATTTTCTACTGTAAAACTGTCATACAAAGAAATTTGAAGTCTTTTTAATTAAACTATTAAATATTTATATTTATAACCGAATGATATTTGGCCTACAAAACAATTATAAGGACAAAAGTACAATATATTTAACCAAGCAAAGAAAAATAAAACTGGCACTGTTAGTCACGAGGTACGCTGAGTGGAATAGGTAGGGTGTTTCAAGCACCGCAGGCGTCTAGGGGTGTTCCGCCGGCTAGAGAGCATTTCCTTGTCACTGGGCATAACACTAAACGATAATATCGTTATTGCGATCGACTTGCGATCCTTAAACGGCAACAATTGTCGTATGCCAGAGGTTAATGGAACCAACGCCGCAGATTTTATGCATAGAGGGTAATACTGATAACTTTTCACCCCTGAATTCGTAAGAGAAAGGGGGCATTACTGCAATTCATGACATGAATGAAGTGTGTGATAGCGTTAAGGCTTTTGGGGTGGATAGATGAGAGAGAATAACGAGTCAAAATGATGAAAAGCATGTTGCATTAAATCACGTTGATCATAAACGTGATTTTGTATAAATGGTACTCATGCAAAGAAAAACTTGGTAAGTTCGGAGAACCTTATAAAACTTCAAATTCCCCCATAAAACACTTTTTGGCAACAATTTCAAACAAAAATCTCTATTGTTTACTTCTTGAAAGTTTAAAACAAACTTGCGAAATACAGAAGTACCGCTCTTAAGGAAACAAACCATACAAATACAGTTTCTTTTTTATTCAAAACACAATTGATTCGTTTGCGTAAATATTTTATATTTAAAATTATCCTTCACGTTTGGTGGGATTCTTTACGATTGCGTGTCGTCGTACGTTATCGTCGATTAACTGAGACGCGAATACAATGTCAGTAAGATTGCCTATATTTAAGAGCGATGCCATCTAAACTTTGGAAACTCGTTTCGTTCGTTTAATATTATCGAGATCATAAATATAAATAGATTGAGCTACATAACAATAGAAAAAGCTTATAAAAATATTTTTCTTAAGTTATAATTAATAATAATCCTACTTATATTATAATCGCGAAAGTTTGTAAGTATGGGTGGATGTTTGTTATTCTATCACGCAAAACCTACTCAATGGATTTTGATGAAAGTTGGTACATAAATAGTTCATGACTTAGAATAACATATGGGCCTTTTTGTCCTAAAAATCACATGGGATCGGGAGTTACGCGGGATTACGCCACACTAGATATCATCATCATCAGCCTATGTTAGTCCACTGTTGGACATAGGCCTCCCCCAATGAGCGCCATAGCGCCCTGTCTTCGGCTTGTCGCATCCAGCATCTGCCAGCAGTCTTTCGCAGATCGTCATCCCACCTGGCCGGAGGGCGTCCTACACTACGTTTACCGAGTCGCGGTCTCCACTCAAGAACACGTTTACCCCAGCGGTTATCGGTTCTTCGCGAAATATGGCCGGCCCACTGCCACTTCAGTTGGCTAATTCTCTAAGCTATGTCGATGACTTTAGTTCTCTGTCGGATGAATTCGTTACGAATCCTATCCTTCAGAGAAACTCCGAGCATAGCTCTTTCCATAGCGCGCTGAGCGACTTTGAACTGGTGGACCAACCCTATCGTGAGTGTCCACGTCTCAGCTCCGTAGGTCATGACTGGTAGGACGCACTGATTAAAAACTTTCGTTTTCAAACATATGGTATGGATGACGAGAAGACTCGACGTAGTTTTCCGAACGCTGCCCAGCCTAGCTGGATCCTCCTCTTGGCTTCCTTCTCGAAATTGTTTTTACCCAACTGCAAAATCTGCCCGAGATAAGTGTACTCAGAAACAATTTCGAGAAGGTGGCCATGTACGATCACCGGTCTTGGATCAATGTGGGCATTGATAATGACTTTGGTTTTATCCAAATTCATCCCAAGACCATCGGGACCCTCCATGACCATCATCAAGATACATCGGGAGGCGGAAGCTAGACTGTCCAGCATCCGGTTCAGCTCCTCTAGCGACTCCGCCATTAAGACTATGTCATCAGCGAACACTAGATATAGTTAGTTATTATTAAGATCTTATTGATCTTATGGCGCTCATTAGGGGAGGCCTATGTCCAGCAGTGGACTAACATAGGCTGATGATGATGATGATGATGATGATGAAGATCTTATTTAATTATTACCTATTATGGTGTTCTAAATAGTCCAAATAATATGTAGCTTAAATAAATATGAGAATTGTTCTAATAACAACAGGAAACATAAAAATACGCTTCGAATTAGCCCAGGATGTTATATGACGCACATCCTGGGTCACCCTTAACACAGGGCTGTTATCCACCAAAGAGCAGCAGAAATGTGTTTACTATACTGATACCACACCGGTGGCTCAGCGAACCGAAGTGGATCTTGGCACAATACTCCAGGCATCGATTCTAAGTTGTCTCTTTCCAGTTATGGGTTTCGAGTTCCGGATATAAGCAAAAAAGTTTGTCGATATATCGATACCTAGGGCGGTCGACTGGCCTAAACCCCGTTACGTTGCTTTCCTTTCATACGCCTTCTTGACAGCTCGATCCTCTCGACGTGCCTAGCACGCCCATTTTCTCGACATGCCCTAGCCAGGAGACGAGCGCTCTGGAACTTGTCTATGATGTTTAGTTCGCCATACAAGTTGTTGCGGACTCGCCAGGTTCCATCCGCTTTTCTGGTCGGGTCATTCTTACGCAACACCTAACGAACATAAGGAGTTTGTGTTCTTCCATTGCCTAATACTTACTATAATGCCGCAGAATAATATCCAAAACATGATTTGAGGTGACGTCACCTGCTGAATGTATGAGAACAAGATTTTTTTTTTGCCATGATCGGATTGGTAATCGCAGTGGGATGTGAAAACACACAGAAGGAAACTGCTTTCTTCTGATGATTCCATGAATTAAGGTTCCATTAATCTTTTTATTTTTTGACAACCACGAAGGGCGATTCTTACGTCACGACCGCCACGATAAAAAGTGTAAATTCTACTACAAAAGAAACTATGTACACTACATGAACAATCATATAATACAAATTGTTCACTTTCGTTTAGTATCATGCTGCTAGTGGTTTTCCCGCATCGCTTTAGTGTCATCCAGCCCTATCTGATACAGGTAACATGCACCAATAAATAAAATAATATCATCGTAATAAATAAACATATTTCTCGGGCTAACATACAAGTTAATGTGACATCCTGGAAGTGAGCTCATCGAGTCAAAGATAGTAATTGGATGCTAGAGGAAGCACGCCACGCCCTCGCCGCTGAATCGCGCAGTGCCGATATCAAGAATGTATCCAATTAACTTGATATTGTTTTATTATTGATGGTAATAAACTTCCGGTCACTTTTACTTAGGTTTACAAAAATACATTATTTTTATCATCCCGTGAAAAGATAGAAGAAAATATAAAATATTAGTACAGGAATATTTTTGAAGCAACTGCACCGCTGAAAGCGATCGAGTGGCTGTTTGATTTTCATCTTAAATTCAAAGCATAGCAAAACTTTACCAAAGTGAAATAACCGGGAAAGGAAAAATCTTCGAAACTCAACAACAAACAGCATCCGAAAACGAAACCAAACAAAAATCGCTTCGGACAGAGTCGCGGGGATCGGACGGGGACGGCTCACAATGCTGATTGAAAGCAAATAATGAAATCATAGGGAATGGAGCGGGATAGCGCTCCGAGCCGCAAATACTGTGAAAAATTGCACCCGAGCTTTCGACAACAAATGCACAGGAAACAATACGGCCTTTACAATACGACACCCCGTATTCTGACATTCAATACGCAGGTAATAACTGAAATTCCGCTGAATTCAACGCCGAATTTTAAACATTCACGAATGGAATGGGTACAATTTATTCGGTTAAAATATTTTTAAAATATGGTTAATTTCAAGAGCATGATTGTTTGATAGGTCTGATCGGATCTCAGAAAAATATAGAAATATTTTCGTTATCAAAAACAATGTACAACTTGCGCAAATAAATTCTCCCTTTTTTCGATAATCCGGCTTAAAATGTTTTGAGAGCAAATATACCCGTGTAAACCTTTTCTCGTGTAAATTTTGTATTCGTGTTGACATAATTAGATCAAACTCACTATGTTGTCCGCGTAAAACAAAATTCTATTCGCAAGCAACACAATGGAAAAATTAGTAAAAGTAACAGGTAGTTGTATACAATATACCCCAATAATAAGCTTGATAAAAGTATTTGTCACAATTGCAAAGTAGCTAGGTATATTGAATATTGCTAGTAAAGCGCATGTAATCTCTGCAGTGTACAAATGCTCTGCTCAAATTTAATAGGTAGTAATGGATCATGTAATAATTTCAACCAAAGCATATTTTCATTGATATTGCGCATTAATGTGGGAGTTCGGTGGTAGTTGGGAATCGGGATTATTTCAGCTATTGAGAATGTTTTTATTGATAAATACGAACTCTTTGAGAAAATCTTTACGGGCTTTTTTAGTTTAAACATCTCTAAGCTTAAGCAATCATTTGAACTACCAAACACTTCCAAATAGACCAATAGTAATCATTCAAACAATATACGTTCTTGTCAGCGATCTAGATCCCGTACCAATTAACTATTGACATATATAAATAAATTCATGGAACTAATGTAACGATAGACCCCTTTCATTCCGAGACCCTGGGTTTTGTTTGTTTGTTTACACATTTTTATCGATACTTCCGAAACTATTATATTAAATAGATATGATAAGATAGTTTTCATGCCGAAGTTGTGTTCTTTTATTTGATACCAAACATGGCTTCGTGAACTGATTTTATTTTTTACATCCTATGTTATGGTATCTTTTTTTTATGAATTATTTATTTTAATACAATTTTCAGTTATGACGGTATCGGCATCCATAATCCTCCATAATCCTATAAAATATTTACAAATAACCTAACAAAAATCAATATCGGCAATGATATTTATTCCTACCTCAAAATACAAAAGTATTTCGATTTTTTGCCTCCGATTCAGTTTGATGATCTACCTACATGCCAAGTTTAAACTTCCTAGTTTATCTAAATGTTATTTAGATTTTTTATCAGTATTTTTTTTTTGGTTAGGAAATGGAAATAACCTCATAACATCTTCATTTCTAAAATTTATTTTTTCTAGTCTCTTAATTTTTGTCCATTCAGTTTCTTAATAGACATGCAAAATTACGTGAGAATGATTCGATAACTTCGTCACCCGTTTCTTGGCTGGATGCTCTAGAGCGCCTAAATCTTTTCAAGAACCAACTGAAGAATTACAAGTATACTATCGTAATTTTGATTAAACACGACTTCGTAAGGATGATCGGTCGAGTGGTGTGTACACGAGGGCGCGGCGCCGCGCCTCTGTTTGCCGCCAGTGTTTGAGCGGTTTCTTTACGGCGGACCAACGCCATCGATGCCCTAAGGGAACTCGAATTTCTTGCAAATTGCTCTAATAAATTACGTATCCGGACAGCAGCCTTATTGTCTAACTTGAAATCCATTACCAGTGAACTTCGAACCGATTACCAGTTGTAGACCCAGTCAGAATGTTGTCGGTATTGTCTATGGTATTCAACTGGTCTTCGGTTTTATCTATTCAGTACGAAAGTGACAATCAAAGTCCAATCTAGGTTTGAAATGCCAAACTGAAGCCGATTACGATTAACAGTTGAGTTAGACAATAGAGCCGCGGGTCGAGACTTCAGTTCTTGTACTTGTAAAAGGCAAGTGTCTTAGACTGAGGTACTTCCATGAAACTACAAGTATCATGGTTATTAACATACCAAAACGCATACACAACGAGATGTTTACCATGATTTAAGTTTTCCAATACGTGGGCATAGTTTAAAACGCTAATAAAATATGAAATCGTCAAATTGTGGTAGATATAAGTATGTCCCGTTATAACTTTAGTCTCAAACACGTACTCTTAATAGCTCCATTTTAGTGTTTTATTATAGCAATAATTATTAATCTTCTTTGTAAAAATCTGTCAACTAAAAGTAAAAGTTAAAAAAGGTATTAATTGTAATTTATACCAATAGAACCAAACAAACGTTTCTAAAGTCAAAATTTTAGAGAAGATTTTAATAATTAACAATAACGGTATACATAGCTGTATGTACATATATTGCCTCTTTACTAAACTTATTAACAAATTATAATACAACAGACTGTCACTACAAAATGGCAGCTTTATAAAATTATTTATGATCACACTTTGTTGAATAACCAAGGCGTGCTCCTTCACCGCACCCTCAGTGAAGACCTATCGAAATTGACAATTTGTCATATCATTAAAATACATTTGACGTTGTGCACAAACACGTTGTGTGAATATGTTACTTGAGTAGTGAGAGGTAGGGTTCATGTTTGTGTGGTTCCACGCTGGTCGATGTTTGCGATTATGAAAATGTTGTGTCAATGCTCGTAGCTGCTGGCAAGCAGGGACGCACGCCTGTCAGTTCACGACGTTAATGACATACAAATGGACAAGCAGACGCCACGCTACATTGAATACAAGATTTTATCTTGCATATACAATGCGAAATAATGAAAGCATAATTATATTGTTATTTTAAACAAAGGATAGATTGTTAAATATATAAAAACTGATCTGAATTAGATTTATCTTTCAAAAGGCAATACCCAATCGTGGTTCTAAGATTGGGCCAGTCGTAGGGCAACGTGAAAAGAACCTATAGAATAGATTGAAATAAAATACCGATCTGTATTATTCATGGTTCTTTTACACGCCAAATCAATCGCCTAATATTTTCTCATATTATTATATTACAAAACTATGGTTTCTTGTGACTACAGTACCCAAAAAAAAGAGAAAGATGATAACTTTACACATAGTATAATTTTCACCCAATCATGTACAAGGTGTGACAGTGACAAGCAATGACCATAATCATCCAAAACTGCCGCGGTAAAGCCCGCCCGCCCAACAGAGCAATTACATTATGTAAGTTAATTGAAGTCCGCTCCTAATCACGTTATCTAACGGATCGGCGCGCCCTCAATTAAACTCTCGTCACGGCTTCGGGACATCAGCGTAAACTAATGTAAGAACCACTGTTTGAATTGTAATTGGGATAATGTCTTATGAGAGTGGTTACAAAACGGGGCGATGACATTTTAATTTACTTTTTTGACTGGAGTTTTCGTACGTCAGATTTAAAGTTCTCGTTAAATAGCGCCACTTTCTTTCAACGCTGGCTACTATTTCGTTATTATTGTTTCGTCATGTTGTTAAGGCTCCGGTGACGGATGAATATAACATACATACATATATAGAACATACAAACGTAATACTAAAATTTTGATTTGTAATTTGAGCATGTTTTCACCATGTACTGCTATTATTTGTATTAGAAAAGTATTTATCTAGGTTCCCACCACAAGCTTTTTTGAAAATAATTGTCTATCTACCTACACAGTTTGTTTTAGGGACCAATCGATCCGAAATAATCGAATGCTAATATATATTTTTCCCTGATACAAGATTGGCAAGTAAAGGAACAAATTTTAAGCTTAATCGAAGTAACCGATCGAGTTACACGCCAGTTTTACATGTTATAATATTAATTAGAGATTACACGGTTATATAGGTTTCCTCATCAACATATTAGATGTTTCCTTGAAAATGTAAATAGATTTTCTTGAGATTATTGATCTAAGTAACTATTACCTTATTTATACGGACGAAATTTACGAAACAGTTATAATAATAAATATAAAATAGTTTATAACTTACTCTACTTTGGAAATCTACTTTTAAGTATGGAGATACCTGTGTTAGGAGATTTCGCCCTTGTCTTATGGAAGAGTCTACAGTTGATTAATGTGAAGTATATTTGAGATTTGGTTTTAGATTTAAAGCTTTTAAATGAAGCAGATTTGCAAGGTTGTCTGGGAGAACTCGTTCCCGATAAGGTACTGTTTTTATTTAGGTATAAGTTCTTTTATTTATGCAATTTTTTGTACAATAAAGTGTTTATTTATTCTTTGATCTCAATCGAACTAAAGCGGAATAAAGACTACACTTTGACAGTCTGATTTGTCACGGTGTATTTAAATGTGTAGGCAAAGGCGTATCAAATGTACCATAAATGAACCATTAGACCAAGCGACCATTTTGATACGTCATTCATCAAAATCACTTTAGCCCTTTCGACGCCTGGATGGTACTGATAACACACATCATGTCGGGTAAAAAGTCTCAAGACTAGACAAAAAAAAAACCTTTCCCACATTTTCCGAAAAAGCATTTAGGGCTTTGGGGACGTATGAATTGCCCATAAGTACACGTAATAAATAAAAAAACAAAATAATTTTAAATTTGAGCATATTTTCTTCATGGTCTGCTATTATTTTTATTAAAAGAGTATTTATTTGTTCTTATCATAAACTTTAACCAAATTCTAATCTGAAATTCAATTAAATCTAATTGCATTTTTATATTAAAGAAGACAAACATATTGTCTTAGTATGTATAAAAAAATATAAAAAAATAAAAATATATATCTATTTAATAAAACCTTTCCACGCAAAAGCTGTATTCTCCACTCCAATAAACCGGCTATGAATCGCATTAGCAGCCAGAATTGTTTAGCCGCGCATCATGTTAAATTCGTCTGTACAGTTGACGCGCTTGCCGAGATGCAAATGAGCTGTCGGGTCAGGCGCCGGGCGCAGATTACATCACAGTGCCCCTGGCGCCAGAGAGGCGATCGCGACTAATCGTTCCTTCAGCTATCATTAGGATGTTATTGGAAGACCGCGACCAACAAGATTAAGGAGGCTTCTAGACTTCATTATCATCAGCCCATATTAGGCCATAACTGGACATAGGCCTCCCCTACTTGGGTTGGATTTGTATAATCCAAACTAAGGTTGAACCGACATTCTACACATTCGATGAGCTGATAAGCCCGCAATTGACAAAACTTGTTAAATGGTAATTTAATTTAAATTATCGCAATAATTGTAATCGTTTTTTATTTAACGTAATTGAATAGGCTCCGAAACGACAGGATCGATTAGAAAACTTCTTTCACCATTAGAATCCAAAAAAATCCTGATGAACATAGGCTAAAGAATATTTAAAAAAAAAATTAGGGATGCGCATGAAAAATTAAATTTTTGGTAAGTACCCGTGCAAAGCCGGTAACTTCTATGAGAGTCAGGTCCCTAACCTGACAGATAAATATTTTTGGAAATTGTGCCTATTTATATTACGTTAAATAAAACTTAGGTAAAAGTAGGTTCCATTCGACGTCTCGTGTTGGGTTCGGTGTAGCGTAATTAATGTAGTGAAACGGGATGTCATCGCACATTCGCTCGCTCGACTGAACCCAATCTGTACAAGTCTATACACGTAGCGTGTAACTATAAGGTGTTTATTTGGCATACATTAGTGTTTTACTTTCTAGTATGACAAAATAAGGCCGTGTGGTGCCGGCATAGAATTTCACCATCCCAACTCTTCCCGTGGGTGTCGTAAGAGGCGACTAAGTGAAACACACCGTGTGCGGACAGCAGCATTCTCTGCAGAACAACTCCGCCGAACTGCAATCCGCAACCCGCATGCCCAGCGTGGGGATTATGGGCAGTAACCCCCAATGGTAAATTATGCAATCTATGGCGCTCATTAGGGGAGACCTATGTCCAGCAGTGGACTATTAAAGGCTGATGATGTGATGTGATGAGTTAGTTAAGCAAACATCTTTGAAACTTATAAAGATATAATTATTTCAAAATATACGAATGAAAATAATTAGTAACAATTCTGTACAAACCTAATCAGTTTCGTTCTTATATTTTACAATGGATTTCCGCGAAGTAACGCCTTAATATATTATAATTATCCGTAATAATCCTTCGTTTTATGTAAGAGTTCAGGTATTTTGCTAATGACTTTGATGATGCCTAGCGACAAATTAACATAGGTAATTATTTAACTTACCTACAAAATGCTAACTTTGTATTCTTGTCTTGTACCTACTTGTGAGAATTTATTAATGGTCACCTTTGTGATATCTTTGGGCAATACCTATGTATATGAACAGATGTTTTTCTTAAAATTTATACATAATATAATAATTTTTTAAGATTTAACAATCTTTAGACAGAATTAGGTGAGATATTTTTTTTTATATTTGTGAAAATTTTCATAATGCCAGATATATTATTATTAATATTATGTGAATATTTGTTTTGATAATTTTTGTTATTCTATTCACACGATTGGTTAAATAGAATTACTATTATCAGGCCATCAATTATCAATAATTTTAACAACAAGCATCGCTATTTGACATCTATTCAGTAAAGGTTTTCAATAATCTATTCAGTAAAGGTTTCTTGTTCGCTTCTTTACTTTACCTTAAAAAGATTGAAGTGAACAATTAATCAAAGTGATCACTTTATTTCCCAGTATTACTAATGTAATTTGTGTTTTGTGACGTGTCCAAGAGTCCTGTAAGATCTAAAGGAAATAAAGAACTTTGATTTTGATTTTTTTGATTTTAAATAATCTAAATTTTTCCATGAGCATGATGTAACTCACAACCACACGCTGGTCAGGCTTCACGCGCCGCTATTGAACGCAACATGGACTTTATGGCCGAACCAACACTTCGGACGCACTACTGTCACATTGGACTGATAGGAGTCAGCTTTGTGTCACATGTCGTTCAACTTAGTTCATTTATAAAAAGATCTTGTCAACACACGAGGAAAACTTCCAAAAAACATTCACACGAGGTCAGTTTCCGCACTGTCGCGTACATAGCACGGCGTTTTTGTAAAGTAATTATTTTTATTTAATGTGACCGTGGGGTCATGTCCCTTGGATGTCGTAAGAGCCGACTGAAGGAACCTACTGAAGGAAGAATAGCAGCTCCCTTTTAAGCACCTTTAACACTTATACTGGGATTATAAATCAGCCTGCCAAGGGTTGTGATTATGAAAAAAATTCAGAAGAGAGGCAGATTCATCCGTGCACGTTTGTGTGCTTAGGAGTGTTTTGGCAGCAAGATGTGTTTAGGTTATGGTACTGATTTTTATACTTTTTTACTGATTCATGTAACTACAGAAGATAAGTATGCTACGCTTGAATCGTTCAAGTCCCTTGAAACTACTAAGTCCCTTGATCTAGACCTAGAGCAGACATATTGATAAAAAGGATGACATTTTATGGTAGTAAGAGACTCAAATACTAATTTAGGTTTAGGTCACAAGGGTGTTGAGTGTTCAAATATTTTTTTTTTGTTTTATTTATTTATTATGGTTTAAAAACACGCTTAACAACTATGACAATTACGCAACAGGCATATCGGTTCACAGTCTTGTTTTCTGTATGGCGCGGTATGCAGTTGTACACTATAAACTAATCACGCATAGTATGCAAGCTAGTAATGCAGTTAAAGAACTGATATTAGGCAACGAGTGTAAAGGCGGTGGAAAGGCGATGTAAAGGCGCTAACCCGTGTTGCGGTCTTGGGGTCGGCGCGGTCGCTCCGAATCACCGGCCAAGTGACGATCAGGTCCCCGCATAAATCTCCGCGACCGCCAATTAAGGCCCGCCCCGACAGTTTGTCTACGGCGACGCCCTGATTGCTTTCCACGGGTTGAGCGGCCCACGGTATTACATCCAAGATCGAATGATCTACGTTGATCGTAAGCTTTTATGTCTCTCTTTTTAGCTTTGCCTCTTCTAAATATAGATAAGACAAAAATAAAATAAAAATCAAACATGTGCATCTTAAATTGAGAAACAACATGCATGACCGGCTAGGGTATGAAAAATAAGTAAATAGATGGCGTGCAACATAAAGAACTAACTACAATTGGTCAGTAAACAATTCATTCAGACTACAATAGTAATTTCGAAAACTTTTGTTAATGTTGTAAAAAATCAAAAGTTCAAACTTCGTACAGTTACAGACGTTTTAGGACTAGTAATCTCTATAGAAATTAAACTTATTTCCAGACAAAAAAAAATATACCAAAAACTGTTGGGCACTCCCAAAATCAAATCACCCAAAAAGCTTGGGATTTTATTCTAAAACCGGAAACGTGCCCAAGCATTTATATTCTCCTATTTTTCAATCAGAACTGTTATGTTATGTTAGGCTTTGGGATCGCATAGCCGTATGTTATTACTAAAAACGAAAATAAAATGAGTCGAATATGGGTCATTGTTGGAGGATTTTTCCAAACGGATTGATTGTAAATCCCCATGCTAGCAAACCCGTGACCACAAAGCTTTTTAGTCCATATTAACAAGCTTAAGCGTGTTCCAACATAACACATTTAAGTATATTAATATCACAAACGTGACAGTAATTACGTACGAGTATGTTACATTTAACTGGCCGAATGGATCTGAAATATTTGACAGAATCACAGAAATGAGGACATGCTACATATCCAGCTTTTTTCTTTTAAATAAAATATTCTCATTCTCTCATTCTCATTTTTACCGGAAAACTCCGTGAAAATCCGCGAGCATATCAAATTAAACCTAAACCTTTTGCAAAGAGACCTATTGAAATTAAATATGATACGCTGCTGTGCAATAAATAATCAAAAGCGAATTCTAGACAAAGTCGTAGTTATCCAAAACGACTGCAACTGAAAAAAGGCACGATCTACAATACTGTTGGAGTCAAAGGAACTCGTCGCATATAACTTCCAAACTCGACACCGCGATCGCTCTCAAAACTCCTTGTAATTCCCAATTCCATCATTACAAAATATATAAAATATATATAAAAGGCAATAATGCGTACGTATTTATTTATAAGCTCGGCGTGAGAGTTGACGCGGGTGTCGTTAGGGCTGCTCTCTTCTCGTGTGTCATTTTAAGGATGTGCCAAATTGAAGGCTGAGGCATACGGAGGGCGCCCGGGTGTATTTACACAGAAAACATGCGCTATCTTTTAAATAAAAAATATCATTACTTCTACTTAAAAGAGCAGAAGAGCACTTTGAAAAGGAAAACCGCATTTTCAAGCGTAACACTTTCGCTCAAATTAATGTAATACATTTTATTTGAATTCTAGGTCTATCTATTAATTAAAAGATAGAAATTGTATTTTAAGTAATAAATAGATTAACAACTCTTTTTATCAACAATTTGTTCCATTACAAGAATACTACTTAATACTTTCAAGACTACTCACCCAACAACTTTGGTTCGAGATTTTTCGAAGTATAGGTTTTTACCTACAAAAACCTAAAAACACAAAAAATCTCGCCGCATTAGTCGACTTCATCATTATAAGGCTTATCCGCTACTTGGACAAAGGCCACCCCAATAAGCACTTGATTGACTTTACATTATATATTTATCGCAATAATTATGTACACAGGTCTTATTATCAAGATAATGTATATGAGACACAATTTTACCCATAGGGTGTTGCAAAATAGGTACTGAGAGTTCTCATCAGTGAGTGTTAATGGGCTGGCCTGCTTCGCATTGCAGATTGCACGCCCATTCTGCTTACGGTGTGACTGGGCCCGGGCCTGATTTATGCCTTGGCACCCGGCGCGCCCCCGCGTCTTCGATTAGAGGTTTATTCACTCGACCGAGGTCAGTTTTCTTACGCCATTCGCGTTAATATAGAACCGACTCTTATTATAAGGGACCCGGTAGTGCTATAATATTAGTTTCCTTTGAAGTGGATAACCGCAAAACTAAGGAGATAATTTGCTATAGCAAAACAGGGGTCGCTTGTTCATATATATTCGAAATATTTTATGATTTTCGTGCTATTTTGGTAAAATAAATTTCAATATGTCCTGGATACTTATCTAGCTAGGAGTTTATTCTAATTTTAAATAATAATTTGTATTTACACATTTTTTTATTAACGGAGTGATCTTTTGTAATATTTGTTTTTATTTTTATTGGTTTTTGCTGTACGTTGTTAATAAATAAATAAATTTGGCAAAGTACGATGGTTTTGATGGTACAATACCGTTTGGGTACTGTTCCATCAAAGCTCAAGTATGTATGTAGGTAAGACACAAATATTGACTACAAGATCCGCTTGGTACCTACTTAACTACCATTGCATCGTAGGGGTGCCAAAATTCCGCGTAAAATGTGATGAGACCTCTTCCGGCGGTGAAGCAAGCAAGCAGTTATATTGTTAACTACTGTTGCAGGCCCACTTTGTAGCTACTTATTATAGGTACTTCTGATGCCTGCATTTTCTACACTTACGAGCAATTACGCAAGATCTATGCGTCATTAAACTGCTCGTGCGTATAATGTACTGAGATACGTGTAATTTCTAGTTAAACGAAACAGCACGAGATTTTACATTTCGCTTGATTAAATTCATAATACAAGTATCAGTAATTTTATGAGCTTCAAGAAAATAAATTTATACGAAGAGAAGGCAAACATTTACAGCGTAAATTTTTGCCTAAGCCGTAACAATCGTCTACAACGTAGCAAGCTCTGGTGGCACTCTGTGACAGTCATCAAGGGCGTAGCACACGTCTACGCCGTAGCAAACGCCTACGTCGCCGTAGCAGTCGTCTAGTTCTTAGGTATACAGTACTTCATGATACTTTCTGTAGAAGGTATGAGGTAGAAGGTATGATGCTTCTGTAAAGGTATGAAGGATGAGATGTGGGTCTCTAACTCACGTCACAAACAACATATTCTAATTGCCACCTCATCAATATGATTCTTACACTAATGCGAGAGAGTGCGAATAAGTTTATACGGCATTGTCGGTCTAGTTTCTCGAAATAGGCCGTAAATGCGGAGTGACCGAAATCAGTGGGTTTACCCGAGGACTGGGGTGTAATCAGGACACCGCAAAACCACATAATTCGTGCGCCGCTCGAAGGGCAACCACCGGAAAGTCGCGAACACTTATTATGACATCAGTCCCTTCTCGATGTTAAGGAATGTGTTTTGATTAACGGTCGTTTTAGACCTTTGCCTAAAATGGAAGACGTTATATATTCTGCTGTAAGTATGTTTTTATTTGTGTAGATTTCAGATAATTATGAACCTAAATGAAAGGACCTATGGGAAAATTATTTTGCCATTATATGAAACGGAATAATGATCCCGTGAAACTCTTGTAAAATTTTAGTTGTGACGTATATCCCCTAAAAAATTTTAAAAACGGTAATACTTTGAAATTCGAAGTCAGTTTTTACTTTTTTAAAATTATTTATTCTGAAAATTACAGGAAAAACGTTCTGACAAATAATTTAAGAGAGGGATTCGAATGATTACACAAATATTATGAACAAAATTGCAATAAATCTGTGATGTGATTAAAAAATAAAAACTAAGAAATCCAAACATGGAAAATGAATAGTCTCCTTTGAAAGTCTCAAAGGAAAATCTTTGAACGTTACTTTGCGATACGATGCTTTCTGCGCTTATTTACTTTATAATATTGCCATGAGCAGACATATTGCATGTTTTTTACATTTTATCATAACACAAAACTCTACTCTTTTGAAATAAAGGAGCGGCGAAGATGTGAATTCTACTTTATGATCACTCGGACTTTCATTTATGAATTCTCAAACAACAAATTATTGCGGCGGAAAATGGCAAACATTGTTTAAATAGCTGGCTACGAATAAATATTTTAAAAAATGCTGGACGGACAACTCATACAGCATCTTCTTAAAGTAAGCAGAGCTTGTGTTATAGGTACTATAACACAATATTACATACATAGATTGATATTAATTAATATTATACATAGAAAACAACATCTGGAAATACTACAATCGTTTGTCCCGAGACGGGAATCGAATCTCCTGTGACACAGGTTGCTTTTGCCTGCTGCGCCACCCGAGGTCGTCGAATATTAGTATTGGATATGAAGTCATGATTTTTTTTCTGCCTTGTTCTATTATTTTTAAGATACGTACCTACATACTTTGTCTAAACTTTGCATTTGAATCATCATCGAGACAAAAACAAAATATTTTTATTTAATAAATTATAAATAATGATTGACAAACTACACAGCATCATCCAGTTCCAAGTAAATCTTAAAACAAAAAACATCCTACGGGTACTAAATAACAGATAAAGGTACATTATTTATTATATAAATAAATACAAATACACAGCGAGGCACACAAGACCTTACGTTCTTTACAAGCGAGCGCATTAGGAATTAAATTGACAAAGACCGTAAGCACTGAACTCGCGCTGAAGTGCTCTGTAAAGTTTGATTTTATTTTTCAGACAGACTAGAGCTTCTTCTTTTAAGTGATCTAGTTGCTTATACTTTGTAAGCTACAAAAAATTTCTTCTTTGAGGCACAAAATGTTTACTAGTAGTTTACTTTTTGGGGAGTTTTGACACGACTCCCCAAAAAGTAGTGTTATGTCAGAGTTTCAAAACTTTAAAATGCCTGTACCGATTCAGATGTTTCAAGCATTTTTTTTTATAAGTCCGTTTTACACCTCCGTTTGGCTACGATCTCACCTGATGGAAAGTGAAGATGTGGCCGACGGTGGATCTCGCAGGTCTAGAAGACACCTATTCACTCTAGTTTTGAAGAGACCCATGCATAGTTAAATACTTATTATTGCAGTTAACACTGTCCACAAGTTTTTAGAAGACGGGTTTTGTAGATCCTTATAATTATCAATTTTCTGCTAGTTGTGTTCAGAATAAATTTTGAAAGGCTCAAACAATAGTGTAATTAATCTAAGAGTCAAGTGATAATAGGAAATTAAACGTGGTTATTTTGTCTATGTTTGTATAGTTTTACAACACGTGGTGTTTCTGTCAATCTTTTTAGAAGACGGGTTTTGTAGATCCTTATAATTATAAATTTTCTGCTAGTTGTGTTTAGCATTAATTTTGAAAGGGTCAAACAATAGTGTAACTAATATAAGAGTCAAAGTGATAATTATCAAATTAAACGTGGTTATTTTGTCTATTTTTGTATAGTTTTACAACACTTGGTGTTTCTGTGAATCAAATCACAAGAAACCTATGACATTCAAGGTCTAAGAATTGTTACCCACCTATCAATAATACATATATATTATACTTAAACTGTAAAGCGTATGTGATCTGGTGTACAAAATAATAACTTCGGAATAAAAATATCGGAATATTTACAATCGCATGCAACAGGGAATTTTATACCGCTCATGAGAAGTTAAGAGAACGATAACAGCTACGTTGCAAAGTTAAATAAAACGTAGCGGGGTAAATTAAAATATTCTCATTCGCCCACATGCCACGCACCACTCATACATTCCACTTAGATTCTATTATAGGGATCACAACGTTATGTGAGAGAAACGTTGAAGGTTCGTTGACTGTGACTGTACTTATGGTTACTTTACATTAGCGGTGTTCATTGTTGCTAAGATTATGTGATATTTATTAAGAAAGAAAATTGCAACTGAAATATACAATTCTGTATTTAAAATGACACGGTTGAGTTACCTGAATAGTTATAGACATATTATTTCTTTGCAACTAGGTTCATAATCATAACACATTAGAAAAATAAACAATATTAAAATGAAACTCTTAAATATTAACACTTATAATACTTTTTTCCTGTTGCAAAATAATATACAGTAACAAGTCCAAAACATTGCTCAACGACTCTTATAGTTGATTTATTGATGGTTATAGTTATATCTATCTCTCATATCCTTAAGTGTTCAATTTTAACAAACTCACTCTTGTTCATTTTAGGTTCACTCGTCAATGACCGAAATTGTTAAATTCTACACATATTCAGTCATCAGATTGTTTCACCTATTGTTTCAAGTGGATTTCATATCACTGCGGCTATGATAGGCCAATTATGATGGCAGGAGAATATTGCCAACAAAACGTGGTGATCATGGCAAAACCCCCTTTGTTTAGCCCACCCGGCTGTGGAGTATTGCTAAGCCCCTCCTCTCTAATAAAGAATCTAGAATGGTAAGGTTTCCCAATTCACCCAGTGCGAACGATACCGACGGCCTCGGTCTAGTCTAGTAGGTATACAAAGTAAGACGAACCGTTGTTTTTTCAAGGCCCGTCGGGGGGTGGACGGGCCATCTTAAGGAGGGGGTGCCGCTTTCAATTTGCTTTATTTGCGCTTGTTTTAATAGCGGGCAGTGCTTATTGCGAGACCGAATTGGTTCGTGCCTGGTCGCCTTTCGATTGGGGTACAACTGATGGTGGAGTTGAACACTTTCAAAAGCTTCAATTAAGTTTTTATATTATTAAAGAATGGCAGTTTCAGGTATTGACCAGGACTTCAGAGTCTCACAAAATTCTGGTACCAGACCAATTTATTCGTAAACGAATTTCTTCGCCTAATAAAAAGGTATTGATCAATCAAAAGGTATGATCTTTAACTGTTGTAATGATTGTCTGATATAAAAGTCATATGATTAAATATCTCATTCACTGCCCAACCACTGCGGTGCAAGACGCAGGCGGGCGCGCCGTAGCTCTAAGAGCAGGTAGGGCATCAATGTGCTTCAAAGGCAATGAAAGTCTTAAAGCTAAATAAGATAAGAATAAGGCACAATAAGTATATACATTGAATAAATATTAATTATATACAACCATGAAACCCGAATAATATGAATCCTCAATGAATTATTTTCTATTATTTTATGTACAAAAGTGCCCTCCACTTTTACACACCAGTGTAGGCGTTTGCCCAGCAGTGGAAAACACCAGGCTTAGTAACTAACTAATTACAAAAGACAGATAACAGAATAGAGAAGAATATTTATAAAGTATCTGTTTTTTTACATTAACTATCATTACAAAAATAACGAAAACAATAACCATGGTGTTACGTAGAATTGTAATACAATTTTTTTTTATGAACAATTATAGTCCATTAACATCCTATTCTAGAATGAATGAATAAACGGAAAGATACCTTTGGATGCACTACCATTAGAATCGTGCAATTTAAACAAACGAAACGATGTAGCGGCGCCACTTTACCATTAACAGTGTGTGTCTGCCAACGGGCTCAGGAAATACGCGTAAAAACAGACCACCCCTTACAAATAGTGGATGTAAACACCGCAAGAGTTATCGTACTGAGCCCAGTAATAGGTAATGAAGGTGGAAATAAATTAAAAAGGACAAGGCCGAATCACAGACAAAATTACTTGTGACTAGACCTAAATCTATATGTTTTCGAAACAAAAAATTTTTACAAACGGCAAATTTTTTTAAGTGCATTTTAAATCAATAAGTAACAACCTGTTTCTTATTTTATAATAATTATTTGTAAGAAATTTTAGTTTTTCAAATGATTATTTTAGGCTTACACTAAAGAAATTACGTTAGCTATTGAAATCTGAGGTCCTCATTTATACTAAAGTCATTTACAACGGGATATTTACCATGATTAGAGTTTTGAGTTTTCCAATATTTCGGCACAGTTTCATGCGCCATGTTCACGAAACAACACGACTTTAGTGTTAATAACCATGATAGTTTCAAAAGTTTTATCCTCATTTATAGGAGAAATTTTGCTTTTTGCTTGTTGATGTGAAAACCACTGATTGTATGAGTCCGAAATTAAGCATAGAAGTCGATTTAGGCTTGCGATGTCAAATAAGCTCCTTTTATCAAGGTTTTTTATTACATAAATGCCTGAGCAATTTCGTAAAAGCCCAATATCACTAACACCTAATCTATCCCGCACCAACACACTAAAGCCTCGCTATAAAACTGCACTACCGAACATTGTTTCAAAATACCTATAAAAACTACTATACTAGAAAATACAAAGTAAGGGTAGCAGTAAAAGAAACCCGAACCTTGTTACTGCATCAATCGAATAATAGGTAAATATTGGCGGCAGAATAGAGGCTATACGATATTTCTGTAAACACGGGAATGTTCGTGAAATAATGAGCCACGGGCAAATATCAGCTGAATGTACACTTGGAGACACAATGTAAACGCAGAAAATGTTGCTGCTTCGTTTGTTGAAAATTGGCAAAGATTTACTCGTACAATGTTTTTATAGAATGAATTGAGTTAATGAATGTCGTCCAAGAACAGTGTAAAACATCAAAAATCAAAAATCAATCATAATCAAAGTGATTTATTTCCTTTAAACTTAACAAGACTCTTGGACACGTCACAAAATACAAATTACATAAAAGTAATACTGGGAAATAAAGTAATCACTTTGATTCTCGGTTAACTTTAATCTTTTTGATGTAAAGTGAAGAAGCGAACAAGAAACCTTTACGTTATTAGATTGCTAGTTTTTGAATTGAAGCAAAACTCGTCCCAAACTTTTTTGTCGTCTAGATAATCTGATATTTTATAGTAAGCCTTTTTTGCAAAAAATATTTTTGGCAATTTGTTTGAATTTATTTTTGCAACACACTTGGAGTTTTGTGATTAAAAGATACTATCTTTTGCAGCCTAGTAGTGGGCACAGCGAGTCTATTCTTATTTTTAGTATTTAAATTATGTATATCGCTATTTTTAAGGAGTTTATTTATATTTTTATGGGTGTACAACAAGTTTTCATAAATATATTGTGAGAAGCGTCGCACGTCCGACGGTAAGATGAACAGATGTTTGCCCGAAGTCGCGAGCAAAACTAGGCGCTTACTCGGAACACGAAAACCGAAGTTTTAGTAGGCCTACTTTGAAACGCGAATTATGGACCTGACATATAGCGCAAAATGCCGAACGACCGATACTTTCTGTCGATGTTAGCGTATTTCGTTTATTTTATTGGTTGACGCCACAACATGGCAACATTTAATTCCGTATATACCAACGTATTTATTGGCAGCTCAATAGGGATCAGTCGCTGATCATCAGCTTTAAAAGTAACATCATTAACACGACAGCAGAGGTCAGATCCCGAGTCAATACTGTCCGCACCAATGAGCCCTCATTGGCGCGGATTACAGGCGATTTCCGTAAAACACCAACTTGTGTGACAAATTATATAATGCGTAAATGAACGTATGATTTTGTTTTGAATTTTTACTACTATACAGGACAGTATTAAGTCTTAACTCAAGCATCCTTGTCTTAATCAATGCTTTCTACCTAACTGTAATCAGTATTGTAGAGCTTGTGATCACAATGTGAATGATTGATAAATCATTGTTATACCACAGTACTAACATTATTTATGATCTGAAACCCCCCGTGAAATTCTCTTGAGATTGAAGTGAATCATTGAACTATTATAATAATCATAATACTGGATAATTCACACAGAATCATATAACCTCAAACGAAGCAGACCTCGTATTATGGGTACCACATACTGTTATAATCTATGTTATGAATTATTTGATTGTTTGTTGGCCCTGACACTAAAGCACCGCTTTGAAAATTTTTTTCACCATTAGAATCCTACATTATCCCTGAGACATATTTTCAAAAAGTTAGGGATTTGTCTGAAAACTTAAATAATGTAACGCACCGTGTATGTGTGTTTGTGTACCGCTAGTTAGAAAAGTAGTAGCGTCGAAAAGAGGATGGCTAATACAAAACGTTTAAAATTAGAAGTAAAAAAACCTTTAGGACTCTTTTCACATTGGTAAATGTAATTTGAAATTATAAAATTGGTAGGATGAGCTCCTGCTATCCCTACATCTCATTTCAAAAAACACCCTGTAAGTAAACAGGTTAAAGAAGACATAATTATGATAATCTAAGAAAATACTGCAGCCCAAGACTCAATTCATCATATAATATCATAATCCAGTTATGATATAGTTTTGAATGTCCGAAGTTTACCTACATATACCAATATTATAAAGAGGAAAGATTTGATTGTTAGTTTGAATTGAATAGGCTCCGAAACTACTGGACCGATGAAAAATTCTTTCACCATTAGAATCCAAAATTTTCTGTGATGAATATAGTCTATAAATTATTTTTAAAAAAGTTATTGGGTTCCGTATAAAAAGTTTTTTTTGTTGTTTAAAACCCCTGAGAAGCAGGGGCGGACTGCTAGAAGGTAGATACAACAACAAACGTTGAATTATTTAAATTATTATGGTAGGTAGTTAATGAGTTCAATTTGAAGACTAATTTCTAACTTACATTATAAAACTACGAACAGGGTTAACTACGAACGTTGTTGGTGTAGGGCGTTCCTCAATATTTCATCCCTGAACGAGGGACTTGTTCAAGGTGAGTGTGGTTCTATTCTCGAGCTTTCCGCGCCCCTACGTGCTGGTTAAGGGATTAGCGTTCGTGTTCTTCCAACACAACTAGGTTCTGATTTAACCCGCATGAATTCATCTAACAACGATAGTTTTATCGTAAAGATAAGTGATTAAAAATATTTACTGACATGTACACTCGAAGTTTGATTTCTTTATAAATGATTGCCGTAGATAATTGTGATGCAAGGCTGTATTGTTTGTTTTAAAAGTAAAACAAACTTTTCATAATTACGTAAGAGCTAGGACACTTCATAGTGGCATATACATATATTAGAATAAATACCTAATAGATTGTATTAGATATAGTTGTACTTAATATGATGCTTAAAATTGATCACATTGGTACCCTTGATCAACTTCTGCAATCCCTAGATCGTTCCAACAAACACCCTGTTGAATGGTAGATTATCCGTACGATTCGACTTTTATAATTCGTAAATTTGTTTTTTATTTTTTATAACTAGAAAAAATATCGTATGTAGTCATTCAAAAAACGGAACCGTCGTCGGCTTCGAACATCTTTGTCTCTAAAACGTTTGAGTGAGACCCTTGAATAAGTCCAATTGTTAACGGATTTGACTTGACTTCGTTATTATGGCGATATGCGTCTGATTTGCCATTGTTCTGCCAGTGTTCAGCTGTGATCGGATTTTGGCCTGTGTTTAATGATATGTTTATTGACACATTTAAATTTAAGCTAGCACTCACCTAAGCCAATGCCGCTTGGCGATGGCGGTGTGACAGCAGATAGCGTCGTATTGGTCAGCGATCCACACGATCAGGATTATGTAGAACGCGGTTGTTGTGTCGTTGAAGAACTCCGACATTATCGCTTCCATACCTGTTGACAACAAATTTTGTATTAGTAGTTAGTATAGGAATAAAAAAATTATGCAGGACAACCCACATCAACCCATCTCAAGACCAGGTGCCTAATAAATAATAGTAATAAATAATGCTCGACATTCCACACAGCATCATCTAGCTCCAAGCTAAGCAGAGCTTGTGTTATGGGTACTAGATAACTGATATACATAATAATATACTTAGATAGATATTTATTATAGATATAGATACTATAATATACATAGATAGATATTTTTTTATACATAGAAATGATCAGAACACTTAAAAAATATTTGCAGATTGTATAAATATTTGAACTGAGACAGGAATCGAACCCGCAACCTTCTGCGCCGCAGGCAGACCTTCGCTCACTTTATTCTGATTGTTCGGGTAAACCGATCACGCAGCAGATACGCATTTTAGCTGCGCTTGCAATTGAATGCGTATTTGCCCGCGATTGCCTAAACCACTTCAGTTCGCGCCGGAACATACCACCGACAACGCGGATTCATTACCATTTCTACCATAAGTACCATAATTAAGTGTGTCTCGCGAATACAGTCCGTACCATAAATTACCAGTGACTTTCCTTGACCACCTACCATATACAAACCAACAACACAAAGGGTGGTTTGGCGATCAACCATCAACACCTACCACAACCCCCAGACCCCAACCCTTTTCATGGTCCTTCGACAAAACCTACCAGCCCCTACCAAGTGATACAGTGAAACCATACATACCATTGGATTGCAGTGATTATTGAGGACAGACGCAGGTTGCTGAAAATAAGGTCAGACCAAACCATTTTATTTTATCGCATAATAATAATTGTATAAACCTTTCTACACTATGGATAACCTTTTCGCAAACCAAACTGAAATTTACGAAGCGATAAAACAGCTGCTGGTTAATTTAAAGAAAGCTGGAGCGGAGAGAAAGACGTATGACTTTTGTAAGCGTAAGAATGACCTTTTGGAGAGCTATTGGTCAACGTACCTTGACAATCATAGTAAGATAAGTAAGTTAGCGGAACCTGACCATGTTTATATAAAAAAGGGCTGTTACGAAACAGCTGAAGAAGTTTATTTGGCCGCTAAAAGCTTTTTAAAGAAAACCATTGACCAGTTAGAGCAAAAAACACCAAAATCTCAACCAAGCCTACGTATACCTGAAACTGAGGTGAATCGACCAGGTACATCAACTCGACCAAGCACTCCTCAACCAAGCACTCCCCTACCAGTAGGGAGAACTTATGCTACTACGGGGAACATCAGCAAACTGGACGAGTTGATTAGAAAACAGAAAATAAATATGAGGGCCTTCATGAGAACCCTAAGCGCGATAAAAACTAACGAGTTAGAGAAAAAATGGGAGTTCGAGAACGCCTTGACGTCCCTGGAATCTCGTTGGTCCGCCATAGATAACCTACATTGGGAAATAGAAGGAGAAAATGGCTGTGAGGATAGCCAATACCAGGAAGATTTCAACGATTACGAGAGCATTTTTACGCAGACTAAAAAAGCTATCAATACCAAAATGTGGTCGGTATCCCATCGTGAAAAATCCACCCCACATATTGACATTCCCATTTTCAATGGAAATTACAAGAGCTGGGTATCATTCAAGGATCTTTTCACAGAAGCTATCCACAGTAACCCGTCCATGACCAATGCCCAAAAAATGCAGTTTTTGAAGAGTAAGGTAACCGGTGAGGCCGAGCGACTGATTCACCATTTACCGATCAGTTCAGAGAATTATGAAGCCTGTTGGGAACTTCTCAATCATCGGTATGGCAATAAAAAACTAATTTTTACTTCCCTTGCCAACATTCTTCTCGGCCTTCCAACCATGCAACAGCAATCTTACGCCATGATTAAAAAGCTGCACGACGTTACTAAAGAATGTCTTCACGGTATTCAAAATTTAGGTATCGACATAAGCACCTGGGACCCGCTCCTAGTATACCTACTAGCACAGAAGCTGGATAGTACGTCGTTTACGGAGTACTTGGAGTCTGTGAAAAAGCCCAGGGATCTTCCCTCTTTACAGGAATTCCTGGCATTTTTGGAAACCAAATTTACAGCTTTAGAAGCAGCCCGTCGTAAAACTGAACCATATAACCAAAAAACCAACCAACAGGGTGCACCATCGACCTATTACCAAAAATCAAACCAAAAAAGTCATAATAATCAACCCTCCAATGAATCAAAAAACAAATCAAATTTGAACGCCTTCCACGCATCTAGGTCAACGTCCTGCGGAATGTGTAACCTCGATCACCGCACATGGCACTGTCAACAATTTTTAGCGTCAACGCCCGAGCAGCGATTACTAAAAATTAATAAATTATTGTGAAAATTGTCTAATTAACCATTTTAACGAGAAATGTTCGTCAACAAAGCGATGTCGTAAGTGCTTAGGTAGTCATAACACTTTGCTTCATGAAGCCTTAACCAAACAAAATTCACCTTCGCAATCTCGACCTACTTATAAACCGACCTACAAAGAAAAGGAGCAAGTTTTAGGATCTTCTCACGCATCATGGGAAAACACGACTGAGATACTATTGGCGACCGCCATGGTTCATATCACAGGAGCCGACGGCACTAAACACACCATGAGAATATTAGTTGACGGGGGAAGTCAAGTGTCTCTGATAGATGAACGTGCCGCTCAAATCTTAGGTTTAAAAAGAAAACAATGCAAGGGCACAATATTTGGCGTCGGAAAAAACCAAAACAATGCGAAAGGAATGATAAACATAAATGTGCATTCGATCTATGATCAGTTTTCTTTCAACACAGACGTCATAATTATGAATAGTTTGATTTTGAACTTACCAAATAGAACCTTACCCAAACCATCATGGGCACATATTCAAAACATAAGCTTAGCAGATCCTGAGTTTAATATAAGCCGACCAGTAGACTTACTTTTTGGTGCCGACGTTTATAGCAAGATTTTGTTAGGCGGTATCTTAAAGGGTGATTCGGACGAGCAACCAATCGCACAACAGACGAAGCTGGGATGGCTACTCTGTGGCACAGTGAGGCCCCACTATAACTGTAATGTCGTTCTACACAACACGGACGATTTACTCAAGTTTTGGGAGCACGAAGACATAAATCAAATAAATAATCAAGAAGAAATGTCAAGCGACGACCAGGAGTGTTTGCAGTACTTTCTTGATACGACCACAAGGCTCGAGAACGGAAGATATGAAGTTCGTCTACCATTTAAACCAGACCTCAAAGAAAAACTGGGCGCTACCAAAACACAAGCTCTAGCTCAGTTTCGTAACATGGAGAAAAAATTGGAGAAAAACAGTCAACTAAAAACTGATTACCAAAAATTCATGTCTGAGTACCTTGAGCTAAACCATATGAAACCGGCTACTAGTAACCAACCATTCGAGTGCTACCTCCCCCACCACGGGGTCGTCAGGGCCGATTCAACCACCACTCAGGGTAGTTTTCAACGCTTCCGCTAAATCATCAACAGGATTAAGTCTTAATGATGTGATGTATAGGGGTCCTAATCTACAGCAGGACCTCCAGAAACTTATCCTTAAATGGCGCCAATACCAGTTTGTTTACACCGCCGACATGAAAAAATGTATCGGCAAATACTCGTACACAAGGATGACCAAGCTTACCAAAGAATTTACTGGAGATTTAGTCGAGATGAGAAAATCCAAACATACGAATTAACCACGTTAACCTACGGCACCAAACCAGCAGGATGGTTAGCGATGATGTGCTTAAAGAAACTAGCTACAGATGAAAGGGAAAATTTTCCGGAAGCCGCGCGAGAGTTAGAAGAAAATTTCTACATGGACGATTATTGCGGCGGAAGTCATTCTATTGCGCAAGCTAACCAACTAAAATCCGATCTCATACAGTTACTAAACACAGCGGGGTTAAACCTGAGAAAATGGTCGTCGAATAAAAAAGAGCTCTTATCTGGTCTAGAAATAGACCAATGCAACCAACCTACTTACGAATTTAAGCAAACTGACTCTACCAAAACCCTGGGCCTTGGCTGGAACCCCCAAATGGACATGTTTATTTTCGAGTCAAAGATAGAACCAAAACCATCTTCTGAAGCTACGAAAAGATCGCTTCTTTCGGACATCTCTAAGCTTTTTGATCCTTTAGGGTGGCTAACCCCAGTGAGCACAACCATGAAAATGTTATTCCAAAAGGTTTGGCTAGAAAAGTTAGATTGGGATGAAAAGTTACCAGAAGAAATCGACGCCGAGTGGACCAAATTACGACAAGAGCTAAGCCTTATAAACACAATAAAAATAAATAGATGGCTGGGTATAGGAGAAAAGGAAACCATTGAACTACACGGGTTCTCCGACGCGTCAAACCTAGCGTATTCTTGCGTAATATATTGCAAAGTTATAAGGAATAATAAAACCACAGTAACACTAGTAGCTGCAAAGGCCAGGCTGAGCCCCTTAAACAAAACCTTAACCACGCCCAAACTCGAGTTAATGGGTTCACAACTCTTAACTCAACTGTTAGAGAAGGTCTTAAGCTGTTTAGTTGACTACCATATAGAAATACACTGTTGGACTGACTCTACCGCAGTACTAGGGTGGATCCAGGGTGACCCCGCGAGGTGGAAACAGTTTGTAGCAAATCGTGTGAAAAAAATCACAAACATCGTACCAGCAGAAAGATGGCGATATGTTAAATCAAACGATAACCCGGCGGATTGCGCAAGCCGTGGCCTTTATGTGCAACAACTTAAGGATCACGCACTTTGGTGGCAAGGTCCGTCGTGGCTACAAACATATAAACATCAAAATAATAACCAAACCATTTACCAAACAAATTTAGAAGAGAAAAAATCGTTCCTAGGGCAAACCAATGCAGTAATCCTAGAACAAAACTCACCAATCATTACCAATATAATAAATCATTTGCTAAATAAGTTTAGTTGTATCACAAAAATAATACGTATATTGGCATGGATACTACGTTTACCTACCAAGCGTACAGTTCACCAACCTTACCTCAGGTTACACGAGCTAAAACACGCAAAAATGCTGATTATCAAAACAGTTCAATACGCTGAATTTTATAACGACCTGGTTTATTTACATAAAAACGAAAAAGTGCACTCGAAGAGTAAAATTTTAAATCTAAATCCAATTATCGACGAATATGGCATAATGAGAGTAGGAGGAAGATTGAGAAATGCACGGATAAGTCATGAGATGAAACATCCCATAATACTACCACATAACCATACAGCGACCACTTTATTTATAAAACAAGCTCATGAGTTGACCTTTCACGGAGGGGCGCGCTTAACTTTGGCAAATTTAAGGCGCGAATATTGGATAATCGGCGGCTACATGGCAACAAAAAAGTTTATTCGACTATGCGTGACATGTAAGCGACATGACCCCGTAAAGCAGTACCAGCTCCAAGGAGACCTTCCGAGTTCAAGAGTAAACCCCGAAGACGCATTTTACCACTGTGGCGTCGACTATACAGGATTCGTGGAAGTAAAGGCTAACAAAGGCCGAGGCGTTAAAACCACTAAGGGATACATAGCCATTTTTGTATGTATGGCGACCAAAGCCGTACACATAGAGCTTGTATCTGATATGAGTAGCGCAGCATTTTTAGCGGCACTGCATAGAATGGCTGCACGTAGAGGAGCTCCACGACATGTCTACAGTGACAATGGGACCAACTTCGTGGGGGCAGATAGAGTGCTTCAGGAGGCATATAACCAGCTTCTTTAAGACGGGTTGAAAGATATCACTGAAATGGGTATAGAATGGCATTTCAACGTGCCTAGCTGGCCAAATGCAGGAGGATTATGGGAAAGGTCGGTCCGAAGCCTTAAACATCACTTAAAACGAGTCATAGGGCTCCAAAAACTTACCTTCGAGGAGTACAGCACGCTCTTAGCCCGAATAGAAGCGTGCCTTAACACTCGTCCTCTCTGTGCCCTAACAGAAGACCCAGATGATCTCGATTTTCTTACGCCAGCCCACTTTCTGTCAGGACGACCAGGAATGACAGTGATAGAAACTGAACAAGATGCCAGAACCAGGTGGCACTTGACATCTAAGATATTTCAAGATTTGTGGAAAAGGTGGAAGGTTGAGTACCTCACCCAACTCTCTGCGAGAAACAAGTGGAAGGATACTCGAAACAATATTACCATTGGAGACTTAGTTACCATTCACGATGAAAATACACCAGCCGGAAAATGGGCAATGGGCCGCGTTATTGAAACTCACCCGGGCGATGATGGTCTAGTGCGTGCCGTTACTCTTAAAACAAAAAATGGTTTGCTAAAAAGACCAATCGTCAAACTGTCTATTTTACCTATAAACCAAAATACCCGAAATTTACCAAATATTGACCAAAAACCAGAAAGTGAATCAGATGAAAAACAAGAAACCAAACCAGAAACAAAACGGATAAGATACCGACCACAACGCTTTAACATAGCTACAGCACTATTTTGTTTCATGACATTATTATCGCCAGCTCTCGGTCTATACAGTGTAAGAGAACTACCAAAAAACCAAACTCTCTATTTTGATCCTATATCGAAGCTACAACTTATTCGAGATAAGTGGGCGCTAATTGTATATCATGACATGGAACCATATTGGACCGGGATAGATGCTTATCAAAAAATATCAAACTATTTAGATAAGTTATGCGCTACTATAGAAAACCAATCACACTATAATATTATCCTACAACAAGGACAACACGAGTTCAAGGAACTAAAATACTACAACGATCTTTTGCTAACTCAACATTATAATGTCCACGCTAGACGCCGCCGACGCCGCGGTCTCATTGATGGTGTCGGGTATCTGGCTAATGAGTTATTTGGAGTACTAGACTCTCGGTTCGCAGAACAGTATACCAAGGACATAAAAGCCATACAGCGTAACGAGAAACATCTGTCTAGTCTCTGGAAAAACCAAACCTCGGTTATTGAAGCTGAATTTAATCTCATGAAGAAAATGGAGCTAACCGTCGACAAACAACACAAGTTAATAAATAAAAAACTTAACGACCTCCAAGAGAACACCAGCATTCTTCAAAGGGAACTTCAAAACATTTCTTACATTCAAGAATTTACTCTAACTGCAATGGCAGGCAACACCTTACTACACAGCTTAAGAAGACTACAAGAAACGCTTATTGACACAATCACTGACATCTACCATGGTCAAATAAGTATGAACCTACTTACGCCTACGCAACTGAAAAGTGAGCTTCAAACCATAAGCGGTCAGATGCCCACCGATCTCACTTTACCAATTCAAAATATCGATACCGATTTTCAATACATATACAAGCTCCTAAAGGTCAAGGCCAGAGCTACAAAAGCATACATTATAATAGAAGTAACATTCCCGCTCATAGCCAGAGAAAGCTACCAGCTCTATAAATTATTGTCTGTACCTCACCAAATAAATACCAAGATGGTAAAAATATCACCGATCTCTGAATATGTAGCAGTTAATCTAAAAAGGGACTCCTACTTCACTGTAACCAATAATGAACTTATGGGATGCGCACACCATGGACTGGCATATTTATGTCCGCAGCGCAAACCTATCAACAAGCTTATCAATGATAACAATTTTTGTACAATAGATAAAGAAAATAACAAATGTTATGTAGAAAGGTCAAATTGTGTAAACAATTGGGTCACGCTACGTTCGTCGTCTCAGCATTTTTATTTTTGTTGTGATACTTGCACAATAAAGGTAATATGTAATGACCAAGTTATCGTACGCCAGCTGAGTCGAAGTGGGGTCATCGCAACCAGTCAGGAATGTATTCTCAAAGGCAATGACTTTACATTGTATACCATTCGGCACCAATCGAACCAAGTCAATATGACACCGGACATTTACATCCCTGAACTAGACCAAATCAACCATATAGTCAACGTAAAAATACCAAACTACGAATCCAACCAAGAAGGGCTAAACTCATCCTTTACGAGTTTGGGAGAGTCCATCGAAAAACTTAAGAATAGTAACACAGAAGTCGAAGAGATATCTTACCATAACATCCACCACTATGCCATCAGCTACATTACTTTAGCAGGCGTAGTGGGCGCTGTAATAGCATGGATGTGGAGGAGTGGACGTTGCTGCCGGCGAGAACCCGCTGCGAGGTGCCGCGGCGAGGGGCGCTGCCCGCAGGACACCGAGGCGGCGCCCCCGCCGCCCTCCACACCTCGGCGTCGACGCGGAACTCACCCTCAACAGGATTGTGAAACTTCCGCTCCGCCGAGGCCCACCAATGCGCCACCACCACCACCAGTTGAAGTGCTTAGTGCTAGTGAATTAAATATGCGCCCAGAGGGCCTAGAAGTGCTCAGTGCTAATCGATCAAATAAAAGAAGTGAAATCGGCTTTCAACTAAATAGCTATTCCAATCGCTGGCCGGACAGAGCCGCGCTAGGCGGGCGGGGTAGGGCGAATGGGATAGATAATAACGGTTATGAAGAAGAGACAATATTTTAGTAATAAGCTTTATTTACACCATACCATTTGTTTATTAAATTAGTATACCATATACCATCTTTATAAATAACCTTAAGATATTCCATGTTTTATAAGAATTAATAATTAAGAAACCATGTGCTTTTATATTTTGCTTTTACACCAACTTTTACTTTATATAATGTTTATTTTAATCAATGATATTTATGAGATGTAGCCTTTATCATTCACCAAACCACAGCATCCTCATCTTGTCGTCGGGAGTATGTTCGGGTAAACCGATCACGCAGCAGATACGCATTTTAGCTGCGCTTGCAATTGAATGCGTATTTGCCCGCGATTGCCTAAACCACTTCAGTTCGCGCCGGAACATACCACCGACAACGCGGATTCATTACCATTTCTACCATAAGTACCATAATTAAGTGTGTCTCGCGAATACAGTCCGTACCATAAATTACCAGTGACTTTCCTTGACCACCTACCATATACAAACCAACAACACAAAGGGTGGTTTGGCGATCAACCATCAACACCTACCACAACCCCCAGACCCCAACCCTTTTCACTGATCATCATTATTAAAATCATTTTAATAATGATGATGAGAAGCGAAAAATAAAGAGGTTCATATAGAAACTACGTATTATCATGTGTACATTATGTATTCCCATTTTATGTTTTCTTTGAAATTTCGCCAAAAGTTCTTTGAAGATGTACAAGAGAGCATTTTCGGTACTACGACAGTCGGATGCAAGAAGCGATTTTCTAACAAAACTTGCCCGTCAACTCAGAGTAACAGTTCTCAAAAACCTATCAAAATCCGCCCGCCACCACTCCAGTCCAACGTAAATACACCCTTGTACCTCGCAGACATACCTATCGAGAATTTTGCTAGCTAAAACTTGAAATTAGTTACCCCATATAAATATCACCAAGGAGGTGCAAATGCAACGTTTACAAGACTAATCAAGGCAGACAAAGACGTTGCAAGTCTACATTTCTACCGCATCGCAATCGTGACGTCAAACGTCAAATACGGGGCATGTGTGAGAGCGTCACAGGAGTCGCGTCGTCGCGCGTCGGGTGTCGGACTAATTAGGTGGCGACAATTACCAGCTAACGACCGAAATCTGAGAGGAGCTAGGAAGCTTATTAAACGGGGACATGCAGCCACCGCAATATACTGATTCTGGAGCGCAGGGGGCAAAAGAACTGCGGTTTGAAGTAAGAAGCTGATGAGCTCGGCTATTTGGATTTAGCTTTTGCGCCTTATTTTGGCTGGTATTCAAGAATCGTTTCGCAGGGTCTATAATATATCATGCGTATTATCAGCTGCCTAGGAAGTTGATAATACGCCACGTGCCTTTGCCTAGGTAAAGCAACAGTTTCTTTGTGATTTTGAACACCACCGCTAACACTAATCCGACTTCCATGCATGGTAATTATAGCCAAGTTGCACTTGTTTAGTGCATGCATGTTGACTTATAGTCATACAATTATTTGCCGAAGGAGCACAAGGCACACTTGATCTACTTACTGGATTTCCTGCATAAATTGCGGTAGAGTTTTTACTTAAAATAGGTAAATCAGACCACATGGGTATGGTAGCATAAATAACGTGATGCTTATAAAAATAAGGTCATGTAGGTAAATAAATAAAAATAATAAATAAATTATGCTGGACAATCCACACAAGATCATATAGCCCTAAGCTATGTAGAGCTTGTGTTATTGTTAGATGACTGATATACATAATGCAATATATTATAAACAGATATTTTTTCTAACTATAGGTATCTACATATAAAGCGGCCAGAACACCTGGAACAAATATATAAACATTTGTCCCAATGCGGGAATCAAAAAACCTCCTACGGACCTTCGCCCTCCGCGCCACTGATGTCGACAACGTAACAGATGATGATTTCTATTGAATTTTGTTCGTACTTAAAGAGCAAATTAATTCAGATAAGCATATTTCAGACTCTCATTTCCTATGACTTAAATCTCCAAGTATATTCATTCATATCTCACAAGACGTTGCATTTCGATTCCGCAAGCTGCTTTGCTTTGCTTGATGAAACGTAGTCTCGATTGCTACCAATTGCAGGTTATTTGCTCGTAAAGCAAGGGAAAACATACGGCTTAAATTTATGTAACCTGAGTGTAACTTTAAAGCAGATTGCTATAAATATAGCGATAGATTTAATACTGTCTGTTGAACAGAGCGCTAAGTTTAGTTTCTCGAGGCGTAACCTTTTTTATAGTTTCATATTCACGCTTAAGTTCTATACCAATCCCATACAAAAACGGAAAAGCTTGATGAAGTGTCAGTATTATCAAGAAACCTAGAGGCAGCTACAGAATTTTTACGGAATAAAAATAGCCCTCAGCTCTAATAATTGTAGCAAGTCTAGTTGTCGGAGACACCTGATTCAAGAGCTGCCGCTAAGCCGCCGCTCGCCGACACCCGCCGATCGGAGCCGAACTACACCGAATGTGAAAGGGGACCCCGCGCCTACGAACTATTCTGACACTGTTTAATACACGCTTCTTAGCTACTATGGAAATTCCTGTTTCATTTTCTACTACTAATTTATATCGAAGATTACACACGAACATTGTGGTCCTTCGAGCCTTGTATTTATAATTGTTACTATGTTTTCTCTTCCTGGCTTTCCCAGTTAAAAGTAAAATAATAATTTGACCCTTCATATATGTGGGACGGTCATGAACCCCTAGCATCTCCGTGACCATTGTACAATTATTATATCATGTAGTTTACATAAAATCTACATATCCATGTGATGAACAAGTGTAGTGTATTATTCACAGCGGAGTTAATTGACCGGAGTGTGATACAGTTAGGGTTGGAACAGATATAGTTATCCAAAATCACATTATGCCCCAGTCCTTACGTTCCGCGTCGTTACTACCGAACTTGTATTAACTTCAACTAATAGTTCAAACATTTCCTCGCGATAAAACAAACATTAGGTGGGTAATATAAAATAAGATTTTAAAAATAGAGTTATAAATGGAAGGGATGTCGCTAGTACAAGTCTTAACGGTTTAGTGTATAAGTTAAGTAAAGTAAATTTATATGATAAATAATAAATAAATGATATGTTACTAAAATGTATTCTTAGTATTGCTAGATTTATCGTGATCTCACTTCATTAATAGTTCTTTTTTCGTAACCATTCATTTCTGTCCGTTTAGTAGTTCAATATAAAAACGGTAGCAAGCGGTTAGTTCCGGTCCATCCCTAAACGTCTGAGTTGGGTGGAGCGTGTGCGCTTCTGTTTTATGCAGATTTCGGCGGAAACTGAATTAGAACGCGACAGGGCGAAGGAGCAGAAACCAGTAAAACTCGATGGCCGAATAATTCGATTAAAATGATTTAAGTAACTGAATCCGATTCACTTAAAATTCTATGTAAGCGAGGATCTAGTCAGAATTTTATTGAAAGGATTTGAAAGTGGGGTTGGACGAGTCAAGTGAATCGGAGTTTTATTTATAGGCAGGCGGCACCATATTATGTGCATGTTTCAGATGTCAGATATGAATAACTTTATTTCTTGAGGCTTAAAAAGGCACTTAGACAAGTGAAAATTCGTACAATAAATTATTATAAAATAAGAAATAACTATTTCTCTTCACTTCAATTTTTTTTTTCGAGTATTGAAGAAGTGCAGACTTTAAAAGTTTACAGCGTATGTGCTTGGTTCAATACTACAAAATCCCTTTGGTTACCGTAAATCAATGGATATTCCGTTTATAAGTCGTCTCGTTTACCAAGATTTCACCTCGATATTATGTTATTGCGGTGAGCCCAAGTCCCATGTAAATCTCAATAATGTAGTAATCTATCGCACAAACGTATCACTCACATTTCTAGTAATTCAAATAAAACCCAATATGACAAAACCTAGATCTCCGTCAAATAAACTCATCGCCAATTGGGCAATATTCATGCTGCCTCTATTGCAATTTGTCCGTGCGAATAGCCCAAGTTCCAAGCTGGACTTGCGATACGTACGTGTTTATTGTATCAGTGTCAGGGCTCATCAAAATGCAAATACAGCACGGCCGGCCCGGACGCCGGACAGTTGTCGCCTCGCTGTATTGAGTTATAATCCAAGCTACGTGAAACCAAATGCCTACTGTTTATATCAACATACAAATGCTCGTTTTCATCCCCGGAACGGTGTTTAAGAGAGCGCTTCCAAATCGACTTGTGATTAAACTTTGTGAATGGCGATTTAGACAACTTTATGAGAACTAAATTATTTATTTGTCGAATACATTATTGAGGTACATGTGATTTATAACTAAGGTGGTGTCAAATATATTATAAATATATATTCAACCCTCAAGAAGGTGTACAAATCAAATCGTAGTGATTCAAATACTGAAAATAATCAATTACGATTCTATGGATAGGTAAATACTTTCTTGGGAGAAGTTATTTGAGCTGTAGGTTTAGAGTGGAATGAATGTTGTGATGCTGGCTGAGAACTGATAGCATATGTATGAAGGGAAATAAGTAGAACCGCCGCGATCCCGCGGAAATGGGAGAAGGTCAAGAAACTGATGAAATAATTTTTAAATAAATAAATAAAAAGATCATTTGATTTAAAATAATTTTTAAATCAAATGATCCGGACATATAATGAATCTAAATCCATTTAAATGATCCTGTAAGAAATATAAACCGGAAATACACAAAGATAACAATGGTTTAAATTATTCTACTTTGCTTCACCTTCAAATTTTGCACTGTTATATGTTCCACTACTTTGCTTTAGTGGGGCAGGTTACACTAGCCTAAAATTTTGGCGGATCCTTCCTCATTAGAGTTGGCACCTTATAATATGAGTTGTTGGTAGTATAAAAGACAAAAGAAATAAATTTGAAACCTGTGTATTTTACGTTGGATTCATTACCTACATCAAATATGTAGGGTAGTTTTTAAATAAAACAAAACATACATAATTTATCCTCCGGAATTATTTATATAATATTCCAGAAGTAATTTGTTTGCAAATCACAGTTAACTTACATTACGTCCATCATAAATTAATACAGGAAAAATACGCAGATTCATCCAGTGATGGTAGGAAGACGCTAGACTAAGAATCCCACCAAAGCCTTCAACAAACCGGCTTTCAAACAGCTCTTAAAACAATCATCGCCCATAAAAGCGAGGGGGGGTGCTTATGAAAAGTCACCGTTAGTTACCTATTCAGCGGAGCATGCGACGTAATCCGTCGCGAGACGAGTAAACAAATTACTAGGAGCGGGTCAGACCGTCCGCTATTAATTTTAATTCCGGGAACTGGCGGAGATACCCGAACAACGCCGGCAGGCACGCGCCTCGCAATCGATGGTATAGAAAGACAACGGCTACAGAAGATACCGGAGATTAGGCTTCTAGGTTGTTCAAGCGAACTATTCAAATAGCTATCAAATCTGCAGATATTTGTTCCGGGAGTTCAGGTTATGCTCTCTCTATGTATAATAAAAATAGCGATGTATGTAAGTTGTGTCAAGTTTATCAGTTATGTACTCAAGATACAGGCTCTGCATAGCTTGGGGCTAGATAATGCAGTGTGGATTCTCTAGCATTATTTATTTATTATAATTTATCATTTGCATTTCGCACAACTGTTCAATGGCTTTTAAGGAGTTGTTTGTGGGATAAGAGATGTCAGAGTACATCGAATTATTGATATTTTTTGTATTTTCCCTTCAATCTATGTAAGGTATTTTCTAATTTGAAAGATACTTTGTCAAAGACCGTATAAAAAAGAGTTTTCACTAATTAATAAAAGTTCTTCATGATTTCTTGGCATAGTAAAAGACTGTTCCTTTACTATATTAATATTGTATCTATCTTCCAATTCTTGAAAATAAAGCATGACACTGTCACCTGCTGACTAAAGCAACAAAATAAGACACGACACCATTTTCCCAAGAAATTCCTCCGCACAAAAAAGAACATCACAAAAACCCAAAAGTAAAAATAAGGACAGTATTTTCAGAGGTCTACCTCTCAAAATACTATTTGAATATATATTTTAATAGCTCCAAAACCATTTATGCGATCTGTACGCCAAGTTGGTTTGTTAGTGAGGCTTAAAAGCGCTGATATCATGTAGAATCGTATTTATGTGCTAATTTCAGTAATTTCTACGACGAAGCGGTCTGTTCGTATAAAGACAAAAGAACTTAAGATTTAGATTAACGGGCGACTGCCTCAGTTTTACATAAATAATATGAATGAAAGCCTTTTTTCAGAAACCCTAACACTACATCTTCTCATTTTGCTGAACGGTTGTGGTCGTCATGACACTGTGTCATGACGAGTCTTGTTTTATGGACTGATATCGCTAGCCTCAAGATATATTGTCTTGTTTTCCTGTTGGCGGTCATTCTGGAGCACTCATGCAGGGGGATCATACGGCAGATCTTATTGGGTCGGTCCACCTTATAGGCGATCTACCTCGCTCTTTTATCCTACACCTTATCCTGCACGACTAGCCGTTCAATGACGTCATGGAACAGCCTTGATACGTGCCCGGAAAACTTCGAAATACGAGATGGTTTGTTTGTAGACGTTGATGCAGGACTCAATCAAAATATACTAAGCATTCTTCACCAGCACCTAGGTTTACAAAAAGTTTATGATAGGACATTTATAACGTCCAATGCTTCTGACTAAACCATTTCATTGCCAGCGAGACGATGCATATGGATGAAAGCTACCTCTTGCCGAGGCATGCCCTTGCGCGGCTCACAACGCAAAGCCAAGGAATGCGTTAATGAGATTTCCAAACACATCGATTCTTCCTTTACGCGTGCAGTCTTCTGACCAGTCATGTTGTCGTTCTGATCTCCTTCTCCCATCTTAAATGTTGTATCCCGTTTTTGCGATAACAACCCAGGTCCTGCGTCTATCCTTACTTCGGCTTCAAGCTCATAATGCTGAAACAAGGACCTTTTGCACCTCTGTAACACTATTGTTGTTTCTTTTTTGTGTGTTTAGTTATTTATTATGTATCTAAAAGTACTCACCCTGTTACATGATCTATTACAAAATGGATCTACTTATTGTGTTTCTGGGTTCAAATAAATTTATTTTCTTTCTTTCTATACCAGTTTCCAACGGGTTCGCTCCATTTATCCACAAGAAGCTCAACAAATACAACAATAAATAGTGTAATAACGTTATCACAGGTAGTCAGCGCCTGTCGCTTGTCAGCAGCAGTGGACTGCAGGCGGTCCGTATCCAACTCGCACAAGGGATCCGTGTCCGACGCACGCATCGACATGGCCCTTGTAATTTTAATATTTTGCATATCGAATGGATGTTCCGTTAGACAGTTATGGCATGTTTGATTAGCGTGGGTAGATGTTCAATGAGCCAGGAAAAGGTTTTTCTAGTGGGAAAGTGCTCGGTTTTCTGTTGTAAAATTGAGGCAGGGGTGGAATTTGGTTTGTGAGATACTATTGGAATAAAGAGAACTGGAGTATGCTGTAGGAAAACTTTTGGTCCGCCCCGGCTTCGTACGGGTATTAAGGCGCTACCCAACGACAGACATCGAAAAACGACCACTTTTTCGTCGCACAGTTAGGCTTACTGCGACATATTACAAGCCCAAAAAAATACAGTTCATAGTCAAGTGTATGGAAAAAAGACTTATGTAAAAATATTTCATAAAAACCATCTAGGAACTTGAAAAAAATATCGCAAGAAAGAACACGAAAATACTTTTTCGTCTCGAAATGCTCGATATTTTGAGTGATAACGTTTTATAATTTTGTTACTGTAAGAAAGGTAATTTTATCATCTAGAGAAATATGTATAAATATTTTAATTTACTGGCGTATTTACTTTTAAAATAAATTAAAACCGATAAATAATGTTGAAATTGTCGAACGAGAGATTCAACTAAATCAAACGCATCACCATTTTCAACTTTATTTGTCAAGCGCTAAGAACTACTAAATAATACTACTAATACCTAAATATTGCCTTTATACAGCCCCTTAAACAAAAAATTTAATTTTCATGCGGATTCCCTAATTTTTTGAAAATATTTAATAGCTTATGTTCATCACGGAAAATTTAGGATTCTAATGGTGATATAATACAAATCGGTCTAGTAGTTTCGGAGCCTATTAATTTCAAACAAACATCCAATCAAATCTTTCTTCATTACAATATTAGTATAGATGAAAACACACATGAAAAGATAACGCTTTTGCGAGATTTGAACATACGTATGTATCAGAGATTCAGCTATGTAATTGATCCACGATAGTAATTTACCAACGCCAGGTCCAAATAAATTCCAATAAAGTCCAAATAAATTTGTCGCACATTCATACTCAGTTTTTGTTTTCAGTTTTGGGGCCGAAATTAGAATTTAGGAAATGACCAGGGTAGATAAATATATTTTCTTGGTTTAACTCAATTGCTATTTGCATAGGTATAATTAAATAATGCTGGGCAATCCACACAGCATCATCTAGCCCCTATAATAAGCAGAGCTTGTGTTATGAGTACTAGATGACTGAAGTACTTAAATATTTTTTACAAATAGAAAACCACCTGATCACCCCGCTAGTTAGTTGTTCCTTTTTACCAATCCTATGCAGTTTTGGACTGATAATTATGTCGTGTAAAATGGTCAGCGAAAACAAAATTCCTTCTAGTCCTCGACGCAAAGAAGTGCATATATTTGTGAGTCTAAGAAGTGCACACAAATAGTGATTCCTCACATCCCGAGTTTAATCAAGGGGGACACCCGTCGCGCCGCGGCCTGCGTCGGTCTCCGCGCAAATTGAGAATAATGGACCGCCGCGCGGGGTTCCAGACAAAAATTGGATAGTGTAGCAGCCGACTAATTTCGTTTTCTCTATTTCTTAGTGCAGCTGAATTATTTCGTGATGCGTGTAACTAAGGTACTCTGTGCCTTCTGTTTTATTTGTTTTCTTAGGACTTTACTGCCCTAATAACAAGTAATGAATTTGAACGCTGTTCTTGGTGAAAGTGGTGACCACATCTCAAATTAATATGGCACAATTAAAAATTACTTCTTTAGGTATTACTTATACCTAAAGAAAGTTTTCTTTAGGTATTACTTACATATACCTAAAGAAACTTGTGCACGCTGTGGCCTCTCGTATGTCAAATACGGAAACACGTAGTTTTATGAATCTGCAACGCATATTATTAACTTCTTATTCATATCATAATGGTTTGCTAAATTAAAACAGTTGCTAAGTAGTGGCATTTCTCACTCTGACTTGTGTGAATAGAAGAAGACGCAGGGATAAACAGCAGTGCTCTAAGTTGGTAGACTATAATGAATAAAGGGGTCAGTGATTTCTACGTGCCTTTTTAATTAAAAAAATATTCTAAAACCCAACATAAAGAAAACATACTCGTCTGTACCCAAGCAACGTGTGAATTTAGATGCCCATTAATAAATAAAGCCGAACAATCCACTCAGCATTAACTGGCTACACTTAAAAATCATTCGATCGTGACGTCGAATGTATACTAATTTCTGCCTCAATGAAAGAACCCAACTTGGTAGCATACGTAGGTCATAACTAGCTATCCCAATAACGCGTTGATTACAGTATCGAGGCAACCCGCGGCGCCGATGTTTCGGCTAAGCCGTGCATCGGAGATCCGCGTTTACGAGCTCGTTAGCCGGTAATCGCATTGCAAGGGGATTACGTCTGCATTATTAGTGTTTTTATTGATTCACTCGGCTGCTGTCGTAAACTGAGATTATTATTCGCGACGTTGCCCCCCCGCGCCCTGCTTAGATCTCGTCGACGCCTTTGAGACGCAGTCTAAATAGGAACAGCTCTTTTAGTAAAGCAATCAATCTTCAGGAGTTCACCTGTTCTTCACGATCAGCGAAATCTGCTTAATTTTTTTCCATAATATAAGACCAAATATTTGTTCTTAGGTTACCCGTGAAAAATAATTTCGCAAATAACTGAAACTGAAAATATTCGATCAAATATCAAATAAAAGCAGCTCATATCAACCTGTGCATAATTTCCCGAACAAAAATTTTGCCGATGAAGACTTACGTTTTAAAATCTTACATTTTATAGGTCTTTTCGTGATACAAAACAATTCAAATTCAAATAAATTGTATTTTGTCAGAACACACATATCACACTTGTCGATTATGACAGTTTTTTAGTTTAAGTTGTGTAAGATTTACAACTTAGCATGTGCTATGGTAGAGCAGATCATGCCATAGCGCTGGTTATCGTATGGCAATCATCACCCAGCCAGCTACACAAAGACTGTGAATCGAACGTAGTTGTTTTGTTACTTAATCGCGACGATAACAACATTTAACGACGGCTAGGTGACTGGCGAAATTCCGCCTCGATGTTTAGTACTCATTCTATTTTCATTAACCATTTACCCACTTAATGATCCAGACCCTGAGGGAGCGATTCAATGACTTGAACCCATAAAATTAAACCTTAGCGTGACCTGTACACTGTAATTGATGGCTGCTACAAGAATTTGCCTTTAATGAACTCTTGACTCTGTATAGACACGAACAATTTGATGTCCTTTCTTTCTTGAGCAGATAAGGAAGAAGACGGGGGGAAATAGAGACGGATAGAAGGTAAAATGCTCGCAAATAAATAAAATTTTAGTTGTTTAGAAAAAAAAATTGATTAATAAAATAATCAACTACTAAGAGCAATTAGCTAGGTATACGTTCGTAATGGTAATCAAAGATACATCAGTGTTGGTCGATGGATGGATTATGATATCATTCACGTCAACGAATCGGTGAGCCTCTTACCACTTACTCCTTACCGCGGCTTCGCTTGCGTACCACGTAATGACCAACGCGTACTAGCAATTGATAAAATGATTTTGTTTATCTGACCAATTGTTACACTAGACACATTTAATTGCAAACAAACTTAAAAATTCCTCATGGAGGTAAAACCAAAATGAAATTTTCCGATTAATTTAAGTTGATGATAAATCGATAGTATTCCAACATTTTCAACCGCACACTCAAAAATATAATGTATGAAAATATTTATACATCAGCTCGTGGTAAAAATTTAATTAATTAATTAAGTAAACAATGGCAGGCGTTTCAGTCAATTTATTAATGCACGATTAATGTTACCATGCTGGCGTTTTTGTAGCATTTCAGAGGCTTAGACTATTATTATTATTTTATTGATATATATTATTTATACTAAAATTATAAATAAAACAGACACAAAATCAAATTGTAGGTGATACAAAGTTTACGGGCTCATCTAGTACAAATATTATATACAAAAATACTTTATATTTTACATAGAAAACAATCAGATCACCCGGAACATATATCTACAGATCGTACAAACATTATCCCGAAGCGGGAATCGAACCCACAAACTCCTATGCCATAGAGGTCAAACATATAGATTTATCGGGTCTTCGAATTCTTACATCACGTACACCCACCCTCCTATCAACACGTGTCGTCCACGTTAAAATGCATTTTTCGATAAAGTAGGTCAGTGACGAAGCGTTGTAGGTAATTGTCAATAAATTGCGTTTAAAAGCTTTTCGCTTGGTTTATTTCGAGATACGATAGCAAGATCAACATGGATACTCTCGAGTATCTCTGAGTACTGGATACGTACTAGATAATACCAATGAAGTCACGGAGGGTGCCAGGTAGGTCACTGGACATGCGCCACAGAATAATGAGTAGTATTTTAGGTACAACCCCGCGGTCGAGTCAACATTTACCGACAGATCGAATTACCGGCCGCGTCAAGGTAATTGATTCACCGTCGGACGTTGGCACGCCTTTTTTTCTCTCTCGTCCGACGAAAAATGCAAAAACCACCGCTAATTCAATATACTGACGCTTTCCGAGTTTTTAGCTCAGGCGAATATTGTGGAATCTCGCAGAATTTACTTTGTACGTGAAAAATTTATAACATTGTTCTCTATCTCAATTTATTAGACTATTATCATATCTAATAATATAAATAGAGATTATTATCAACTTAAGATATTGTTAATTCTCACTCTGTCTTTTTCTATTGATAGTAAGTCAGATGATTATGGATATAAGGGTGAACATTTCTTGTTCTATTGCAAATAAACGATTGTTATACTTAATACAAAAACAATATATTACATAGAAATATTCACCATACATATAAAACGACCAGAATACATGTAAAAAATATCTGCAGATGGTACACTTTGTCCCGAGGCGGAATCAAACCTGCTACCTCCTGCGTCAGTGGTTCTTGGCCCTCAAGTGTTTGTATTAATTATAAATAGTAATTTTATTAAAAAACTTTTAAAGGTGTCCTTAGCCTGTTGAGTTATGTCAAATTTGTAAGTACTTAGTTAGATTCTAAATAGTGTTTAGTGTCTACTTTGTGAAATATTTATGATAAATAAAGAACCTTATAAAACAAAAACAAACTCCACAGAGGTCGTGCTTGTCTCACTAGATAGGTACTGAAGAAAGGATAATTATGAGTTTTATAGATGACTGTTCTGTTGTATGGGATAATATCACAACTAAAGTACTAAATTAATGAAGGCACATTTCAATACCCATTGATATACATATTCAACTAAAGCCTACCTTCTAGTTTTTTCTGCGTTTTTAAAAAAGTACCTAACTGTCCCCGTTTAATTATCTGAGTAGTGTTCTAGAGACTAGAATACTAGTGGAAATAGTTTTATTCAGTTAAGTACTGCTATCTATATTTGTTGAATTATAACGGTACACAATAATGTATTCTAAATCTTAGATGATAATAACTTCCTCCGCACATATCAGTATATAAACCTTAAAAGCACAAATTATATTTATGCACGTGCCTGTAAAATTGTACTTCGGAGAATTAAAATGTGCTATCGGTTCATCGCATGCCCCTAATCTCCATGCAGCCGATCACAATAGGCTTTATTAACGTGCACGTCTCATGCGATACAAATTGGCGGCGAGTCGCGTATGCGGCTGTCGTGGTATAGAGCCTTTGGGCTAAGCCTCTTCGGTTTTGGATATCCTGTCTTAGTTTCGGAAATTAATCCTATGTTTCAATATTGGATATAAACTGCAAGGCACTATTGTCTTATCAGTATACTACGACCTCTGCTAGACATGTCTCCCTGTACACGAAACTGAAACGGGTACAACGCATGGCAATCTGATTGGTGGTTGCAGGTGTTAGATATTATGTTCATAGTATATTACCGAAGTTTATTAGATTTTTTAAATATTTGATGAAATAGTTCAAAGCAGAGAATAAAAATCCTCTGGCATAAATTAGATTGATGCGTTACTTCTTACTGCGGGTTCAGGGAACGACAGTCGATTTTCTTTTTGGGAAAGGAGTGGCGAGTATCTGGCGCAGTGTATCAGCATTGTCGTATAGCGAGGCAGTGTAGACGATCCGCCTGATATTGATATGAATTAGTTGAGCTACCTGTAGATTGTTGGCAACAGTCTGTCAGTTAGTCAGTTACCTCTATTGTATGTAAATACGACTTATAATTTGTGTCTGTTATTTGTATATTTTCTTTTATAATAATGAATATGTTAAATTATTCAATATCTTACATGGATCCATTCTCGAAACAGTCAAAACCGAGTAAGCTGCACCGGAACAATAGGGCTCACTGTCAAAAATAATTAGTGTTACATAACGTATAATCTGCAGGCGAGCCAACCAACCGGCAGATTTTCGGAGCTAAGAGGATTACAGAAATTAACCTCTTCAACGGATCATCGAGACTCGTTCCGCTTTCCAATCAAACGGTCCATCAATATATTAACAGATTTATAGTCTTTCGATTTGAGTGGAGAAGGGCATTTTCGGAATAACCCCAAAACTATTCACTCGAGTACCGACGCAGGAGCATTATGAGGTTATAGGCCCGTATGCTATCTATGCAACTATGGAACAGATTTCTGTGTAGTCGACCTCGTAGCACTGAAAGTACTAGTTCGATTGTAACAAATGAGGTGTCGTATGATTCCTTTCCATACCCCGATGGTTACAGGCTATCTGACGTCAGATTAAAGTGGGGCCGACAGCGGGCCTTAATTTTTGTCATGTTCGTAAATATGCTAGTGTGTGGTCATCGTTGCAAAAGCCTTTATACTTTCCAAAACTGTTTGTCAAAGTTAAATATATTCTCAGGAAATCAGTAAAATATAAAATATATAGCTCAAAACTTAATCCTGAATACGTACTCGTAGATGTCTTAAAGTAGTGTTTACCGACTGCCCTAAAATTTTCTTTAGATAATTAGATTTTCATAAGAACCCTACCCCAAAATATGTATGTATCTAGGGCACTAGCAGAAAAAAAGCCCTCGAATTTGTAATGTGGTTAATTGAAAACTATAAAAATCGATATCCGTCAAGTGCGAGAGTGTACGGGCGGCGCCGCGGCGGGTTGCGAACTTACAGCCGGTTCACACATGTGTCCGTTTTACTGTTCCGTTTTATCGTGTACGTAGTTTTTTCGTCGATGGCGTTTGTGGTTGTATGAGCGACTTCACACATGGCACAGTATCCTGTATATAGATCGACGAACAAAATACGTACACGATAAAACGGAACAGTAAAACGGAGACATGTGTGAACGGGCCGTTATGTTAAAGCACGAGTCTGAAGTAACTGGAATAGGGAATATCTAGTTATGAGCTTTTTTAATATATTTCGAAACATGAAATGTAGACAGTTTCTAAAACTATTTTAAAATATACCAATAGATACGGTATTACACATTTGTCTCTTTTGTCTCATTTAAAATTTCGACATCACAATTTGTAGGATTGCATATTTTCATTAAATTTCTGTAAATCAGTACAGGCGCACGAAATTTACTATTATTTTAATTTTAAGAGCTGCAGTAATTGCTCAAGTAATACATATTAAAACAGAGCGAGACCATAAGGGTATCAAAATCTATTTAGAAACCATAAAAACAAACTCGGTCCTCGCTTTTTTTTCGCCAACTGAAGCATGCCTGCTTCAGGCCTATATAATGTAGACGATTATTTAGATATCTTATTTATCTTATATTCTGTAGCCGCTGTTATGCTTGAAAGTAATAAAAAGTATTCGCAAACGACAGACACTAGAAAAACATATCCTACGCCTCGCGAATAAAAATTCAAACAATTTGAGTTATGACAATCATAATTCACATTTTCTGCATAAAAATCTGCTTGGAATCTAATACCCAACTTTACTACACCAATTTCTGATATTTCACTTAAAAATCTTGCTTGAACCTCATTTCGATGTAGAATGTTACTGAAAATACGTAGAGTTCGCAAATCTAATATCGCGTAGCTTCGGGAATGCAACGTCGCAGCAAGGTGCTACAAGTCCATAAAGGAACTACGTTACGTGATAAATATTCCACTTTATCGGTACACTATCGACATATTTCTTGGTCAAGAAAGCTCTCGAATTTCAATATTTTCATATTTCAAAGCCAGCGGCCGGTATTGAAAGCATAATGCATGAATGCTGAAAGCTATGAATTTTTTGCGATTCCATATTTTTTATTAGCAATAAAATCTTGTTTCCACCACAATCTCATAAATTTGCCTATTTAATTTTAATCTCGCCATACTTGTAATGAAAGAAACTTACATGATCCTAGAGAGGGTGATAGCTATGGATAAAATCGTGCTTCATAAATTTCAAAGACGAAAAATAACAGAACATCGCTGACAATCTCAATACTTGGAGTTGTGCACCTGCATATCCGTTTCCAGGCCGTGAGGCGTCCAATCGCACGTGATATGCACTCGCATAGAAAGTATAGATATATAAGAAGCGATACATCATACTCGTAAGTTATTTGTCCGTCGTGATGGGATGTCTCCGTTGCCAATGATCGATTGAATGATCCGGTAACGGGACACGCAAATTGTTGTGTGGAGGCTGGAGAGATTGAGGGAGTAATTTGACGTGTGAGCGAGTGATCTTGAAACGAATAGCTTAAATGCTCATCACAGGAAGAAATTTTCGTAAAGTAGGCCAATACACTTTTGGTCGCTGTGCCATCGGACTATGTTGACAATAAACATTTTCAGAAACGTGTTTTTTCAAATTTTTACTAATATTACATAGATGAAAGTTTTTGATTGTTTGTGAAAATATATTTTATCATTAAATTCCTACATTCACATACTTATCGCTGATGAACATAAAGTATGAAAACTTCGATAATGTAAACCAAAGTGAATGCACATAATGTGTAGGTAATATTTTGAATTTTTGTTTATTGGCAGTTTGTTTAAGTGGCGGCCCGCTAGTGCAATATTTATGTTTATTTTAAACAAAAAATTTATACTTATCTTAAGTAATAAGCGTGCGAAATTTATTTAATACATCCATTCTGACAACATTGAGCAAAATAGACAATACAGTCATAAAGCGATTAAGGGATCCTAATTTAAAATGATTAAATAACACAAAATAAAACAAAAACCTATGGAATTAGAATAACTTTTTTTATCGTTTTATAAAAATAATTATTTATTATTTAAATCATAGAAAATAGCACCTTCCACAGCGCAAATATCACGAAGCTTTTTTAGCTTTTAACTTCATATTTTACTGGTGATCAGAAAACTGGATTTTATTTATTAAAACGTTATTGCATTAAGAGTGGCAATGCAGAAAAATTTTACACAATTCTGATAATAAAGTTCATATTAGTTTGATGAAAGAATAGAGTACACTGTATGCATTGCGAAATGAAAAACAACTAGGATTCCCCTAGAGAGGGCGCTATATTGCACGATTCGATTTAAAACTGCGATGACTTCCAGAACAACGGTATTATTACCGCAACAGTACCTACGAAATAGACCAAACAAGAAATATTGAATGGCTATTGCTTTTAGTTTCCTTTACTCTTGCAATTTATTATTAGCAAACAAATATTGATACGGTGGCCAATGGAATGTACGAGAACAAGTACAAACAGTATTTTCAGAAATTTTATGTTAACTAACATTTAAACGACCCGACTTTATTTAATTTGGCTTATTACGTTTATTTACATATTTATAATAAAGGCAATAAAAAGTTTACATAATTAATCAATAACATGTTTATTTATATATTTATATTAAAGGCAATCAAAAATTTACCTAATTAAACAATAACAATAAGCTCAATTTTGAAGTTTCTGTGTATAGAATATGTACTTCTAACGGTCCACCGTTTACCGACACCAAAACTTTGACAATAAAAGTATATAAAACGATACCTGAGACAGATAGACAAAACAGAACTTTATTATTTGACCACGGAACCTTTATAAGCCTTCACCGCGTCCGATAAAGTACTCAATCTATCGGCAGTCGGCGGAGGGCGTCGTATAATCAAAACTTGTGCGGCCCGAGCGCTTCCGGTGCACGCCGGATGCTGCCAATTTACACAAACTGTCTTAATTCTTTACCACTTACAAGCTTTGAAGTAGGCTGTGGTCGTTCTTGGTCGCAGAAATTCATATAAAGAAGACGTTTTTATTGAGTTACAGCGCGAGATTATTAAATATGTGCCAATATGTTAGAATTTTCGCTAAAATTGTTGGACTTTAATAAAATTTAAGTTTAAAAAGAACTTTAAATTTCTAGCGATCGGAGTGACTGTGTAAAGTGATGCACTTTCTTTGAAGAAAGCTTTTAGATAGACATATCTTCAATCTTTCTTTTCAAATACACAAAAATTCAAAATCTGCTTTTTTATTTGAATTTTTTGTTTTTATTGAAATATGAACAATTTAACTATTGGAGGTATGTAGCGATTGTACGAAGATAGATATTTTTTTTTTATATAAACATTTATGAGCATTACCTACAATATTACTCTTGCTGGTTTCTCCTTCTCCATTACTTCAACTAATAGAAAGAATTGGGCATAAGCATACATTCAGATTGCATCTCCAAGAACTTGAAGTACAAAATTAATAGGAATTGTCACAGGAGGTTGTGTGTTCGATTCCTGTATATGTCTTTTTATTCAGATGTTATGAGAGTTAAAAGTTGTTATGTGTTATTGTTGTTTAATTAAGTGTTGTGTATGTAGTGGCAAATAAATGATATGTCTATGTCTATGTCTATGTCTTATGTTGTGTATATCAAATACACAAACTCTGCTCACTTTGAGGCTACAGCCAATCCAAACGGATTTTCCAGCGTTATTTTTACTTATTTGGGAAGGTAGAGATAGCGAATAATATGCTCTCTCCTCTCTATCTAATTATTTATCCTTCAAGTCACCGATAACCGTGTTGTTGTTTGACTTTCAGTCTGTCGGCGATCACGTAACTGATTATACCTCTATTAGATTCTATAGACTATGTTCATAAGGGAAAATTTAGGATTCTAACGGTAAAAGATTATTTCAAATCAGTCCAGTATTTTCGGAGCCTATTCAATTCAAACAACAAAGATACAAATTTCCTTTTTCAAATATAACGCGCGTTAAATCGTATCAATCCAACCAAAAACTTTAGCGACAAAACCTCTCGAGCAGTTAACCAGAGAGCATCTAAAAGTTGAGCGAAACACGACTTGTTCCAGATGAACCAGCAGTTCCCCTCCCGCCTAGAGGTATAATTAGTTCCGTGATCGCCGACAGACGGAAAGTCAAACAACAACACCGGTATCGGTGACTCGTAAACGACGAGGACATGACTGTTTTGTAGGCGAAATTAAAACTAGAAGGATAATCTATACTTCTATACTAATATTATAAAGAGGAAAGATTTGATTGTTTGTATGTTTGTTTGTTTGTTTGTTTGTTTGAATTGAATAGGCTCCGAAACTACTGGACCGAGTTAAAAAAATTCTTTCACCATTAGAAACCTTAATTTTCCGTGATGAACATAGGCTATATAATATTTTCAAAAAAGTTAGGGATCCGCATGAAAAATTCAATAATTGAACCGTGGGCTGTATATTCAACCTCTTTTTCTATTATGGCGCGTGAGAATAGAAAAAGAGGTTGTATAGCGCACGGTGCTTGCTTTTTCTCTACGGCCAGTGTCAGTTTTGGAATGTTGAGTCAATGTCAAAAACCCCAATGCTGTTAAAAAAAGTAAAGATCCGTATGAAAACTGTGAAACCCATCGTTTTAGTATGTATAATTTCTGAAATTTTTGTTTAATACCCGCGCGAAGCCGGGGCGGGCCGCTAGTATATTATAAAGAAGAAAGATTAGATTGTTTGAATTGAATAGGCTCCAATTGGCAAAATTCTTACATCATTAGCATCCTAAATTTTCCGTGATGAACAAAGGCTATAGAATATTTCCCAAACACTTAGGGTTCCTTAAATTTTTGTTAATAACCCGTGGGCCCCATAGCCAGAGAAGACCGCTAGTATATAAATAAAATTGATTGTTCAAATGTAATAATTGTGTAAGCACAAAAACACGAGTGCTATGCTTACGTATTGAACATATAGCGCATCGTTTAGGTATATTAAATAAATAGTAATAATAATAAATGATGCCAAACAATCCACACAGCATCGACTAGCCCCAAGTTAAGCAGAACTTGTGTTATGGGTACTAGATAACTGATATACATCATTATATATACAAGTACATAAATAGATAATGCTGTGGGAACTATCGGGCATTATTTATTAATTTTAATTGTTAAGATCGAAGTGAATTGACATCAATTGCAAAATGGATATAGCAAAGGGGTATAAAGTACCTGCCACGTTAAAGGTTATGAATAAGATTAAAATGTCTTCCAAGATGGGACAATGTTAATAGCTTCCGATCAAGAATATTCATAGAATAATCTCCGTTATCAAAGAAACGATATGAAACTGCTATTACGTCGTGTAAGTGCAGCTTACGCTGCTCATTGCATCCAAAGCAGGTTCAAGATGGTTACCAGTCACTTCTGATGCTATTATTTCGGAGCAAGAGTTTTTGCCGTGTGGTGCCGGCATAGAATTTCATCACCCTACTCTTCCCGTTGGTGTCAGTAGAGACTAAGGGAGACACACCGGGGGGCTGGCAGCAGCGCCCTCTGCAGAACAACTCCACCGAACTGCGATCCCCAACCCGCATGACATATGTTTATCAGGTAAATAAATTATGGGCAATCCCTAACTTTTATGAAAATATCCTATAGCCTATGTTCATCGGGGAAAATGTAGGATTCTATGGTGGATCTATGGTATAGAAAAAAACAAAACATTCCAATAGTTTCGAAGCCTATTCAATTCAAACAAACAAACAATCAAATCTTTTCTCTTTTTAAAATTAGCATAGAAGTATAGATAGATTGAGTACATTTTTATACAATTGCTTTTCACTCACATTTACGTTTACTAAGATTTTTAAATAAGTTGCAATAATTTTAAGCTTCAGTGTTAAGGATTAAAAAGCCAAATTTGTCAAAAAATACATTACATTGAAAATAGGTATGTTACAGCCATACATATATTTGATTTTCATACGTACGTATGTATGTTTAGAAAGTTAAATAAATCAATATAATTTTCAAGATTCGAGTATGTGACGAGTGTGACACGCACTTTGGAAAGGAAACTAGCGATCGCATTTACCATACCCATCAAACCAAATCCTAAATACCCCTGGAATCCCAATCCCATGGAATACTAAAATTCGGAATATGTTTTAAGCTCACCGAGAGAGATTTGAGAATGCACTACTCTATGAGCTCACCTTTATCCGAGCGAAAAATCCACGTTATAACATCGAAGCGAGTTTCCGATTAAGCCGCCCGACGGCCGACAAGGCAATAGCCCGAGCTTTATGATAAAGTTAATTAGGTAGAACATTCGTTCCCCCGAGCGTGCATATAGATGAGACCCCCTGAAAAAGGCGAAGGAAATAACAAGGAAATATCAACAGGCTACAGTCTCAGGCGTTATTGCTCGCCGGGAGAATCGAGTGTGAAGATAGCTGAACTCTGTTCTGGAATCCAAGATATTTTTTGTAAGCACAGACGCGATGTAGACAGAGTTTAAGTAAGAAAAATTTAAAAACACTGATTAATAATGACAGATAACCACAAGGTATTTGAGTATAATTTAACCACAAAGCAAAGATTTACAAACTTTAGGATAAGTTTGAAATGGGAAATGGGGAGGAGCGACGAATGCTATGATGAATGAAATCTGTCACTACTTACAATTGTTCCGAACCAGAGATCCTCTAATGATACCGAAATCATTCAATACATAATAATAATTGTTTACAATATATATCTAGGTTTCTACAACCGAGTATAAGTTTATATCAACACTCGCAGTTATGTTGTGTGGTTTTGTTGCGAAGGAAATGGTTTGATTATCGCTTTAAGAATACCTCTGCGAATGAACTAGTTTGTCTTTGTTTATGTTACAAAGATTGTAGAATCCATCCTAATTCATAGTGTCTGAACCTAAAGCATTGCTATTTCTCACTCTCACTTCTTCTATTCTACATTAATAGAATAAATGATATTGAAATCTGAGCGGGTTAAAGTGCTACCAGTTCTATAACGCCCAGTATAAAACAAATAGGAGTTACCACGCTTGATTTCTTAAAACGTTTCTATCATACACTGATTCAGAACACCGGATTAAATGTTCTTTGTTTCGTTTCAATTTGAAAGTGCGAAAGCATAAAACACATAACAACACCCGAGGTGTACACTGAACACCCCGAGTAGTTCGCCTTAATCTCACTAAGTGAATTACTCGTCCGTCGGACTCCCAACGGTGTGGCAATACCCTAACATTGACCGTAATGGACACCTGATTGCCACTCCGTATGTTTACTTTAAATATTCGCAGGGACGCGTCAAATAAAGTGATTGGTGTGATGAAATACGATTGACATCTTAGTCTTATTGAGATGTATCATACATACTTCTTCGAATCGCCTTGCCTTAAAGCTGGGGAGCATCGAAGAAAAAAGTTTCACTGTCTAGTTCTATGCAAGCCATTGATAGGAAAATATATCCCATCTGTAAGTAATTTCGTTCTGGAAGCATGAAATCTTCATCAAATATAAAAGTATTTCAAACGTGAGATATCAGACGTGTTACGCAGTTCACGATAGAACGTCATAGGTGTTCTCTCGTAGCATAACAAAAGATGAAGTACTATGTCGTTTATTAAAACTTTATTATAGAAACAACAAAATAACATAAGGTGTTATTTACTCGTACTTAATGTCCTTTGAACAAAGCGGAAAACTCATAGACCGGCGCAAAACAATACAAAAAATAAGTCGCAAAAAATCTCATTTCACAAGGAACAAAGCACGAATATCTCTAACTAATCTCTTAAACTGCACCCTGAATAAAAATAAAGTTTTCTCAATTAGATGCAGCGAAAGAACGTACGGGCGAAGTTTCAGCTTTCAGCCAAGATAAAACTGAAAACTGAACTCTGTTACCCGACGGCGGATTAATAATAAAGGAGGTACCTAAGATTTGGATTTGATAGTTGAACAAAGTTATAGAAGACTGGAGCTTCGATGACGAAAACTATCGCGAAATTGATAGCTTTGTAGATAGGTTGTCGATGAACGTAGAAATTTCGTTTAAAGAACACGGCTACTTATTTTACTAATTGTTAACAAATCAATGGAAAACGTAAACAGGAGAGATAATAAGGTACATGTTACATTAGTGAGTATAACAATAAAATCCACAACAAAATTAAATCCAAAATTCAATACTCAATCGGCGAATCGATAAGCAATTGGAATATAATTTAAAACAACGCTCAGTGGGCTTTATATTTCAACGCAGATATTACATCTTGTCATAAATTGGTTTATTGCTTCCTCGAAAACGCATACCGAATGACATTCAACATCGAAAATGCAATATCCACGATAAATATTTGCATGAAACGTTAAGTAAAATCGAATATTGTCGTATCCAATAACATGAACTCGATTCCAATAACGCCGTAAGTTCCCATATATGAAAACTTGATTGCAGTAAGAGGAAATAATAAAAGTATTAGCGGTGGAGAGGTCCAAGTATCAACCGAGGAAGAACCAAACAAACTTAGGAAGTTGTTAAAACTCTCCACAGTGAGTCGTTACCTCCACTAGACACTAACTCTTATTACAAACTTGTTCAGGCATTCCGATAGAAGTAACTCACATCTCATAACTCGAAAATGTTATCTTCTATAATTTACTAAAAGACATCAATAATCGAACAACTTGTTTGAACTTATAAACGATCAATTGCTGGATGGTAGGAAAATAAAATAACGATAAGAATAAGAATATTTGCAAAACGCAGGTAATTATAATGAGAACTTTTCTCTACCAAAGAATTATCTACAAAGAAAATTACTTTCGTCTTGCAAATTGAATAAAACAGGTGAGGATTTAAAGAAACCTGTAAAAATAATCAACTTCACTCAATTGCAGAGATGAAAGAAGGCAAGATGAACATCAAACCGAATTACATTTCAGGGCACCGCAGCGAGCTGAAATGCAATAAGAAAGCACTCTGGTTAATTTTCCAGCTGTGTCGGACCGGGCTGGCTTTAACCTGCATCCTGCTGGTTGCTATAAAGACACTGCTTTGTGTTACTTTACACCGGCCTTTTACGCAAAATAGCCTTTATTGCGCGGTAGTTAAGTGTAACGTGGATCGGAAGCAGAGCCTGATCGCTTTGCTTCCATATTGTACGCGCGCTTAACGAGTTTTGTGCACGCTTGACATATTTAAGAGCTCGTTTTTAACACTACTGACGAAATAGTAGGATTCTATGAGCAGGAGATGTTAAAAACAGTGAAATATTTTTCAATTGCACTGTTGTTGTAATCTACGTGAGCGCTCAAGGCGAAACTGGCAAAGCTGTACCGAGACAAATTATTAAGATAATCACATCGCCTGCTGTGGTAAAAAATCACTACAAAGGAAAACGAGGGACAATAAGCCGGCGCTATTCTTTATTAACTGTCAAAGAAACAAATTGAAAAAGGTTTCAGCTTTTATGGGAAACTAAATAAAATGGATAGCGCCGCGCAAAAATACATCAATTAGCAGGTTGTATGGCATCGATGCGAGCATTTTTACAAATCTGGTTTTCTCATCAGGTTGGATTTACTGCTATATAAGGACAGGATTTTTAGAACTTGATGTAACTTAATCATACCTTAAGAAAACTTATGAACATGTTTGTGTATTCTTATTTTTTTTAGCATACATGTCAACGTTCTGAGCAGCTCTGCTCAGAGTACGTACAAAGTTTGTTGTTCAACGAAAAAGAAAAATAATATTACTAACGAGAACTAAGAACAACTCTCTTATAATTCAGAACAAAAACAGATATTTGAAACCTAGGCATACAGCCCAATTACATCTGTCCAATACAGTGAATCAAAGCAATAGAAACCTCCATTCTATAAACTCCAGTCTAGTACCAACGTGCAATATAAAACCCGTAACACGCGACAAGGGTTACCAGTAAATTATTCGGCGCAGTGTATCATGACAAAGCACTGTCACCACACCACGAGCCCGGAATATGCATAGCTGTCGAGGTTGCGCGCACAAATGTACTAGCCTCGCATTACACGTGACATGAACTGATGCGCTCATTATTTTCGCAAGCGGCTTTGGATAGAGGTTAGGTCAGTGGGATTTGGAAGCGAGTTACATAATGGCGATATGTGTGTGATGTGGAATTGTTCAAAGTATTGTAAAGAGAGAAACGATACATGGCGGTTGACAAGCTTGTTGAGAAAAATGTGCATATAAGGAAAACTTCGGTATTCATAGAATTGGCGGCACGTAATTATTAGATATTAGGTCTATATACAGGTCCTCTACTTCCACAAGAGGACGAAAAATTGGGGTATAATAACAATAAGACTTTTATTTCTTATCTTTTAATACTGTATTGTATGAAAGTTAACTTGCCGTTTTGCATATTTTGTAAGCCTATTATCCTAAGTCAGCTCAAAATGAAGGTATCGATTTCATAAATCTGACAAATGTAAATATCTGGCTGTGGATTACAGAAAACAATCAATAAATAATTATGCCTTTCTTGGACCACCAATTCAGATATAAATGTGGATTCCAATTACGGTCACAAGCCTGTGCCTTAAGCTTAGCAAGGCACGCTTAATTTTCTGAAAGTAAACAATACATGCGGTTAATTTTATAAACCCTTTAGGGGCGCTTAGTCCGGCATCCTAATCATCCAGTCTAATGTGCGTCTGGTGAAACAATAGACGACGATGCGTCGCGGACACGGGAGACGCCGATGACGGCGCATTAAAATGAAATCCATACGGGGGTGATTGATGACAGAGGCAAACAGCGGCGCGCCCGGCTTGTCCAATTTACTGTCACCGCGTGGCTTATAGCGTGGTATAGCTCTGCACTTTCCTATACGAGATATACTGGATTTCGGCGGTTACATGGAATGTTCCGACTGAAAAAGTTTATGTAGTTTTCGTTTGGTTTAATTCACTGTCAACGATTGTGAACAAATGTCTTAGTGGCTCTTCGTACCCGAAATTCGAGATAGCCTGGATTTCAGCGTTTCCGTGGAATGTTTAAAAAGCGAGGACGAAAAGTAGTCGCAAATACACACATCAAAAAAGTCTAAGCAACACAAGTCTTCGCTGGAATATTTTTTTTTATTTGTTATAAACAAATTATTACAGGCAGTCCGTCTGAACAGCACCCAGGCCGAGGGCGTAGTACCACTCGTCGTCAAGACCGATACATCCAAATAACATGTAGACGTGAACCAAAGCTGACTGCCCAAGAGATCGCATCAAGGCTACAGAATGCTGATGGTCCCGCTATTTGTCCCCAAACTGTGCGAAACAGACTGCGAGAGTATGGTCTACGTGCACGTCGTCCAATCAGATGCCCACAGATCCGTCACGGAAATCGAGCTCGTCGTATTCAATGGTGCAGACCACGCGTGCTATGGCCGCAAGAACGATGGGACCAAATTTTGTTCTGCGATGAATCTCGATTCGGTTTCAAGCCTGATACGAGAAGAATGAGGGTATATCGTCGCTCAGGAAATGCTGAACGTCTAAGATGTGTACAGGAAGAAAGATTTGTGTAAAAAATTTGAAATATTCAAAATTTGTAGGTGTTGCTTAGACTTTTTTGATGTGTGTAGTTCAGGTAGTTTTCGTTTGGTTCAATTCAATAATTGAGAACAAATTTCTAAGTATAGCTCTGCGTAGACGAGATTTCGGAGGTTCGAAAATTAACCGTTAGCGTCATTGGTGTTATTTTAGGTGCCACAAAATTTAACTAATTAGACAGTAAGAAATTGTGCAACATAAAACCGGCAAGTGCGAACCGGCGGACGAACGGACGGACTGACGGACAACGGAGGCTTAGTAATAGGGTCCCGTTTTCAAACGAAGGTCTATCAGATATAAAATCCCCTTTTGTGTATAGAACCCCAGTAAAAAGTATGGCATATATTAAACATTAATTAAATTTTATCTATCAGTTAGCTTCATTATCTGCGACGGGTAATGCAGTTGTTTCGACGGCACTGCAATGATTCACAATGTACGAAATTTTGGGTAAGAGCGAAATCGCAATTCAAAGATTTTATTTGAAAACGAATTTGTGAACAACAAGAAGGATGGTAAAGTATATAAATCGTTTCTTCTCCCACGCACCTAATCTCTCTACTAACCACTTTCTAATAAAATTTCTTGGAAAACCTTATTTGAATGTAGGAGTTATAACTAAGTTTAACAACTGGGACTCTTTGAGTTTTCAGAGTGATAGGTATATTCTATAATATTACCGTTTCGATTTATTCCGTGTGTATATAGTGTGCTCCAAACGGTGAGCTTTGCTCCTAAGACGGTTGAAGTCCCGAATAGAATATGCTAGAGATCGCTTTGGCAACTCAAACGGATTATGGTATTGGAGCGACTCTATCGCCACATCTTAGGGCAAATCCTGTTGTACAAACACTTGTATTTTTATATTTTTATAACCTTACGTATGATCAAAAGAGGATTAAAAGACATTCACTTAAGATGAACAGCTTTGGTCCCTGTTTCTAAGAAACTCGAATGTCTCGAACTAGAAATGGTTTATTGATCCCGAAAATTCGGGAATTTAGTTATCTGTATACTTATGTCACTATTCCTATCGGTGTTTATAAGGGTAACTATAAAAGTTTGACAGGAAACTAGGTATTTTTGTTTTAGATAGGTTACCAGAGCGCCGTGTTGTTCGGAGGCGGCCGATACAAACAGTATGTTGTCAAATTGAGTAGTAAGGAGGCGGCTCAGGCCGGGTCTTCGAAACCTCTTATGTTAACTTTCTTACAAAGAATTAGTATTAAGCATATTCAATAAAAATAAAATAACAAAAATTGCATTTTTCATACGGAACCCTAACTTTTTTGAAAATATTCTATAGCCTAAATCCATCACGGAAAATTTAGGATGCGAACGGTGAAAGAAATTGCAGCGATAGCAAATCTGCTGCAAGTAACTGCGGCTACTTTGGCTATATCGTCACTCCAGCGTTTTGGTGGTCGGCCTGGCCTGTGCTTTTTATCGATTGTGTACCAGTTTGTAACTGTTTTAGCCCATTTGTCGTCTGTAGCTCGTTGAATAGCATATTCAAGCTCATAGAAAGCTGGCGAACAAAAGATCGTTCGGTTGATGACGTCATCAAAGTCGCTGGGCACGCCTGGATGTGAAAGGCAGGAAGAGGAGGCTGGTAAAAACTAAGAATCCAGCAATGGGTGACATAGATAAATGCTATGATGATTATGATGATGACAAGAATTAATTTTTTAAATTAAAGATATTTTTAAAATAATTACAATAAAAACTAAGACAATACGATTAATATACGATACCACTTGAAAAACAAATTGACGAAGCTTATATCAATGATGAAACGTGTTTTACCGCCTCGGGACAAATATTTGTATGATCTGCAGATATTTTTTCAGGGTGTTCTGGTCGTATATGTATAATAAAAATATCTATATATACAATAATATTGTATTATGTATGTCAGTCATCTAGTGCAGACAACACAAGCTCTGCTCAGCAGGCCTAGATGATGCCGTGTGGATTGTCCGGCATAATTTATTAAAGCCAAGGTTCCACTTTCGATCTACAGATGATATCCTATTAGTCTACGCAGTTTGAACTCTTCTCGCTAAAGTTTGCAGATTCTAACAGTATTGCTGCATCGGACAGCGGGTACAAACAAAATACCGTACCATTGTATTTACGGGAACGGCAAATTAAATCCCCATTTGTACACCAAAGGGGGATGAAGACTAAGGTGGTGATACACTGATTGGTCTAAGTGTCGGTCGTGTTTTGTTTAACATGAAATATGCTTCACGGGCATTCAATTTATTTGTTAACTGTGAAATACAGCGTATTCTTTGATAAGCTTATGTATTACGATTTGAAATTCTAAAGCTGTCTAAAAGTTTGTTTTTATGGATTTCGTATAACTTTAATGGTTGTGAATCTGAGTAATGTTGTCGATTAACTTTAATTGCGAGAGTAAGTCAAATTTAAATTAAATATGTATAACAGAAACGGTCATAACGATGATGCCCGTTTCACAACCACGGTGACGCAGCTGACAGACCTACGAGGCGGGAGGTTGCCGGTTCTATGCCCGCCCCAGGACAAATGTTTGTACGATTTACAGATATTAATCTATGGAGTCTGGTGATCTGGTGATGCCGTGTGGTGCCGGCATAGAATTTCACCACCCCAACTCTTCCCGTGGGTGTCGTAAGAGGCGACTAAGGGAAACACAGCGGGGGGCGGGCAGCAGCGCCCTCTGCAGAACAACTACACCGAACTGCGATCCCCAACCCGCATGCCCAGCGTGGGGATTATGGGCAATAACCCCCAAATAATGATGCCATCTATGGCGCTCATTAGGGGAGGCCTATGTCCAGCAGTGGACTATTATAGGCTGGTGATGTTGATGGTGTTGAATCTATGGAGTATTAATAGTATCAGTTATCTACGCTGTACCTGTTACGTAACTGTCATAGATACCATAAAAAATATAACCTTTTTATTAATAAACACTATCAATGTATTTAGTACTCACAACACAAGCTCTGCTTACCTTGGGACTAGATGACGCTGTGCAAATTTTCCAGCATTATTTATAACTTTTATATATTTAACAAATTGAGAGTCTACAGGAAAATCTACACCCAAAACCTAAATAACCTACACGCCCTGTAAGTATTGTCTATCAGAATCTATAACAAATTAAGAGTCTATAGGAAAAATCTACACCTAAAACCTAAATAACCTACACTCCCAGTGTGTCACCACCCTCAAAGGGGGAGGTAATCCACGATCGTGTCCGGATCCATTGTAGCCCAGCCTGGACTACCGGAGATTACGGGCTTCCCAGAACGGAGAATCTACGAGTTTTGCAAATTAATAACCCATATTGTTGAAATATTCTCAATTGATTCGTCTATACTAATATTATAAAGAGGAAAGATTTTGATTGTTTGTTTAAGTTGAATAGGCTCCGAAACTAATGGACCGATTTGAAAGTTCTTTCTATATTAGAATCCTAAGTTTTCACAGATGAACATAGAATATTTTCAAAAAAGTAAGGGATCCGCATGAATAATTCCATAATTAAACCGTGCGCTATATATTCAACATCATTTATTATATTATTATAGCTCCGCTGCTTGCTTTTTCTCTACGGCCAGTGTCAGTTATGAAAATTTTGTTTAATACCCGTGCGAAGCCGGGGCGGACCGCTAGTGCTTCTATAAAGGCGTAATCCGTCTGAGGTGCAGTTTAGGTGATTGCATTTTTTGCATCGTTTCCGCTTTGAATGTATATGAGAACTTTTATCCTCGAGTATGCAGTTATACCAAAAAAACAAAATTATTTATTTGCCAATTAACTCAAGAGATAAGTACATTATCAACCACACAAACCCCACAGCATCATTTAGCCCCAAGCTAATTATGACTTGTGTTATGGGTACTAGATAACGGATATTCGTAAGACAACATACAGGGTGTCCCATGGCTATGCCACATGGAGCGATACTATGTCATTTAACAAAAAATTCCTTAGGATTTCCTTATGATGAAGCATTTCGAACGGCTTAGTAAAATAATTATTTTTCTCGTGTAGCCCATGTTACTATCAAAAAACTATGAATGCGTCAAAAACAAAGTGTTTATTTCCTTTAGATCTTACAGGGCCCTTGGACACGTCCGAAAACACAAATTACATAAAAGTTTTGATTAATTGTTCACTTCAATATTTTAGTGACGACCACTGTGGCACGGTGGGCGAAGGTCCGCCTGCGACGCAGGAGGTTGCGGGTTCGATTCCCGCCTCGGGACAAATATTTGTACGATCTACAGATATTTTTTCAGAGGTTCTGGTGGTTTTCTATGTATGATAAAAAAATTCTATCTATTAAATAATATTGTATTACGTATATCAGTCATCTAGTACCCATAACACAAGCTCTGCTTAGCTTGGGGCTAGATGATGCGGATTTTCCAGCATTATTATTATTATTATTTTTTATATTCTATAGCCTATATTCATCATGGTAAACTACTGGTTCTAGTAGTTTCGGAGCTTATTAAATTCAAACAAATAAACTAACAATCAATTCTTTCCTCTTTATAATATTATTCAAAACAAAGAAAGACAACAGACAATCTAAAAGTAAAGGAAGTATAAAGTGTATCCTTATCGTTATGAGCGATCTCTTCAAGGCAACCTTGGGATGGACTGGACCTTAAGGAACAATAGAGACGTTAAGTAAAGCAAAACCTACCTACGTATTATATGTACATAGTTAGCTCCTAAGTAATTTTCTATGTAAATTTTTGTTGCTAATAAAATAATTTTATATTTGTATAATACTATTATCAAATGGAGAGGAATTATCATTGGCGAAATAATAATTCGCCACGCAAACCAACCAATCTCATTATGGTGTTATGATGACCGCAAACAGGGCAATGGCAAATCAAATCATGATTATCGACTTCTGATCCCCATAACAGCAGCTTTTCAAATACTAGAGCTACCTTATATTGCTAAGGTAGCGTTTCATCAGCATATAATTTTTATGTTTTATAAGAATATTTTTTTAAAATTAGTTTTAAGTAGTAATTTGAATATAGTTACTTAATTGATTTATGTTAATAATAATAATTTTTAACTTATCCTTAGTACACTCCCTGCGTTTCTGCAAATAATTATTTCCATCTAAATCATCGCCCTGTATGTATATACCTAAAAGAAAGTCGTGTTAGTAAAACTATTTATAACTCTAGAACGGCTGAACCGATTTGGCTGAAAATTGGTTAGGAGGCAGCTTAGAATCAGGAGGCGGACTAAGGATCCCGACTTTTTATCTCGGTGTCATGTTCCCGCATATTTTTTGTTTTTATTTATTTTTTTTTTGTAAAAAAAACCTTACGAAGCCATCACGGACCGCTAATTAGTTCATAATCCCCTTAGTGTCCAAAACACGAGCACTACAAAAACTTTCGTAGTTTGAATAATTTATTACGGACGTTAGCGGGTTAACTACGAACCTTCTTTGTGTTGGAAGAACACCAACGATTAATAAGGTTCGAATAATAGGTTCCTTTTTAATCCGCTAAACCCCTGTACACTTCTGTATGTTCATTATGAATGTTAACTATCCATGCTTACTTTGGTTCTATATATTTGTGAATGTACGAGTAGGTGCGCGAAATGTAGGTATAAATCAATATAATCTTTCTCTCTCAATCTGTGAATTGTGCGGCATTATTTGTTTATTTATACTAAAGCAAATATTCTCCAATACTTTCAAACGAATATGGACATAGAGGAATCAAAGCGCAGCGCGGCTGCACTCCATTTGATTGAGGATTGTTTTCCGATGGGTGTTAATGCCTTCAGCTATGCGAGCTGAATTCTCCGGCGCGTTTCGTTGCTGCTATAGATAAAAGGAGTTGTAATGTACTGACAATAGCTACCGTTACATAGCTTTCCAAGCAAAAATGCCAAAAATTTGCGGCCCGAGACGTGCTCAAATCATGAAAAGAAGATTTTTTGCTTCCATACGCAAAAAAATCTTCTCTCGCAATACTATCTCCTGCCTAAGAAGTGGACTTATTCGGGGGCTTAGAGAAAAGTGGCAGTGGACCGGCCACATCTCGCTAAGAACTGACAAACGCTGGGGTCAAAGTGTTCTTCAGTGGAAACCGCGACTAAGCAAACGTAGCGTAGGGTGCCCTCCGGATAGTCGGAATGACGACCGGCTAATAACTACAGACAGATACTGGAAGCGGCAAGCTGAAGACAGTGCTAAAGCGCTCATTAGGGTAGGCCTATGTCAAGCAGTGGACTAACAGCTGATGATGATGATGTAATATATTGAATTAAGTATATCAGTCATCTAGTACCCATAACACAAGCTCTGCTCTAGGACGATGATGCTGTGTGGATTGTCCAACATTATTTATTTATTGAAGTAAAAGGCTTTACTATAAAACTTAATAGTGATCAAGGCTAGGGAAAATAACCATAGGAAGAGCACAAAATCAGACATACGCAAAGCTATGTAACATATTTTATTTGATTTTTAACACAGCCTTGAATAAATCATGCAGTGTGCACATATTTAGCGATACAATCTAGATAATATTGAGTCTTTTTGTAATGTTTTGATTGTGTTTTGTTTTGTGTGCCAAATAAATAAATAAACATACCACTCTGGCACAATTCTATGCATTGGTATTCAGAAGAGGATCTAGTACGTGCAAGGCGGGAACGTAATGCCGTTTGCAAACAAAAATATAACCGAAATAGCGCGCGCCCCTCTTCACCTGTTAGTATTGTTTTCAATGTGCACTTGTTTCCTTCTTGCCAAAATAGGCCAAATGATCAAACGCGATAGTACAGTATGTTATGTACATATGTGTGGTGGCAAATATATAAAAAAAAAAATATAAGGAGGAAACGAAAGTCTGTCGGATCTAAATGTACGGTCTATGTGACCGTACATTTAGATCCGACCGTATTCCGTTTTACAGGATCATTTTATAACTTATCTATTATATCTATGAGCAAGTATTTTGGAAACATAATATTCCGGATTCAGTAAATAGTATGAATACGACAAAATATACACGATCTGTTTTATCGGATCGAAGCTGCACAGAGCGTGGTACGATCGCCGTCAGTTGCGAAGGATCCGTTGAAACAGACTTTCTGTGTGAACGAACACTAAAGCTGAATAATTGAAACGTCCATGAAACGGAAGACAGCAATCTAGATAACGGACCTTTTTAAATATGCCGAACCTCGGCCGCACTCCACAAACGGATTGAGAATAATCCCTTCGGCAGTAATTTTTAAGAGTTGAGCGGCAAAGACCCTGCTGGCACGATACCATCGTAGTAGATTGAAATTTAAAAAGCGTAAGCCTCCCTGAAATGACGGGTAAAAGGAACTTGGCTCAGATAAGAAATTAAGAAGACATATTTTTCGATCCATAAATACTTTCGAGACGAAAAGAATGTCTGCTATTCGCAGTTCATTGAATCTTGTCAGCTTATCAATTTACTAACATCGTATAAAATATCCATCCGACAAAAACAAGACTCGCTTTTCGCATTAAAGAAATATGCGTCAAATATTGAGTGCGATAACAAGTACTTTACGAGTTTTCTTCATAAATACTCGTAGTTGAGAGAAATCAGCTAAGCGGATAAAACGTCGCGCTGCATCTTCGAGTAAACAGGTTGTTGTTTATTTAGTTACACGGTTACTTGGACTAAAGTTGAAACTAGAGGCAGCGACTTGTAACACCTCGCGACTCCCAGAATTTCAAATCAAAGTGTCAGACAGTCGCGGATAAAGTAGCTCCCGTACGAAGCGACAGGCAAACAGATTTCGCGAAACGTACCGGTGCAATATGTAGTGGTTGAATTCGAAAGTTGTCTGAAGCCGTACGGAGTAGACTCCAGGAGCGATATTAATCAGAGGATATGCAATGCGGGTACACGAGCTCAACTTCAAGATTAGAATTTCAGTACTGGCTCCTAACAATAATTGAGTCAGACGAACTGCAATTCGGTTTACAACTTTCCCCGGAATGGATGCGATGTACAGCTGTACAAATATTGTTATATTGGTTTTATGACAGACTATGGTTTCTGGATTAGGCGAATTTGACGTTAAAGGTCTAAATAATAAAAGTTTAGGTACCTAGGAACGGTTGTAGTTGAGCATTTATTGTAGCACAGTCAAATTTTTTATGAGAAATAAACATCTTTAATACAAGTTACATCTTTAATACAACATTTGTATTCCAACGTGATAGACAAATAAGTGATATCAAAGTTCTTCGATAAATCGCCTCGGTCCGAAACTGTCCCGAGCACATGTTAAATGTTAGATCTAATACTGATCTAAACGAACTCGTTTATTCGTAGGCCGCACCCAAACAACCCTCGAGTTAACCCTACTCGCAACTGTATCAATCGATCATTTGTTCCGCAGGACTCGGGTTATAGCCTTTGTTATTGTTTATCGAGTACATAATAAACGCTTTGTTATTGTTTACATAGATGAAATTCGGCCTACTTCGCGAACTTATGAATTCTGTACTATAACTACTCATTCTGGGTGTGCCCAATTTCCATTTCCGTTTCGTATTGAAACAATGTAAGATATAAAGCAAATCGAAATATTTTTGCTAGAAATTCTACGAAATTCACAGATTTCTTTTTCGGACTAACATCAGGCAATTAAATGTACATGTACAATGTGCCTTACATTTTAAGAAAAATATTGAACACACCAATAAAACAAGATCCGTCAAGTAGGAGTTTAAATAGCGCGCAGAGGATTCCGAAGTTTAGGCGATAATGTATACAAACACTATAAGTACCAGTTACTTCTGAGATTTGGGAGTAGGTAGACCTCCTGGTTTGAATCTTTTCGATGTGTTTTAAAAGTTGGAAACTTAGACAATTTTCAAAAAAGAAACCCTTTTAAAATTTCACCCTGACAATATGAAGTTACTAAAACTTAATTGACTGAATTTTTTATTTATTCTGTACAAGCGCACGAAATGTATTATTATTTATAATTTCATGTTAATATCTACTACAGTAGTTGATGAGATATTAAAGATTGAAAACAGGACGGCAAAAAGCAAGACCGATGCAAGATAGGGTTTCAAAACCGATCTCGAAACCCCAAAAACATGAAAACAGGGCAAAGTTCTATTGTTGCCAGCGTTAAGCGGCCAATTACGATCGTCATAGCAATGATCATAAAGAACAGCTTTCAGACGATTTAAGAACCTCATATTTGCCAATAAAGAAGCATGTTTCTTTGAATCTCCGCGATCTCGGAATAATACCACATAACGAGCCATTTTACAAAAGAAAACATCGCGAAGAGTACACCTACAAATCAACTCGTTAGTATAAATATATTCCTATTATAAATCTTTCGTGGGAATATAGGTTTTAAGCGTTGTTCGGAACTCATATAATAAGTTCTTGGGACTAGTGAAGAATATGACGTGAATGGTTGGCAAAGAACTGTTAATAGTCAGGGGTTAGGGGGGACTCGATGTAACCATTTGACGTCCCCCCAGGTATCTTACATGATAGAGCGAGGTGGGTGAATATTAAAAAGCTAGAATAAAAACAAGGAATCCTAAGCGAAAACTAGTATGATGCCGCTCACACTCAGGGGCTGCAAGCTTACTCGGGTGCAAGTGTAACAGAGAAAACCTGCAAAAATATATGTGGGTCAAAAGTATCTTCCTTCATGTGGCCGAAGCACGGGCGTAGCTGGAGTGGGCGGCAGCGGTGGCGTCTGCGAGGCGCAACAGATGCCCCGCCCCCCTTCCTACCCCCTGTCGCTAGTCACGCAACAAGCGCCACTGCTCGACTTACTTGTTGAATCGACCGACCTAGTAACGTTTAAGACTTGGCTCACGAAAATCTCAGTATAGATTGTGTGCGATAATGGTGGACGGAAATGCAGAGACTGGCGGAGCGTAGCGGGCGACAATATGGCGCCTGACGCGCCACTCACCTCACGACGACAGTCTCTAGTCCTACGTGATCTCTATTGAAAGTAATGTCGATTTCTGGTGTCTACTGAACGCCTAGGACGGAAACGGTGGCGGGATCGTTGCTTGCCACGGAACAAATATTTGCTAATATTTGTTTTCAAATTTCTGAATGCAACTTAAAATTGTATTGATTTCGAAATTGTCCCCATAAGAGAATCTCTGCTTACTTTGTCAATCGATGATGCTGTGTGGATATGCCAACATATCTTTAATTTCAAGTTACCTATGTTAATAGTAATTAGTGAATCTACACGCTGGAAAAGAGCATTGGAATAAAATCCATATTTTATGGTAGGCTATATAATGTTTTCAGAAACTAACTTAACTAGTTGGTTTCATCCACATCCCTCTAAATCTATTAATTGAGAGAATCAGAGCAACATACAAAATAGGTAGGCAGCGTAAAATGTACACACCTTTTGAGTATGCACTGGTACTTAACACAAGAGCTCTTTTGGTGAGTACGCACTTGTCTGCTCGGTTGTACGTAGCACTTCGCCCCGCAAAGGAAACTTGGTTGAGCTTTCTGACATCTTACTTATGTGTGTGGTTGTACGGGAGTAAAATTTAAAGATTTTCGTCTTTGTGTCTAGTTAAAGTTGATGTCAACCGGTCCGATCCGAAAGTAACGATCTAATATCGGAAATCAACTTTTGAGTCTACTTCAGAGTACACAATGCCGGTAACAGAGTACACTCGACTACATAATAAAAATTACATTTTAAAATTCGAACTTCATTAAATTTTCATCAGGAATACAAGAACACTTTTTGAAGATATCTTAGACAATAAAACTCACCAACAAGCGCCAAAATGACTGTCAGCAGAGGTGCAGCTGGGAAGGAAACTGTCACGTTGAACTCCAGCATTTGAAGCAGGTCAACTGAAACAAAATTATTCATTTAGTCTATAAATTATCAGATTATCTAGATAATAAATAAAAGTTTGGGACGATTTTCATTCCAAATTGAAAACTTACAACTTAACAAGGTAAAGGTTTTCTGTTCGCATTTGTACTTCACCTTAAAAAGATTGAAGTGAACAAAAACCGAAGTGATCACTTTATTTCACAGTATTACTTTTGTAATTTGTATTTTATCATGTGTCCAAGAGTTATATTATGTGTCTGACTTTACTTCCGTTTGTAGAATGGCTAGGCGGTTCACAAGACAGCTTCGTTCAATTAAATTCAAATGCCGTTGAGCGATCAACGTTCAAAATTATGTATAAACGTCACTTTTAATGTCCAAGGTTTTTGTGCACGCTTGGCATTCTGCAATCGACTGATTCCACGATCCGAGAGCGGCCTATTTTCATTATCCGTGGCGATGGGTAAAAGTAAAACAAATTTTATTATATTTTGAACCGATAGCTGACACAGCTTATCAGCGCCAGCGTCTTGGGGACGGTTCCGACTGGTGTTCATATGGATTAGTTGGGTTACCTGAGGATTGTTCGCAACAGACATCAGTTAGTTAATTTCATTCACTCGTAATATTTAGTTTTTTATTATTGTAACTAATTTTTTTGTATTGATGTTGTAAGCCTAGCTGGCAAACTAGAGATACTATAATATATTTGACATAAGACCAATATTAATGTAATGTTACACCTAGTTTACAACAATAAATTCTTTATCTTTATCTTATCTTTATCTTATCTTATTTGTTTATTAAATTAAAATTTTCTTAGTTTGTTAATATTTTTAATAAATAAAAGCTTAGGTCATACAAATCGGAGAATGGAGAATCTGTGGACAGTATTGGTTCCATAAAAAATCACGCCGAATAGAGCGACTGCTGGCAGCGTCGCGATACGACGGACGCCTCGTAGTACTTCTACGGCGTAGCAATGTCTACGATGTGGGAGCCACTACGACGTAGCAGTGTCTACAATGCGGTAGCCTCTACGACGTAGATCTACAATTTTATATTCGATTTTGTCATAGCGATACTATGTATTTTAATAATGCTATATCTGTTTGTTTTGCCCCACTGTTAATGATGAAACTATTTTAGATTTGCAAACCTTAGCTGTTACAATACCCTAGTTAACCGCAGAACGAGTTAACAATGAAAAACCTCAGTACTTTAAGAAGGGGATTGAGTATGACGTCATCTCTCATGCTTTCCCGCTCATATTGACTTGACATTGGCTCAGCAAGACGGCATGATGATGTTATTCTTTTTATAGAAATATTTATAACAATATTAGAACCGTGGCAATCTTTGTTTAAACATCTATGTTTTATTCTATTTATTGAAGATGTCACAATTCTAATATTACTGAATATTATATTAGGTCCTTACATATGAAATTGGCGTTTTTCGTACTGGCCACTTTAATCACAAATTTCTCCTCTTTGGAAGCGGATCCATCGCAAACCACGTCCGAGTTAGCTGCAGGCTGCGGTGTTAGTGATAAAACTGTTTTAATTCACTTGAAGCAAATTGGGAAGATTAAAAAGCTTGAAAGGTGGGTACCTCACGAATTGACTGAAGCAAACCGGCAAACGCGCGTCGACTGCTGCGTTACATTACTAAACCGGCACAATAATGAAGGTATTTTAAACCGAATCATTACCTGTGATGAAAAATGGGTTCTTTACGATAATCGGAAGCGCTCAGCGCAATGGTTGGATCCTGGCCAGCCAGCCAAATCCTGCCCCAAGCGAAAATTAACCCCAAAAAAGTTACTTGTAAGCGTTTGGTGGACTAGTGCCGGTATTGTTCATTACAGTTTTCTCAAATCTGGCCAGACTATTACGGCTGATGTCTATTGTCAGCAATTGCAAACCATGATGGAAAAGCTAGCGGCTAAACAACCTAGGCTGGTCAATCGCTCCACGCCACTGCTGCTTCACGACAACGCTAGACCACACACTGCGCAACAGACGGCTACTAAATTAGAAGAGCTTCAATTGGAAAGTCTAAGACATCCTCCTTACTCCCCGGACCTTGCTCCAACAGATTACCATTTTTTTCGAAATTTGGATAACTTCTTGCAAGGGAAAAAATTCAACTCCGATGGGGCAGTCCAAATCGCCTTCAAAGATTTTATTGATTCCCGTCCGACTGGTTTTTTTAGTAAAGGGATCAATGAACTACCTATAAGATGGCAAAAGTGCATAGAAAATAATGGTTCATACTTTGATTAATTAAATATATTATATTAAAAAATATTCGACTTTTTGTTCCTCCCATACAAAACGCCAATTTCATATGTAAGGACCTAATATTATTGTAGGGTAGTACAGGCACCTATATTACAGGCTTTATCAGTGTTTTTTTTCCTTCATAATGTCAGACTAATTGTGTATCTATACTAATATTATAAAGAGGAAAGATTTGATTGTTTGTTTGTTTGTATGTTTGTTTGTTTGAATTGAATAGGCTCCGAAACTACTGGACCAATTTGAAAAATTCTTTCACCATTAGAATTCTAAATTTTCCGTGATGAACATAGGCTATATAATATTTTCAAAAAAGTTAGGGATCCGCATGAAAAAATCAATAATTGAACCGTGCGCTGTATATTAAACCTCTTTTTTCTATTATGGCGCGTCATAATAGAAAAAGAGGTTGAATATATAGCGCACGGTGCTTGCCTTTTCTCTACGGCCAGTGTCAGTTAAGGAGTGTCGAGTCAATGTCAAAAACCCCAATGCTGTTAAAAAAAGTAAGGGATCCGTATGAAAACTGTGAAACCCATCGTTTTAGTGTGTATAATTTCTGAAATTTTTGTTTAATACCCGTGCGAAGCCGGGGCGGACCGCTAGTTTGATATATTTTTATTTAGAATAAAATATACTATTCTTTAAGTACGCGGGTTATAACAGCTGCAATGATAAGAGAGGGATCAGCCCACCTAACATGGAGTAAATTTCAATGAATAAATAATAAAAATGATTCGTAAGTATAAGGCTATGAAGATGATTTTCACTCACTAGCAAGGTGACTCGTCCAAAACAGCTAAGTGTTTAGATGGTTCGTTTCGTGCCATCCGTCACCCGAAGCTTCCTTATTCGTGTTTTAAAGTAGGCCTCCTCTACCGAGATGAGTCTGGTATTTATGCATATGATTATAGTGAAGTAAACCAAGTGCGCGCACCAGCTTAGGACTCCCAAGGGTGAAGGCATGCGCTCGCGAATGCAGTCTGCACACGTTAAGGGGATCTCAAGGCTGATATTTTAGTGTCGCCAGCATCGTAAATTTACGTGTTTTCAGGTTATTTGACAACTTTATGCCACTTTACGATTCATTGGTTTGTGGTGCTGAGTTTAGAGATTTTAGGTACTCTACGGTAAAATTGGATAATTTCATTTTAAAAAGCTTACCATCCGACATCTAGGCGGATTTTATGATTTTAAAAATTCTATAATATGTTAGTCATCTATCCCATTACTGAAATTTAAGTATCACTCGTAGCTCAGTTCGGAAAAACATGACATAGAAATGAGAACTACCCTACGGTTAACATGATAAATGCATTGCGAACGTACTTGAAAATTGTGAGGAAATTCAGCATCACAATATTCAATAAAATCGCCTCCGTTTCGCTTGCACACGTGGTCACGAAAACCATACACGAAAGCCCAACAAGTCGGCAACACCGTCTTTATGAATCTTTCATGCGCCAGGAGAAGTAATGGTGCCGCCGTAGACGTTGGATCATTCTTTACGAGGCGACAACGGGTACCCCTTAAAAATATACAGTTTATATACCGCAGTGTCTCGGTTAGGAGCGAGACTGCGCTTCTGGCTGCCGTTGCTTTAAATTGCATTATTGTTTTGAAACACGTCGCTGATGTAACGTGGGTGGAAGATACTGTATAGTTCTGTGCAATGAATGGGTAGTTTTTATTAAAATAAATAGGTAGCAATAGCAAGTTAGCAATACGAAGGATTTTCCGTCGATAGCATCAGCTGAGTGAGAGCGCCATTTTGTTGTAACTAATTCATTTGACCTTATTTATATATTGTTTGAACTGTGCAAGAATATATATTAATTTCTTTACCTTTTTAAGTAATTAAATTACAAATAAGAAACCTCACACAGTTATCGCTTCCCTTGACGAAGGACTTCATCAGGGTTAGTGGGGCTCAAGTCACGCCCGTATCGCTTGTACGCGCTCACTGATTATCAACTCATAATGAATTCGTCAAACTAAGATAGTTTATATAGTAAAATAAAGCATTACTATTTCACAGTCTGTCTTCTTCCATTTACATAAGTCAGAGTGAGAAAAACTGTTTTCAATAGTATTAAGTTTATGAATAAGGGGGTAGAAATAACTCCCCGTCCAAACAAATCAAATAATTAGCTTAACCCAGCGTTACCTTTGGACGGGACAAAAAAGGGTGAACTCAATAGGATCCCATTCAATTTGACAGTGAACAGAAAAAGATCCGTAATAAGATAAAGGTTTTATCCTATTTTCGTTAGCATAATACAGTTCTCATGGCGCTGGCAAGAAAGGTAAAGTTGATTTTTAGGAGTAACAGAATTAATAAAGCTGGACAATTCACACATCAGCCCTAAGCTATGTAGAGCTCATGCTTTGGGTACTTTTTATTTTATTTATACCTAGATGCATAGATCAAAATTATCACAAAATTCACATAATAAAGACCTAGATAAATAGATTAGCTATCCATAAATGTAAACCTAAACTTATATAAGATAATCGGAAATTTAATCAACTTAACTTACTATATAACTGATACACTTATGTAATAAATTACACAGATATTTTACTTCAACACAACAAGTATCTGCAGAACGTAAAGACAAGTGACCCGGAAATCGAACCTGCAACCTTCGTACCTTAGCCTGCTGCGCCAATGAGGTTGTTAAACTATCATTGAGGTAAGCTATCATTGTGAAGTATACCGTACCGATTTGAAAAGTTTGACGCATTGTTTTCCCCGAATTTAGGTACTGTCTCTAATATCCTTCCAAAATGTATGTTTTTTTCCGTATGAGGTTCTAAGGTGCTCCTTAGAAGATTGCGCCGGTTTTCTTACGCCTTGTTGCTAACAACGTAAGAAAACCAGCACAAACTCTCAAACTACAGGCTTAGCAGCAGATTCTTTACCTACCTGTTATATAATCCCCAATTCGAAAATAAGCGCTCGTGTGACTGTCATATATGGCATCTCAGTGAGAGGCCAGCGTTGCCTGCCGTGTAATGGGTTTTTCAGGGAATCTCACGACAAAACGTTTGATTATTTTGGGAGTCCCCGAAGTCAAGAGCTGATTTGACCCCTGTCTTCGTAGACAAGGCGCGAAATAGGCTCCTATAATAATAGCAAGCGTAACGGTTTCTAAAAACCTATAGCAAGTTCTAGTCTCATCATCATCATCATCAGCCTATAATAGTCCACTGCTGGACCTCTAGGCCTCTGGACAATACAGGTTTAATATACATACATGTGTAGTTCGTCTCTTTTAGATAACATTTAATTATAGGTAAACCTTGTGTGCGGAGAGGAAATAAACAATTTATTGTTATTATTAACGATAACGAAAATATACATATACAGGGGATCCTATAATAAGTAGATGCCGCATAAGAACCTTAAAGGCTTATGCGGCAGGTCAAGGCCAATCAGAAACATTTTTTTTTTTAAACTTGACCCGTTTGAAAATATTTAGTTTTTTGTGAATTTGAAAATAAATATACCGATGTTCACATGTTTGGAATTTGTGCCCACAATGTTAACAATTTTAATTTTCTTTTTTTAAATAAACTTTAGAAATACATCTTTTCTGAACACTGTTTGAAGTATTTTGGAAACTAGGACCAGTAACTTTCAAGACTGGTTGAAAGTAGGCAAATTTAATTTTTCATTTAATTATGCAAAGTTGCTGTGGTTTAAAAAAAAATAATAGAATCTCATATGCCATTTAGGTACATTGAAAACATGAATATTAAGATTAAAGAATATTCTAAAATTATAATAAACTTTGAAACTTTGTAGAGTAAACAACTGAGATATTGCTACATTTGTGTCAAAAGGGGCTCTTTTTTATTAAAAATAACATTGGACCAAGACATAGTACATTTTAGATGGATTGTTCAGCAAAGTTCGGAGATAAGGTTTGGTAAATTTATCGAAACATTTTAATAAAAATTTTAAAAAACAAAAAGCAGACCATAGTTAAAATATTTTCTAATTACAAAAGATTTTGGTCCTACATTTGTATGGGAAATTCATCCGTCCCCAACGCCTTAATACTTGTCCTGAGCCCAGAACTGATTTATGGGATAAAACGTAGCCTATGTTTCAAATTAACTGTATGTATATGCTAATTTCAGGTCGATGATATTATTACTTCATGAAAGAAGTAACAAACACCCATCCATTCATCTGTTTATCCAAACTTTCGCATTCAAAATATTAGTGTGATGACCCGAAACCCCACCTCAGTGTCGGTTTATCCAATATTATTTCACAGGCAGCTGAAAAATTGTAAATTGCAACGTCATCATTCATCATGTGGAAATTAATTTCGTTTCGTTTTCGCCCGTTCTGTTGCGTATTCTGCGATTTACTGCCCGGATTCATATTACCGTAAGGCATGCGCTTATATTGTGAAGGAACGACGCCGGACCGAGATGGTGCATTGCAATTAATAACCTAAACATAATTCAACATTGAAACAAAAAGTATAGTAGATACCTAATTTAACAGCACTGAAAATTGTGTCATTATTTTGATGTCAATCTATAAAGCCTCTCCAGTAAAACCGATCATTTATCTTGAAGTTTATGACACTCCGACACCGACACTGGCAGTCGTGGCGAAAAGCAAGTGGCGCCATAAATAAAGAAGTTGAAGTTGAAGCCTCTCCACAGCCGCGAACGACCCGCGAACCAAGAGTGTGGATCTCATTCGCGACTTCGCGTCGTGTTCGCCTAGTTTGTCTGTTTCACGTCATTTGTCGGTTTTTTCCAATTTTAATATTGTACAAGCGACTACTTCGTGAGAAAAGATCTGTGCCGAAGGCACCAACTATAAAGGCCAACTCTAAACATACCAAATGGGTATGGCTTCTCAAATTATTTTTTTTTTTCAATTATAATATTTTACCATTATAATCAGAAGTTAGGCAGACTTTTGAAGGCTGAAAACCTTAGTAATTTAGGTATTTATGTGTTAATTACATAGTAATTTAGGTGAATCTCCAACCAAGATTAGCATAAATTTAAAACCACAATATCCTTCATGTCAAGGGTTTGTTGGATTTGAACATTTTCTGATACATTTCCTTAGTGAAAGTATTATAAAATATTATACTACGCAAATAAGGATTGATTTCCCGTACCTCTCGTCTCGTCTACGGCTCGGCGCGGTATTAGTAGCATTCTCAGATTGGTAGAAAGATGAGCGCCGATATTAAATAACACGGATGCAATATGCCATCTTTTTAGAATATTTACCATCCGTTAGAATCAGATATTTATTAAAAATATATTAATTTTAAATTCACAGCTCAGTAGTTAATCTTTAGCAGATGACGTAAACAGATCTTTAGTTTAGTATTGTTCAGCTCTGAATTTAAATTAAATTTTACGAATAGAACTACAAATAAATATCCAAATTGGAACTAGTAATTACAAATGAGCGAACTGCAAACTTACAAAAAATCTGGTAACTCAACTATCAATACCAGTTGGCTTCCCAAAGACGCTGGTTTTCGAATATTTGTTTATAGGAAATAGATAGATCCCTTGTGATAATAATATAGTTTGAACAATCTGCAGATAATCTAGATGTAGATCATATCAATACCATTCTGATTTTTGATGATGATGATTTTTTACAAATTGATTTTGATTTAATTTTATTTTGAATCGGTATCTTCGCCAAGATGCCGGTCGCATAAAACTATAAAAAAAATTTAATGATATTTTTTATTCCCGTTTAAGGTATGTTTATGGTACGCATTTATTTTAAATATAAAAATCCTTTTTGTACCTAAACACACCATCATCGGCCCCAAACTAAGCAGAGCTTGTGTTATGTGTATTATACTAGAAAACTGTTATACCTACTTAATTTGTTCATACTACAGGTACTGTTGAAAACACCCAGATCACCCTGAAAAATATCTTCAGATCGTGCAAACATTAATCCCGAGGCGGGATTATGAAGGTATGCCTACGACAAACGCGCATCCTTCTGTCGTAGGTGTCCACCCAGACAAGTCGTCAGATTTCAATAACTATAATTGTTGAGGTTTACAAAATAACCAATACAGAAGCAAAAATTACTAACTTTGGGTATATTATTTAAGTTTTCATTAGCCTATGTCAGGGATAATCAAGGATTATAATGGTGAAATAATTTTTCAAATCGGTGAAGTACTTTCGGAACCTATTCAAACAATAAAATCTTTCCTCTTTATAATATTAGTATAGAAAACAGTAGGTATAATTTAATGTATTTCCTAAAACTGGGCGTACAGTGCGCATTTAGCCCGACAGCTCATTATTCTCGTATTTCAAACTAATTAGGGCTCTCAGCTCACCTTCAATTGCACAAACAGCCGTTTCAAGCACGGTTTAATGCCAATTACCTGCGCAGTATTGTTCAAAGCGTCAAGTATCAGAGTACCGAATGGAGAGGTATTTGTTTCGAAGAGCAAAAACCCTCTCCAGTGCGTTTACGGAGTTACAGGAATCCACTTATACAAGTTAAAATGATAATGTTAATGTTAAAATGATATTGATAACAGTTCTATGTAGCATAGTAATAGTATTAGTATTAATAGGAATCCACTTATAAATGTTAAAATGAAATAGATAACAGTTTTATGTTGCATTATTTTAGCCAAACTTGTCTTTATACTTTTATTGTATTCTTTCTTAGTGATAGAATATAACTATTTATTCAGGTGAAATATTACATTTCGGTAAAAAGTACCTTAAAGCCCAAAGTTTAACAAGAGATCTCACGTGGTTCAATAAGAGGTACTTATGCTGCAATGCGATTAAGGGGAACAGCACAGCGAGCGAAGCGAGCCGTGCTGTGACCCCCACGACTCCCCATGAGGAGGGTCGGATTGCGGTGAGCGAAGCGAACCGCAATTCGACAACTGTCACACTGCAAGGCGAGCGAAGCGAGCCTTGCTGTGTGACCCAACACCCTCACATATGGGTATCGTTTTCGACTAAATCAAACACGTAGATTACGAAAAAGATGTCCATTTTCAAATCCAAGATGGCTGACAGTTTAATATCGCAGATTTTACACATGGATATCGATTTCCATCAAATCAAAGACGTTTTAGGTTATGAAAAGTTACAACTCCTACGACGATAAGGCCGCCTAAGGCGAAGCACAACCCCCGAGCTGCTTGCAGCTCGGGCACATATACCCTCTAGTCTTAATATATAAAGGAACGAGCGATTTTCTGGCGACAACGCCCAGCCTAAACCGCTGAAGTTAGAAAGCTGAAATTTGGAAGGTAGGTTGCTTTTACAACACAAGCACCCGCTAAGAAGGGATTTTTGGAAATTCCACCCCTAAGGGGGTGAAAAGGGGGATGGAAGTTTTTTTGGTCTTTTTTCTAACTCTGTAACCGGTAGCCCGATTTTCTTGAAATTTACAGGAAATACTAAACATACAAAAATATTGAACACGTGTTTCAGCATTTTTCAAAATATTCCCGAAAATAGGGTGAAATGGGTCATTCAAGTTTGAGATTCGTAATTTGGCTCCATATTGAAATGTCTATAACTTTTTGATATAGCATACTAATGACTTGAAACTTTCAGTATGTATTGAAAAAACTATAAATCAAACCACGTGTTTCAGGATTTTTCAAAAATGTTACTATATAAGTTTAAAAAGGAAGTCGAACTATTGAGGTTATTGTGGTGAAATTTATCAACCATTGACGCTATTGGCTTAAAATTTACAGAGAATACTACACAAACAAAAATATTTAATACGTATTTTAAGATTTTTCTAAATAATCCTGAAAATGGGATTAAAACGGTTATTCAAGTTTGAGATTCGTAGTTTGGCTCCGTATTCAAATGTCTAAATCATTTTAATACAGCGTACTAATTACTTTTGCATGTCCTAAAAAAAACAAAAAAAAATATAATATGTATTTCAGGATTTTCCCAAACATTCCTGAAAATGGGTTGACAGAGGTGATTTAAGTTTGAGTGATTTGTAGTTTGCTCCATATTTAAATGTTTGTAACTTTTTAATGAAGGATGGTAACGACATAAAATTTCAAATAGGTATACATAATACCAAGTACAATAAATAAAAATAGGTAATTTAGAATTTTTCATTAAAATTACGTTAAAAGTATAAAAAGAAGTCGAATCACTTCAGATTTTTTTGGAATTTTTAACTTTTCTCCCAATCAGCTTGAAACCAAATTAATAAAAATATATAATACGTATTTCTGGATTTTTCAAAATATGCCTGAAAATGGGGTGAAACGGGTTATTCAAGTTTGAGATTTATAGTTTGGCTCCGTATTGAATAACTTTTTAATATGGCGTATAGTTTACTGTTTAGTTTACAAAAAAAGGAACACGTATTTCAGAGCTTTTCATAAAAGTTACTCAATAAGTACCTATACAAAAGGTAAGGGTATTAATGACTTTTCGTTTCAAAAATATACTGTAAAAACAATGAATAAAGACAAGAGTTCCGAAGTTTTCTTTTTTTTAGTCTTTTAATAAGGACAATAATACATAAGAAGTCTTTAAGGACTTTTTAACTTATGTGACTTTTTATCCAGTGTCGAAATTACCTAGAAACTTGCTGATAATACTTAAAATATCAATTTATTGAACATATGTGTTTAATGGTTTTTCAACATAAAAATAGGTTTTGAAGTTATTCAGGTTTTTTGTAAGTTCATAAGGATCATTAGCATAATTGATAATCAAAAGAAAAGGTTATTATTTAAAATTTTGTTTGAATACTCACTCTACTTAGATTCAGGTAATTTATTTATAGTACTTTAATTCAATGGTGTTTTTTCCTCGATAAAATATAAATTCGTAATATTTTTTTTAACTTTGTCCGTGACTCCTTTCACGACTGTTAGCCGCATGGTTTCTGATTTTGCCATCCAATCCCATCTCAGAAAGCCAATCTGTAGATATATTTAAATAAAATAGGATTAGGAAATTTACAAACAAATTGGGCTATAGTAGAATGTCCACCGTGTCATTAGATTATCTATAAAAAATACAGTAAATGATTATTAAAAAAAAAACTCATTATAATGGGCTTATACATGATATTAAAAGCGGGTTTCAATTTCCGACTCTTAAAATAGGGTATTAGCTGATTTCGTCAAGAAGTTTTACCCTATAGTCCACGCAAATGAAATTGCGAGCGGGTCAGCTAGTAATACATATACTTACATAGGTAAAAATCTGTTAAGGTTAAAATAGGTTCAATATCTGTAAACAAAATGTCGATACTAAACCTTAGTCTTTTCTGGTCATTGATTCTTTAAGAATTTATATGTTCCTAAAATGTAGGACTAGACGAGAACATGGAACCTTCAACTCAATACTGGAATGCTCTAAGCAATTGCGATTAGATCAAGGTACCTACCGAACTAGTTCAAAGTTATACTTATAGGGCTTTTTTAAGGGATCAAGGGATTGAATTTCGGCGAAATAAGGTCTACTTGTGAACTTAACAAAGTCGGTATACTTGTCAACTACCTTTAATATACGAATAACAATTACATTATGAACGTAAGCGGGTTAACTACGAACCTATTTTATATTAGAATAATGAATTCGTCAAACTACGATAGTTTTTATAGTAAAATAGACTTATAATAATTTCTTACACCCGATACCAACAAGGGAATTGAAGATATAATTGTTGTTGTTTCTTCACAAATATTGAAATAATTTACCGTAGACCTCGCGATACTGAAACTAAAGTAGCAAAGGAAGATAACTTGTTGCATTTTAATAACTGCATGCCAATTGCAGGATGTAAGTAGAAAACAAAATAATTTTAACATTTTCAAAGATCTTAGAATAAGCTTTGTTCTTTCCTATCCTCACGAGAAATTGAAAAAAAAAAAGATTTAAACATGGTGGTTGTTGTCCTATATACTCAATAGAACACTAGACGGTGACCACGCTGTGCCACCGTCATAGGTATTAAGCGGGTTTTTGAATAATTCATATTTGAGAAGTATAGGGCATAGATAAACCTAATTTAATAAATAAATAATGCTGGACAATCTACACAGCATTATCTAGCCCCAAGCTAAGCAGAGTTATATTTTTTACTATACATAGAATAAGACCGGCAGCCTTATTGTACCAGTGAACTTCAAACCTATTACCAGTTGTAGACCCAGTCAGAATGTTGTCGGTATTGTCTAAGGTATTCAACTGGTCTTCGGTTTCAGCTATTTACACAATACGAAAGTGACAATCGAATTGAAATACCAAACTGAAGCGGGTTACGATTACCAGTTGAGTTAGACCATAGAGCCGCAGATCACCCAAGTTCAAGCATGTTCAATCTCCCTCGTCGGATATCAAATGAACGAATCATACCGTAATGAGCCCAGAACTTTTGAAAGTGCCACACACGTTTGAAACGTACATAATACGGGTATAGTCAGGCTGATGATGTGTTGGCAAAGTACTTATTTCGTAAGCCTTATTTTATATTAAGCTTAAGAAATAAGATAATGATATTGTATATAGATAATAATGTATAAAAAATCCGTATCCAAAATCAAGATATATTTAACAATATTAATCTAAGCCATCGTTCCCGCTACCTAATTATTTACGAAAAATATACTTATTGCAGATTAACAAAAAAATAGAATAAAAATAAAATAGAATAAAGAAGAAAATATTTTCATAACAACTCAAGTGGGTAAAAAAAGAGAGCGCTTGTCAGAAATTATAATCATCGACACTTCATTATTATCAGCTTATTTTTTGATACCTTTAACTGAATTACGCAGAAAGATGGTTATAAGCGCCGGGTGTCGGCCTATACATACATATTCAGTTGTTGGCTATGCCTGCGTGTGAATTTCGACTATAAACATCGCTCAGGGTATTCGCAGATACTTTGATCGATGTCTGCAAATGACAATGATGTGACATAACCGGTATTAACCGCATCATGCTTCTTACAGAACCATTCTCCGTGTCCAATTTGACCACCGTTTTGGTAATGTACAGTCATTTAAAAGTCTTGATATTTTTTTTTACAAGATATAATAATATAATACTAATATACAGAGCGCAGCAGGATTAATAGGACTCGGTAAACAGATACATATGTATAGACTTGCTGAATAGTGATATGGACTATTTTATCTAAAATAAATAATTACAATACAATACAATATTATTTAGTAATTATTACCATGTACTAGAACCTGCTTTCTTTGCAAATACAGAGTTATTTCTACGTAAAATAACGCTCATTTTAATAGTCAATCATTGGCGTAATCCCTCATAAAAAGCTGCTTAAAGGAAAAATTGCAAAAAAGATACTTGAAGGATTTGAAACCTACGCAAGGTACACTTTATGTTGCCAATTCATATTTGCAATATTAGGTGCTTCGATAAATTAGTGGAAAATTTGCAGAGGACGTAACTAAGTATCTCGATTTTCTAATGGTGAAGACTTATTTTGTTAATGAAATTCTCGTGAAACTGATCTGTGATTGACATCGATCCCACGACATCTACAACCAAGTATATACTACTTCACTGTTGCCTTGAACATAAAACTGTATACCATCCCTATATCAACTACCTTACATTATCAAAAATTAAAGAGTCTTGTCTCTTGTAGGTGTAATGATACAATTTCCTCCGTTTCTCTTTTCAATTTATTTTACTAGTTTATAAGACATTACAGCGACTTTCCCCTTGATCTGACTCACGTAGCTAATTCTTGGTCTTCCCCATCCTCGTTTTCCTTCTAAAATATTCCTTATCAAGTTGTCATGCCTTATAAGATGTCTAATCAATCTCTCTTTTATGTTTTGAGTTGTGTTCATCAAAAACTTTTTCTTATCAACTGTTCTCAACACCTCTCTTATTTGTAACTCTTTAAGTAGTAACTCCTATTCTCCGTTCAGCTGATTTAAGTTCGACAGACTAGGCGATACCTCGACCCAAACCAGTTTGTGATAACTATCAATATAATAATAATTTCATGCTGCACAAAGATTTGCTAAATTCTAGAATCATCTGGGCCCACCACACTATACGACGTCTAAAGTTCTGTTCGCCATTTTGTACAGTGCTGTTCTAGCCCTGTTATAATTTATAAGCATTTTAATGACGTTGTAACAAATTCATTTTGTATAGTTTAAGTACGGATACGAAGTTGCCCTTGGTGGCCACAAAAACTCTATTTTCGCATCTCTGTCCACATAAAATAAACTTAAAAAAGCTTTTTGATAGCCTCTGGCGGTAAAAGTAAGTATCACGAACATATGAAATAATTTCCTTTGTTAAACTCAATAATAAGATAAGATAGGGGCGGGCGTGGCGACGCTAGTTTGGGTCGGGTAAGCGCCTTAAATCGGCTACTCAGTACCTATAAATGAAACAAAACACTTAAGCGAAGTGAAACAATAAACAATTTCAAAGAAAATCTGAGCTCAATAATCTCGTCTTAATTTCTATTTCCATCGACAATATGAAAGCTAATTTACTAATTGGCTTGAAACATAATACTGATCAGAGAAAACTCAAATAATGTTATCGGAATTTTGTTGGATAAAACATTATATTTCCTTTCGGATCATAATGGATTATTTTTTACCTGTATTATAACAATTGAAATGGTGGAAGAATTTACTAAGAACGACGGAATAGAAAAAAGAAGCCTAGGTAAATTAAAATTATTCGTAGACATGTGTCGAGCCACTTTGCAAATGGGCGTCCGACGTTGCCTTTAACCATTAATGGCCACCAGTCAGATCCTGCATTGCTCCACCTGTCATCACCTCGCCTTGAGATGTGCCATCCCAACTCCCAAGCTCCATGGTTCGAGTACCAACATCCCAGACTTTCGTTCTTCCTCGGATCTCAACAAAATATGCGCCGGGGATTTTTCAATTTTATTTGCTTTTGGTGGCTTTTGTATCGATGCGGCCATGATTAGCCTATTGTGTTCGCCACTTAAACGGATCACCTCCGAAGCTGCGGCGCTACAGTTCGCCACTTATCCTTGCAGCTGCTAAGAACTGTAGGATTTCCCCCGGGGTGATATCTCGTAGTTCGTCTGAGCTAAGCAGGTAGGTAGGCACCCAGACGGGTGCTACGTTTTTGCATCAGTGCACCGCATTCTCCTAGCAGATGGAGAGGCGTTTCTTCCGATTCCTCACAAAATCTGCAGGATTTCGTGTCACTTAGCCCCAATTTGAACATGTGCTTGTTAAGGCGACAGTGTCCAGTTAGGGCTCTTGTTATGATTCGAAGATTGTTCCTGTTTAGCGCTAGGATTTGGTTGGTGTACCGTTTGTCGAAGGCTTTTAACAGTGATTTTAAGTGATACATGCCTGAGGGTTTTTTCCAGAGCTTCATAGATTCCTCGTAGCAGGTTTTCAGCAGGATTCTGTAAGCCAGACTTTTAGTAATGCCACATTACGGCTCTGGTCCAAACTGAGTCCCCATTGCCCCGGACCGCGCTAGTTCATCAGCACACTCATTGCCGTTAATACCCGCGTGACCCGGTACCTATCTTAGGATAACTCTGTTATTCGAACCCAGAGCGTTCAGGCGCCGGGGATTAATGGAAGCAGCGATTAGCACAGAACCGTGATGGATGGCACAAACTTAAGGAGGCTTACTTCCAGCAGTGGACAAAAACCGGCTGCGAATGATGATGATGCTGGCTGATATTATATAGGAAATTCAGCTGACAACAGTGAAACCGTAATGGCAAACGAACCTAAAATCCAGCAAATGTGACCGCAGTAAAACCGAGAAAGCCACTCTTTCCCATTAATGACGTCAATACCCAGGACTTTCAACGAAACACGTTCATTAAAATCGGACTTAAATCGTTTGTCTCTAATCCTGGGAACGCGGTTGTTTTTTCTACGATCCATTAGCAGAGGTAAAAAAAATACCTTCGCGTGAATTAAGAGTGAAAATAAAAGGGTTATTTTAAAGAGATTGATGAAGAATATGGATTTAAACAGTTAATTATCTTCTCGGTGAGGCTGTGTTTATTCTGATATTTCATTATGCAAATGAAAGGCCTTTTTCCGGGAATTTGAATTACAAACCTTTAAGGCGTAAAACAAGGTTTAATCGAATATTTGGCTTGAGCGTTTCGTAATCTGGGTTATTATGCAACACGTATGTAAAACATGTTCAGTAAAAAAATATAAATGCATATAAACGTGTACCTATGAATGTACTTACGTATAATATATGACGTATATAAACTTTATGAACAACAAATACAAAGAAATACCTAGTGGGCATAAGCTGGTCAGTTAATTATGATATTCGTAATTAAGTTTATTTATTTTTTAAATCACCGAAAAACGCGACATTGTAAAGGGAAAATTCCTGTTTTTCCACATAGTCACACAAAAAAGGCATTTCAGCATAAAAATCTAAAGGTATTCATCCAACCGACATAACGCAACGAACAAAACAATACCCAGTACAAAATATAAGCGCTACAATACCATATTTCCGTCTCAAAAGAATACTGGGAGCTTAGGATTTTTCAAGCATATGGCATATTTTCAAACACCTCTACGCGAGAGAACTGTAAAGGCGACAAAGAGTATCTTGGACTTGTTTGTGAACCTTTAGGGCACCGGATGTTGGCCAGTCTCAAAGTGTATTACGAATATCGTTTAGTGAATTTGTTTTGTTTTTAAAGTTAAGTAACCTAAAAGTTTTACAAAGTAGAAGCTAAACAAACTGTATAGAAAAACAAATTACAAATAATGATTAGTATTTAAGTACGGGTATTTATCGCATTTTTTTTAACTAATCATTATGTGTTCAGATCGCATAAGTTTAAAAACGTTCAACAAATTACAAATTTAAAATAACTCGACAGGATAAGAACGCCTTTAATATTTCTTTTTTTGTGAATATGGTAAAATAATCATGAGCTTTGATTCGAGCATGTGTGGTGATTTTTATAAAATAGATGTTCTGCTAATCCATCTGATAGTCTGAAGTTTTGCTACATGGACATTTTGCTAATCAAACTTGATGCTGATTGGATATTTCATGCTGTTGGACATAACTACATAGTTATCTATCTTCTACTACTTACCAACTGATTAGGAGAGAATGAGATTAATAGAAAGCCGTTTGTTTTAACCGTGGCGGTCGCGAGGAATTGACGATGATTTCGTATGAGGCAGCGGATTTACCAGTAGGGTTTTCTTTTGGTTAAATAAATATCACTAACTACGCGTATAGCTCATACGATAATAATCGGTAAATTGTGGTTTTGCTGCTGGCAGAGTTGCCATACCTTTGAAAAGGGCCCTTGAGGAGCCTATGTCTTAAGGTTTTCGGCGTATTGCTGTCACTCTAAGAAGTTCCTCAAAAAACCATATATTTCAGCGTATCATTGGCCTTGATCGAATATTACACATGCTCTAGTAAGAACTCTTTTGTGCCCTTTTCGAACTGTACAGGACATTAATTTGTTTTTTTTGTGCCATCGCTTTCAATTGTAGATGAAGTATTTATATAGTAGGTAAGTCTGTATTTCCGTGTGGCTAAGTATATTTCTTCTTCTTCTAATGTGACTAGAGGGAATCGCGGTCGAGGACGATTCAGGAACATCAAACATGGGCCAGCCCGGACATCGATCCTTAAAGCTGAAATATCTTAAATTTATATTTCTTTCCATATTGATATTTTGCTATCAACCATCGTAGTTGGTCGACATATTATCGTGGGGCGAGGGATATCAGCCCATGATACATAAGACTCATCATGACGACCATGATGATGTCGATGATGCCAAGAACGCTACCAATGAGAAGGATAAATTTGACGAATTAATTATGAATATGAGCGGGTTAACTACGAACCCAGTTTGTGTTGGAAGAACACCAACGTTTCTTTCCTTAACGAAGGACTTCATCAAGGTAAGCGCGGATCACGTCGCGCTCGTACCGCTTCTATTCGTAGCTTACCGAACCGACTAACATTCATAATAAACTTTATATTCAGGATATATTTCTAACAAAACAATCTCGCAATTTTTTTGTCGAAAAATGACGCATTTATTTCTCCTCACAAGGCTTCTTTACTTTACTTCTACCTAAAGAACTACTTTGTAGATGTTACAATAAGATAGTGATGACTGACGATGGCTCTACTATAAATGCACTGCACCAAGGTTTTCCGTACGAGTATTCCAAGCCCCTTCCTGAAGAAAAAGAAAGAACAGGCATCTTGCGAATGGATAATTTTGAAGAGGTTAAAAGAGTTTTTCTGGAAACAAAACCAGAGATTGCTAAAAAACTTAGCTGCAGTAACTCTTACCACAGAACACCGGTGGTACCCTCGGGCTCGTGACAACAAAGCTAAGAACATGGATAGACCTCACTTATAAATTCCTCTCTTTCCATAACTCTTTACCTTAGGATATTAGCGTTGTAATTGTAATAATTTATTTCCAAGCTCTCATAAAACAGTCCCCTTACACATCATGGTGACCCTACATAAAAGCCTCCCAGCAAAGGTGCCCCAGACAAAGGTATCGAACACCGCGTAATCCGCAAAACGTACCACAAAGAAAATGTTCAACAGTTTCCTATCTTGCTTTGTTTTCTATTCTTATATTTTAAAGAGGAAAGATTTGATTGTTTGCTTGTTTGTTTGAATTGAACAGGCTCCGAAACTACTGGAACGATAAAAAAAATCTTTCACCGTAAAAATCCTACATTTTCCGTGATAAAAATAGGCGATAGCATATTTTCAAAAAAGTTATGGTTCCGTATGAAACTTTAATTTTTGTTAAATACCCGTGCAAAGCCGGGGCCAACTGCTAGTGATTTAAAAAAATATGGATTGATTTCTAGAAAACATGTTCTATCTTAATAAATAAATATTGCTGGAAAATCCACGCATCAGGCCTCAAGCTAAGCATAACTTGTTTGAAAATATTCTATAGCCTATGTACATCAGGGAAAATTTGGATTCTAATGATAAAATAATTTTTGAAATTGGTCCAATAGTTTCGTAGCCAAACAAATAAACATTCAGATCTTTCCTGTTTCAATTCAAACAAATAAACATTCTAATCTTTCCTGTTTATATAGTATAAATTATATATAAAAAAAAGTTAACAAATCCGACAGATTCCAATTTTACCATAGCGGGTACAATTTCATCAAAAATATCGAGTGGAAAACTTTTTGGCCGAAATTATAAACATCCAGCCAAAGTCAGGAACTTATTGCAAGACAAATGCAACTCTAATACGTTTGACAGATAGCCTAATTCGGTTTGTAACGTCAAGGTTTAAGGCAAGGGATGGGTCGCCATAACGACCATCCGGTTCCCACGGAGGGATAATAATACAGAGCTGGCATCGAAGCATACGATTGAAGCTTTAAATGTATGTTGTTTATAAAATAGTTATAGTAAATACTGATATAGTAATAAAAGTGAATAGTAAATATAATAGACTCAGTTTTTTTCATCGTCTATTCGATTTTGTCGAAAAACGCACACACTAACTTACAAACATTACCACTTTAAAATTAATATTTAATGTAATATTTTGTGAATATTTTTTATGGTTTCATTTACGTGTTACTTTAAAACACATTTTCGCACGGCGTAATGTATTCATTAGCAAAATTATTTTCCTGATCGGCCCAATAGTTCTGGAATCTTTATCAAACACTAGCTATCCGTCCCGGCTTCGTACGAGTATTTTACAAAAATTTAATTTTTCATACGGATCCCTAAGTTTTTTACAAATATTCTATAGCCTATGTTCATCACGGAATATGTAGGGTTCTAAAGGTAAAATATTTTTTCAAATCGGTCAAGTTGTTTCGGAGCCTATTCAATTCAAACAAACAAACAATTAAATCTTTCCTCTTTAAATTTTAGTATAGACTTTTTTTTTATAACTGATAGACGTTTGACCACGATCTCACCTGATGGAAAGTGAAGATGTAATGATATATTTAAGATGATGTAAGAAATGTTAAAAATTAAATACCATTATAAGAGATATCTACTTTCTAAATATCTGAGTACAAAGTAAAAATGAATCAGACTCCATACAGTCATGAAAAAAATATGCAGCAAAACAGTCAGCGGCGTTCATACCCATACAGTTCATACTAATCTACAACAATATTTTTCATCCTCTAAGGACTTTACAGATACCACTCTAGTACTCTGTGAAAAGATATACCCTTATCTGATACAGTTGAATAGTATTCTAAAGCGTTTTATGATACAAATCATTTCCTTTTTGAAAAACAGAAGCGGAAAACCGATGCGAGATAAACGGTTATATCTTATTTCGTTTTATAAAACGGAAACGTCTTATTCAAAATGTAGTTACCTCAAGCACTGTGATTGTGAATTTCAACGACAAACGTATTTGAGGAGTTGAAGGGTTTCGAATGCCTTGAGATTCAGATTAGCATAAATATTGTATTAAAATTTATTCAATTCAATTTTTTTTTATATAGTATTTAATATCATTGTAATGAATAAAAACCCGCCAAGTTGGAGCCAACTCGCAGATGGAGGGTTCCGTGCCATCGTACATAACTATTTCGTAAACTAAACCATAAAAACTGTATTTTTTTAGAAAAAAAGCCTGAAGCCAACTTGACGCGGTCAACCATTCAAGAACAGATCTTAGCCGACGTTGCTTTATCTCGGTGATCTGTAGTCAACTGGGTATGGACCAAGGTTGGGCCCCTTATTTATAAGAATTATTTAGATTTTATGGCTTATTCCCAGAGGTCCATGATTCCATTGCTATGTAATTCCCAAGAGGTCCATGAAAAATATTACTTAATTTTTAAATATCCATACATGACTTCCCAATAGGTCCATGAGATTTAGCTAATGTACAGTCAGCACAAGAAACACTACAATATTACATATATGTTGTCAATTGGTAATAGCTATACAAAATGTCAAAATTTGAACCGTCTACCTATTACGGTTCAAAAGATACACAGCCTGGTGACGACGGAAGAACTCTGTCCGTCCTTCCGCAGACAGCGGAGGCTTAGTAATACGGTTTTGCGTTTTTAATCTTCGCGTACGTAACCCTAAAGGACTTTCAGCCATATTGATATTGCTGTTTCAAAACGCAGTAACCGTACTACCTTGCAAAACAGCAATGATACACCTAATAACTTCAACAACGCATACTTGCATATGCACACGCGCAGTGCAGATTTGCTAATTTGAGTTCGAAAACGGTCCATAGACGAATTAAATGAAGGCACACGCAGCAAAAAATTATTAATACTTCCACCATTATACCAGAATGTCGTAAAGGTTTGTTTACAATAAGTACATAACCTATATATAATTCAAGAACCAAGGATACCAGTAGGTACTTAGTTCTAATAGATTAGGAACTCTATCGATGATCATTTTATCGATTCAATTCAAGTAATTCAATTTAAATAAGTCAGTGATAATCAACTATATAATAACCAAATGGAAAAAAAAAACAGCTTACGTTTTGGTCAAGTGAGGCATTATCGTTCCAGAATTTTGTTTCGTTACGAAGTGGTAAAAAGAAAGAAACAAATAATACGTGTATCTGGCTAATTGCTCTCAGATGTAGCCAGGGGAGGCAGATCAAACGTATACTAAATATTGTTACTTCTTTATCGTTTCACTGCGGGAATTGTCAATTCTTATCGCTATAGTCTGTCCTCGATATAATTTATTCGTTAAAACGTAAGGTATATATATTTCAAGAAAATATGTATAATACCCCCCCTATATGTATAATGCCCCGACTTCGCCCGGGTATTAAACAATAATTTCAGAAATTATACACACTAACACGTTGGATTCACAGTTTTTATATGGATCCCTAACTTTTTTTGCAGCATTGGGGTTTTCGACATTGACTCGACACTCCTTAATGACACTCTATAACTGACACTGGCCGAAGAGAAAAAGCAAGCAGCGAAACCATAATAAAAAAAAAGAAGTTGAATATATTAGCGCACGGTTTATAAATTTTTTCATGCGGATCTCTAAGTTTTTTTTAAATATTCTATAACCTATGTTCATCGCGGAAAATTTGGCATTCTAATGGTGAAAGTAAGCATTTTTCAAATCGATCCAGTAGTTTCGGAGCTTATTCAATTCAAACAAACAAACAATCAAATCTTTCCTCTTTATAATATTAGTATAGATATTCAAAGGGGTATTGTAAATTTTATTGCTATAATATGTCATCGATATAATTTGTTCGTTAAACGACTATACTTCAAGGAAATATTTACTTAGATTTTAAAATAGATAAAAATAAATATTCCTTTACTAACAACTAACTGTCCGCCCCGTCTGCGGACGGGTATTTAACAAAAATTACAATATATATTTCTACACATATTGGGTTACATTATTGAAGTTTACATATGGACTTTTTGAAAATATTCTATTGCCTATGTTTATCAGAGATAATGTAGGATTCTAATGGTGTTTGTGAATTAACTTTTCAAATCGCTCCAGTAATTTCGGTGCCTATTCAATTCAAACAAACCAACAAACAATCAAATCTTTCCTCTTTATAATATTAGTATGGATTAAGTGTATGTATCAGTCATCTAGTATAGTACCGACCACAACCTCTGATTAGCTTAGGGCTAGATATAGATAATGCTGTGTGGATTGTCCAGCACTATTTGTTTATAATGTCTAGTAAATAATTTTCTATGATGAGGATACATTCTCTATATTTCAGAAACTCAGTTCATTAATAGGTTCAATAAAATTGGAATTGTTTCTTAACTTACAACATTGCTGTATAATATTGTTTTGCATAATAATATATACTTGAACAAATCCGTCATATTTTCTTAATAACAATAAAACATAACCCACAAAGATAAAATACCTATCCACTGGAAACCAAATTTAAAGCCTGTACAATAAAGTTTCATTTTAAATTGCGATTGGTACAGAGTGCTAGGGGAGAGCTAGGTAAATCCGTGCCATGTTTTTGTATTTTTGTTTCTTTACCGGTGGCCGTGGGCGCTATGCGCAATTATTGTTATTACAAAGAGATTGAAGCTGAGCCGGCTCACGAAGTTTTTCACTGAATTTGCTTTCCCTAATTGCAATGAGTACCTGGTAATGGAAATAAACAAATGGACTAGATTATGCAAATAAATGGCGACTTTTAGTCCTGTCAATTACAACCTGGGTATCTTCAAGATAAATTTGAATAGATGTTTGATGTTCCTAGCATCAGGGGAGATTGTGGTCAAACGATACCTATCATACAAAAATCAGTCAGATTCTAGATTTAGATTCAGATGTCAGATTTTAGAAGTTATAGAATATCATACGAAAAACAATCAAACTCAAGCTTAAAATGTAGGTAAGACCGCCCGATGTACTTTTGTATAATAAAATGGTCTCTTCAAGGTAATTATAAATAGATATGTCTGGACTTTCCTAGCATCAGAGGAAAATATAGTCAAACGATAAATATCATACAAAAAAAAGTCAAAATCTAGCTCAAATTGTAGGTAAGGCCGCCAGATGCACTTTTATTATTTATCTTGAAAGACCATTGGTCTTTCAAGATAATTGTAAATAAGTGTTTCTAGACCTCAATGTTAGGGACTAAAATTACCTATCATACAAAAAAATCAGTCAAATTCTAGCTCGAGCTGTAGGTAGCCGCCCAATGTACTTTTGTTATTTGTATCTATTTTGTTTGTTGTGTACAATAAAGAGTTGTATATTGTTACTGTAAAATACAAGTGGCTCACCGATAAATACGAAGATTTGGTGATGGGCGTAGCGAAGCAGCATCGAGATCGACACAGTCTGAAACAAATAATAATAATGTCAAAAATAGAGTAAATTGATCGGCAAGTTCGCAGTGGTTGACTCATCTCTAGGGTAGACTAGAAAACATTTCTATTTGCTCATTCTTTCCAACGCCGAAGCCGATGTTCAGCAATGACGCATTCGGGATGATGATGATAGGTATCCGATAAAATTTTAAACAATAATTGTATCTATGTTCTTGTCCGGATGGCCATGTGATACCGGCATAGAATTTCACCAGCCCCACTCTTCCCGTAAGAGAGGTGTCGTAAGAGGCGACTATGGGAGACACACCGACGGGCGGGCAGCAACGCCCTCTGCAGAACAACTCCACCGAACTGCGATCCCCAAGCCCAGCGTGGTGATTATGGGCAATAACCCCCAAATGATGAATAATAGTTGTTATATGTGTTTAACCTATTTGCCGTGTGGTGCCGGCATAGAATTTCACCACCCCAACTCTTCCCGTGGGTGTCGTAAGAGGCGACTAAGGGAAACACACCGGGGGGCGGGCAGCAGCGCCTTCTGCAGAACAACTACACCGAACTGCGATCCCCAACCCGCATGCCCAGCGTGGGGATTATGGGCAATAACCCCCACATAATGATGCCATCTATGGCGCTCATTAGGGGAGGCCTATGTCCAGCAGTGGACTATTATAGGCTGGTGATGTTGTTGATGTTGATGAATAATGCAATCTATGGGCTCATTAAGGGAGGCCTATGTCCAGCAGTGGGCTATTATAGGCTAATGATGTATGTGATGTTGTTGTTATATGTGTTTAATCGAGCTAATGCATGAACTTCGATATAAATAAATGCCATGTACCAGCCTCCGACGTCATACTAGGGCATAGGGCGTTTCCATAAAATTTAGCGATCGCTGGGTGGAATTTATTGCGCTTCGTTCTTCCTCTTCGTCTGGTTTACCATTTTCCGCTATACTCTATGTAAAATCCAGGTTGCTGTTGTTTTTAGTTGAACGCGTTTTAATCTAAACTCGATTTTGACTGGAATGGATTTGTAAATTCGAAAATACTGAAGAGAGAAAATATTTGGACTCTCAATTATTCTAGTAAATTTTAGTAACATAACATGCCTACCCAAATCAGTAGAGTTAACTTAAACGAGGTATGTATTTGAAGAAATAATATTTTAGCAATTTCGGATACATCAATACTCGGAGCCTTACTCATTGAATCAATTCTTACAAAACGACCGACCTCTGTTGTGGCACATTGGTTGAAATTCCGCCTGCGCAGGAGCTGATATATTTTTTCAAGCTGTCCTGGTCTTTTCCTATGTATATATTAAAATATCTATCTAAGTAATGTATTTTATTATGTAAATTAGTCATCTAATACCTATAACACCAGCTCTGCTAAGCTCGGAGGATGTTCCGTGAATTGTCCATCATTATTTATTCATGAAAACATGACATACAGACCGCATATTGAAATTGATATCCTGTTCTTTGCGCAAATATTTTCAATTTCCTACAAAACACATGCAACTAGCATAACATTCACAAGGGGCGATATATAGTTAAATGGATTCAATCTGCACTAAGCGTTTCGTTAATGAAATTCAATCGCGGCGGAGCGGCGCGCGACGTAGCAAATGATGTGGCGAAAAGATTGATAGAGGAGTGGGGACCGATCCTTATGTGGTTTCAACACCCCTGAGTTTAGGTTCTTATTTGCGAATGAGATACAAAGAAAATAAACAGGAAATCCTGTTTTCCTACAGAGATAACAGAAACAAATTAAGGCTAGTAATAGATGAAACATTTGTAATTAGTTAGATTCTAAACAGTGTTTAGTGTCTACTTTGTGAAATATTTACCTTAAATAAAGAACCATAAAAAACAAACAATAGACGAAATAGCTCACTGAAAACTGTTGCAAGGAATGAAGAGCTCAATTGATCCATATCCTATCCATATCTTATCCCCGCTATGGAGGTGTAGGACCAACCTACTTAAGTTTGCCCCCATGTCACTCGCTATCTCTCTGCTCAATATCTTGTCTGCGAACAGTGTGGACATATTTTATCAATAACCTACCGAAACCCCTACAGATTGCATAGGTAGTTTAAGAAGAAGAAGAAGAAGAAAAAAGTTATATAGTTATAGAAACCGAATGTAGATTAGTACCTATACCTATGATTTTGTATTTTCCTACATACATATACCATCGCCTTGGGGTTAAAAAACCTCATATGATGTTATACTGCTATCTAAATAAATAAATATCAATACCGATCGAAAGCGCGACAAGACGTTGCCGCGTTGGCTATATTACCACACTGCTGTTCTATTTTGTTTCGCAAAATAATGTATAGAGAGATCCAACCATTTTTAATGAAACACACACGATTGCAAGATTATTTTTGTAAGTTGACTTATATTAACCCACACAGGTCATAGGCCACATAGGCCTCCTCCACGAGGCCACCAATAGAGGTCTAAAATTTAAAATAAGTTGCATTGTAGGTGACTATTATTATACTCATGCAATGTAAGCACAGGGGTTTATCAATTATTTATCAGTGCATTTTTTGAGTTTATATAAGGTACTTCCTGACCTGAGTACATAATTACCTAAGCTAAAGCACATCACAGACAAGGCTATAATAGTAATATGAATTATATCAAGACAGCGCAATTATTGCATGTCAACACAGTGCATAAACTGGGCCGACTAAAATTGAAATGAAGGCTTTTGATTAGACAGGATTAGATACAGGATTGTATGATTGTATACATATTTTTTGAGGGAGTGAGCCCTTGCATCTGTATACAAATGAAAACTCACAGAGCACTCTCTGAGTTTTCAATTTCAATCTATTAGACCCCTAAAGGTTTTTAGTTCAAAGTGCATACTATGTAATACTAAATAATACTGAAGTTTAAAAATATTTATGTACTTTGTAAACCTTTTTTTCTGTAAAATAAATGTTTGCTTTACTTTATATTATTACATCATCACCCTGAGAGGTAGCGTGCTGTAATTATAGCACTAATTATTATATACTATAGCTACATCTGTGACGGGTTTCACTGTTACGCTATCAAGTTCAAATATCTCAGAGCCCTGAACTCACCTACGCCTAACCTAATTGTTTGCTCGCACGATAAAAAGGTCAAAAAAGATAATATTTCCAGCGCGTCTAGCAACCAGCGGCGGGGTCCATTGTTGCAGTTGCACGTAATCGACCGAAAGTAATCCAGCCGAGCGTTAGCTGTTAGTTTTTACGGTGGCTGTAAACTAAAGAGCGGCCGGCACATCGATCGTATACCCACACGTTAATATTAAAGGGATTTTCTTTCTGAGTTACAGCCGCGACTAGCAGCGCGACTGTAAAACTACTGGGGGTCAACTTTGATACTCGAAACGGATAACTTGCGAATCGTCCATTAGGTACCTTATGGTCATCACTCATCACCATCAGTCATCACATCACAGACGTAGCTCAATGATACAATCCCACTAATATTATAAACGTTGTTACTCTTTCACGCTAAAACTACTTAACGGATTTTGATGAAACTTGGTACACAGATAGTTTGTGACCTGGAATAATATGTATATGGGATCTTATTCATAAAATCTTACGGGATTCGGGAAATTTTGATATAGAAATATCAAAAACTGCTTTGAGATTTACAAACCACCAACCTTTCATTTGATACCACCATTATTAATTGTAGGTCTCTTTTAAAATTTCGACATCAAAATAAAAGTAATCGTACACTCTTTAAGGCCAGGTAGGCCAACAGAGGCCGCACTTTTGTGGTTTTCAAAACCATCTGAGATGTAGGAATACTGATTAAAAATTCTGTAAAAAAGATATGTAATAGTTAAGGATTTAGTCTAGTCAAATTCGCATTCAGATACAAGATTTTATAAACTTCGCTCGGGAAAAAAAAATCTCGAAGTTACCCCTTTTTGAAATGTTTTTTCAATATTATGACTAAACTATGTGATATTTTAAGTTTTTTTTTACGTTTTTTTTTAAGTTTTGTACTCAATTATAGACAGTAACTATTTCTAGACAAATTCGCAGAGTTTGTCCTGATAAAATGATTTTCAAAATCACTATTTTGAAATAACTACAAAATTCACAAGCGTGGTGGCTTGGCAGACACGATCAGTCGCGCTCTGGCGCTTACAGACGACGGACCTATGTCAATTTTTCCGCTAATTTATGAAGTACGTAAATGTTTCATTTGTTATGCAATTTTAGTCTCTGACACAATGGCGTTAGATTCAATTTTACTTCAACCTTTGACATGATATGTGACGGTCGTAGTGCCATAGTATAAAATCATCGGTATGTAAGGCAGAAAATTAATAAAGGTTATTGTTCTAGTTTAAAAATATATTATCTACTTACTGGAATGATTTATTGAAGCCAATAATATTTAGTTAACTACATTAACATTTTATATATCTATAAAGCATTGACATAATTGTTCTCCTTGATGGTGGAGCCCCCTCCACCATCATAGGTATGGTTTTTTTTACGGAATCGTATAGAGGGCATCGGGGGGACCTAAGGAAAATTCCGACTTTTCCAAATTTGCCCCTTCTCCCCCCCCCCCTTTAGGGGGGCTCCCAAACAGAGCCATACTGAATGTTATTTTTTGTGGGGTTGTATAGAGGGGGTCAAATAGTTCAAAGGCAGGCAAAAATTCCCCCCTCCCTTTGCCCCCAGACCCCCCCTTTTGAAGTTGCTACCGGAAATAGTCGTTATAGAAAAAATTGGATTGCGGAGTCGTATAGAAGGTTTCTTCTAGTGTTGAAAAATAAAAAAAAATCACCCCCCCTCCACCCACATTTTCACCCCCCCTTTTTGTATCTCCCAAACGGATCGACCTAGAAGAAAAATTTTTTCACAGTTATGTAGAGGAGAAGAAATCATTTTGAACTCCAAAAAAAGTTTGAACCCTATGACCCCCCAGACCCTCTTTTTTTATAAAAAACCGAAAATTGGCCAAATTTTGACCTTTTTTTTCGGGTGGAGCATTGCGGCGAGCGAAGCCAGCTGCAATGCGACTAAGGAGAATAGCACGGCGAGCGAAGCGAGACGTGCTGTGACCCCCACGACCCCCCTCTCCCAGCAAGCGGGTGAAGCACTGCGGCGAGCGAAGCTAACTGCAATGCGACAAAGAGGAACAGCACGGCGAGCGAAGCGAGCTGTGCTGTGTGACCTAACACCCACTTATATGGGTATCGTTTTCGACTAAATCAAACACGTAGATTACGAAAAAGATGTCCATTTTCAAATCCAAGATGGCTGAAAGTTTACTATCGCAGATTTTACACATGGATATCGATTACCATCAAATCAAAGACGTTTTAGGTTATGAAAAGTAAAAACTCCAATGCGATAAGGCCGCCTAAGGCAAGGCACTCCCCCCGAGCTGCTAACCTCTAGTTTTTAATCTATAATTTTATTACATGTTAATAGGTTTCTTTTATCTATACTAATATTATAAAGAGGAAAGATTTGATTGTTTGTTTGTTTGAATTGTTCCGAAACTACTGGACCGATTCGAATTTTTTTTTTATCATTAAAATGCTAAATTTTCCGTGATGACCATAGTTAGGGACCCAGATGAAAAATTCAATAATTAAACCGTGGGCTATACCTATATTCTTATTCTATTATGGCTCCGCTGCTTGTTTTCAGATTTTTTAAATTATTATATAGTAAAAAACTGCAATTAAAACATGAATAAGAGCGTTTTCTACTTTACGTAAAATAAGTTTTATCTTTTCCCGAATAAAACCGCAATCACATCTTACAATAAAAAGCGAGATATCGAGGAGTGAGTATTAACCTGTTGCGATGTTGTTCGGATCAAAGAGTTGTTTTTATTTTTCGTTTAATAAAAAAGTAAAACCCATTACAAAAAGCCTATCTCAAGAACTACTCGTACGATTTGCCTGAAAAAAATTCACAAGGTGTAATCGCACCTCAGAAACAATTATTTCAAATAAAAACACTTCTATAGTAATAGTCGGTTACCATATTATGTATTCGGTGGGGGCGGCGAATTATGAAAATATTTTTTTTTTTTTTTTATTTTATTTATTCTTGAAAAACTTATTCTAGTTATTAAATATTAACATTCGTTAAGCCCTTGAGGATTTGACTCGAATGTTACATTCCTCTGGTTACATACTTTACGTTTTTTATTACGTGAGTGATAAAACAAAATTTTTGTGTCTTAAACTACTAAGGTACCTAATTGATATAAACAGATAAAGAGTAAGAATAGTTATTGAATAAACGCAGCCCGAAGTGTGCAGCATATCGATGCAGTGTTCGGGCTTTCTCGGACGGCCGAGCCTCCCGAAGTTCCCCGAACACTGGAGAATGCGCCGACCTCGCTCTGGTCGGCAAAAATGAAAAATCAAAATAAAGATTTTCAGTAGGTACAAATTTTGAAATTGAATATTGAAATGGGACCCTACAGAGTCGAATGGGGTATCAAATGAAAGGTTTCAATTTGCACATTCCAAAACAGATTTTGAAATTTTGATGAATTTTATACTTTTTGAAATATTTAGAAAAAGGTCGAATAAATGACCATTCCCCCCCTTATCTCCAAAGATTGCAGAGCGATCGATGTGAAATGTAATAAATGGTCAAAAAATTAACCATTCCCCCACCAACCCCCTATCTCCGAAGATTGCAGAGTGATCGATGTAAAATGTACTATGCGTTTGTAGATATAGATTTATAATTTACAGAAAAAATATAGAGAAGTCTGTAAAAATTAAACTTTTTGAAATATGGTCATAAAACAAATTTTCATACAATGAGACTTTTTCATTGAGAGCAATTCAAATCAAAGGTATGGAATTCGACAATTCAAAACAGGTTTTGAAAATCGCCTAAGTTTCATACTAAGTAAAATACGTTGAAAAAGGTCGAAAAAAGAATTGTAGGTTCGAACCCATCGATCCGAATATCGTTGTGATTTCAAGATGAAAATGTAAATTATAGACTTCCTAGCCTTACCACAAATGGAAAAAATAATTATGTGATGTCCATAGCCTTATCATCTCCTGAGCCACTAACCGGGTACAAGCACGCTAGAATTGAATATTGGAGAATTTTGAGAAAATAATAATATTTTATTATAATTGTTTTATTTGATACCCTTTATTCTTTGTATTTATTTCAAACAAAATTTTAAATCATAGAAGCGAATGTTCTCTATTTGCTTCTTTGTCTTCTTTATTTGAGTATTTATTTCAAATTTTGTAGGTACTTAAAAAACGAAGTTCGGAAATTAACTATGCCTTTTGTTGGTCTGGTCCAGACGTTTTTCAGCGTTCTTGGTTTGGTTGGTTATCTTGGGATCAATTACTTTATTATTAATTCATTATCTATATTAAGAAACATAAATAGAGATGAAGTTGTAACAACTTCATTTAATTACGAAACTCTAACTGAAAACTATTAACAAAGTTTGATCATAGCAACAGCGTTTCTAAAGTGAAATAATATTATGCTACTGCTTATTTCTATACTATGTCGTTGGCGCTGCATCTGCGCTAAGTATTTCGCGCGCAACTTTAGACAGGACAAAATGCCTACAGCTGCAGGAATACCTCGCCTTAACCGAAAATTTTCAGTGACTTGTGTTCTTTCGCGTTTTCCAATATTTCGACACAGTTGCATGCGCAATGATCACGGAATAACTGTTGACTGGGCAAGGAGGTTTTATTGACAGATATACTGATCTACCCTCATTTTTTATATTTTTTACGAACCACTACTAACGGTTTTATACGTTTTAAATAGGGGTATTCATTAAAGCACACACACTTAGGTATTATTTGCTATTTCGCGACATAAAGTTGTTTAAGGATACAAGTCAACAATAATCGTATAATTAATCTAAGGAAACGTTTGAAGAATACCATCCCATAGGAGCTGATTAGCCCATGTTAGTCTACAGCTGGACATAGGTCTCCCCTAATGAGCACCATAAAAGAATATACATAAAGTCCTTTTTTCCTTGGGTAGGGTACTTTGTTTGATAATTTTGATATACATAATAAGTCGCCCGTTTTCATCACAGACCTCAAACTTGAGTACCTACCTTCATTCTTGCTTCAGTTCTAATCAAAGGAATCATGCAGACGGGCAATATCCTAGTAAACACACCGAATCGGTGTGTTATAAAATCTATCTCGCTAATATCTCTTCTCAACCTCTTTGGTTTACGTAGTGTCATTATTTAAAATTTTCTGAGTAATATAATTTAAAATTGGGATACAATTAAAAGAAACATAAATATTACATTAACTGCCTTGCCTCCGCGATGCATCAAGCAGGCAGTTGCAGCTGGTGGAAGTGCATAAGCAAAGAAAGAGTCACGTGGATTGCATGCAAATCGTTCGTTCAAGCATCCAACATGGAGAAATTCATCTTTGTTCGACAAGTTCGTATCGTAAAGCGTTTCGGTTCACCTCAACGAAGCACTACCAACGAAAGCAACGTTGTAACTTTAGCCAACTTCTCATTTCTATGGCCTGAGCTATTCATAGCTATTTCGAAAAAAATATAAGGTAAAAAAACTTTCCTTTTCGTTAGAAAATCCAAAGAAATTTGCAACGTGACTCGTGTACTCAACTTTTAATTAGGTAGTTTATTATATTTTGATTTATTCATGTTGAAAAAAATTGTTCTTTGTAAAGCCTTACAGTTTTAAAATAAAAAGTAGGTACGCTTATTGAGCGTAGGGTGGTTGTTCGGCCGTTGCGAAACATGTGCTCTAAGGAACGTTGAAACTGTAGCCGCCGCTAGTATTATGTTATCTGTGCCGCCGCCGGTCACATGTAGATTTTATACATTTTTTTCTTTTTTTACCTCTACCGTGCCTACTGAATTCCCTCATATATTCAGTACGCAGCGCACACAACACACACATTAAGATTTTACTTAATTTGTTACTAATAAATCAATACCCTCATAAGAAGTACTTAAATAGAGAAAGAGAATATTCTCGAACATTTAATGAATAGAAAACTATCAGTCGACATACTATGTACAATGTACCTACAACAGTTTTCCCTGTAGAACCGGTTCACCCAGAGTTCATATCCAGCTCGAATAAGTTCTTACTGGGAACGCTTGCTCTATCTTAAGCCACATCACTATCTCCTCACCTCCAAGGTATTGTTTCACATTTACGATTTAAAAAAAAAACAATTCGGAACGAATTTATTTACGAATGTGTACCACATTCGTAAAGTACACCACGCATTAATCAAGAGTCGCCAAACCACGCATGCACGAATTCATCAAAGTGTTGATGGGAAAGCTTATATTATGTATATCGATGGATTTACGTGTAGAGGTCTACACGACATAGCTAGCCATAGCTAGCCTGAGGAAGGCTTAGAACTAAATGTAGCATACATTTAGTTCTAAGCCTTCCTCAGGTCTTTAAAAAGTTGTCCCTAAATCTGTTTACCTTTACTTCTTTTGCTTTGTCTTATTGTTGTAATTTGGTCGCGAATCTTGGTAAATCTACACCATGTAAAAAAATAATGCTGGACAATCCACTCAGCATCAGCTAACCCGAAGTTAAGCAAAGCTTGTCTTACGTTTTAACATAGCTAATACACTAAATCCATTACACAAATTGATATTTTGTCACAACCTTCTGCGTAACGGACCTTCGCCCACCGCGCCACAGAGGTCGTCGATTTAATTCTTATGTGCTGTTTGACAACAGATTAATCCAATTTCTCTACCTCACGACATAGAGAATTGAATTAATACCGTAGTATATCGAATGTTGCGACGAGCATTGTTCATAACGGTATCCTATATTCGGTACCTGGTAGCTGGGATAATTAATCGAGATACAATTTCCCTTTGTTGTTTCGATATGTATGTGGACTGCAATACGTATCGGTTTGCTTTAGTGCGATCAATCTTCATTGGGGTAAAGGTACTGCAGTCTGGAGATATTGTTTAGAAATCGATTTTGATCAATTCTACGGAAGACAAATCAGATTTTTCACAACCTCACCAGTATATCAAGCAAAGTATGCGCTATTACACACGGGGGGCATAGAAAGAATAAAGAATATTATATAACTAGATAATTAGATATATATTTTTTTTTTTTTGGTTGGCTTTTGTACCGCCACTTTATCAGTTCACTTCCGAAGCTGCGGCGCTACAGTTCGCCACTTATCCTTGCATCGTGCATTAGATACTCGTAACTGATATACCTGTCACATGATACGACAGAAACGTAGTTTTTATTATCATACGTAGAAATCACCCAAAACCCTGAACGCTACAGATTGTAAAAAACACTTGACCCAAGGTGTGAATCGAATCCACAACTTTCTGAGACGTGCAGGCTGTCGCGAGGTGGGCTTAGCTGTGCCACAAAGGTCAGCAATAGAAATTAAAATAAACAATACAAGGGATTTTTATACCACATTTTTAGGGTTTTGAGGTCGGTTTCAAAAACCTTATGCTCTCGCGTTTTTCTCGTGTTTCATCTTTAATATCTCAACTACTTGAAATTTTAAATAACAGCATATTTCGGCCGCCTACAGATTAAAAGAAAAACAATTAAAATATATTTACTTTGGATTGTAATTGTGAAAAATTAAAATGAAGACTTTCACACAAATTTTCAGGTTGTGTTTTCGAAACTTTTCGATAGGTTTTCGAAATATTTTGAGAAAAGGTCGTAAAACTAATATTCAAACTTGATTGCCTATTTCACGAAGTGAGATATCAAATCAAATGTATGCATTTGGAAATTACAAAACTTTCTTTAAATTGTCGAAGTTTACACATACTTTTTGAAACAAAAAATTTATCAGTAGGCCTACCTACCTATTCCCTAACCGCGGCAGTTAGGTAGTAGGTGTATATACAATTATATGTATACTCGTTAAAGTCGCAGTTGAGGCATCTTATTTGGGTTCGTGGCTTAGGCCCCCAGTGGCCGACGCACCTGTGGTTGACGCCCCCGATTTTATTAATTGTATTATTATTATGATTTGCACTTTTGCACTTAGTACAGTAAATGCCAAAAGTGTATCTTACAAACCGTTTTAGAGATAAGCTCAAATGACTTTTAAGTAATTGTACTTTATCAATAAAATACTTCTGTCTTTAATCCTACTAATGTTATAAATGCAAAAGTTTGTAAGTAGGGATGGATGGAGAGATGAACAATGGATGAATGTTTGATACTCTTTCACGTAAAAACTCCTGAATTGATTTTTGCGATTGGGAGGTGGTGGGTGATTGGTTGCGTGACGTTGGTAAACGGCCTGACGGTTACTAGTCCTTTAGACATCCAGACATTTTATTTAGAAATATTATTGCTAAAAACATTCCTGTTAGCAGGCGAAAGAAAGCGACAAGAAAGAATGAAAAAATGATAGCCAATTTGAATGAGTAGTCATCATCATCATCACCAGCCTATAATAGTCCACTGCTGGACATAGGCCTCCCCTAATGAGCGCCATAGATGGCATCATTATTTGGGGGTTATTGCCCATAATCCCCACGCTGGGCATGCGGGTTGGGGATCGCAGTTCGGTGGAGTTGTTCTGCAGAAGGCGCTGCTGCCCGCCCCCCGGTGTGTTTCCCTTAGTCGCCTCTTACGACACCCACGGGAAGAGTTGGGGTGGTGAAATTCTATGCCGACACCACACGGCCTGAGTAGTACAAAAATAAAAAAATTACTTCGATCATATTTTTAGTACAAATCTGCCAATAATCTGCTGAACAAATCTGCAAATATGTGGAAATCCGAGCAAAAAAGTAATAACTAATTATTAAAGAAGTAAATAAGATGATTTTGGTTGTTTTCTGTTGTTTGTAGACAATTTTAGTTCATATGTATTTATTTATATTTTTCATTTGTTATATAATAGTTGATTTTTTGCTGTGCTGTGTGGTGCCGGCATAGATGCTGTGTGGTGCCGGCATAGAATTTCACCACCCCATCTCTTCCCACGGGTGTCGTAAGAGGCGACTAAGGGAAACACATCGGAGGGCGAGCAGCAGCGCCCTCTGCAGAACAACTCCACCGAACTGCGATCCCCAACCCGCATGCCCAGCGTGGGAATTATGGGCATTAACCCCCAAATGATAGTGCCATCTTTGGCGCTCATTAGGGGAGGCCTATGTCCAGCAGTGGACTATTATAGGCTGTTGATGTTAATGATAATGTTGTAGTTGATTATTTTTGATAATTATTATTAAAAAGGTTAAAAATTACATATTAAATAGATAATGTTATATGTACCTAGGTACCTATGTTATATTGATAATGTAAAGAATTTTTTTTTAAACTTATTACGTACTTTACACTATAAAATTTTAAAATAAGTTTGTTTGTTTGGATGTTTGTCCGTCAATCACGCTGAAACTACTGAACGGATTTTGATGAAATTTGTTATCAGACAGGGTATGAGCTGACTTGGGTGATATGGTTATGATATAATATATTACAAGCTTATGCCTTTTATGCCTGCCAGTACATTTGATAAAAAAAATATTCGGATTAAAATAAACTGACCGGGGGCGTCGACCACAGGTGCGTCGACCACTGTGGGCCTAAGCCACGAACCCTCTTATTTTACCTGATTTTACCTAGCTGAAAAGAAAATATGAAAGGTGCTTTTATCTCGCCCACAACATCCTTAAAACCATATCTGATTACAAAACACATTAATTATAATCCATAGTTAACAATACCGGTACTTATACTAGTATTCTTCACGTTGACGTGTTAGACATGATATGACGTCATCTGAGGTTTATGACGGGATAATGATACTCTTTCTTTTATCCCAGGAAACAAAAGAGGTATCACAACGTTAATGCTCTTAACAGTTACTTAGAAAACCATTGTACACATATCTTCAGTGTGAAGTCAATATGCGTGGTAGAAACAATCTGCTTTTTGTGTAACTCAAGAAGTTAATTTCGAAGAATTCTCGGATATATAAGGAATTACAAGTGACGTGACAATGTACGAACCATGTCAGGTTCGCGCCTGATATTTTAAGGATATGTTTCTACAGACTTATTTGTCGAATGTGTTTTATGAATCACTTCGGGGGTCGAGTGAATCCCAATTAAAGCCAGCGATTGAATTCATATTTTTTCATATTTGTAAGTTTTGTCTTATTGTAAGATATCCCGTTCTTTACTGTTCATAGAAAATACAGCTTAGCAGATAATTAACAAAAACTTTTTGCTAATGAATGAATCACCCCGAAATACGGTTTCTACCATACAACACGTGTTAATGTGCGCAGAAACCTCGCACTTAGTAGCAAGTTCACCTGAGGAGTTTTGTAAAACAAACCCAAGTCGCCGACCAACGGAATTTGGTACCGTAATAAAGTTTGAAAGGGCTGTAAAAGAGCAATAGCTGTAACTTGGGGTGGAGCACAGATTTTAGTGCGAGAACGGTACCCTCGCAATACCTATTAATTGATATGGCGAGGTATGTGTTTCCTATATTTTATAGTTGATTGAATTGAATGGCGCAAATATGATTCTTATTTTTATTGCGTGAGGGTTGTTTTCGGGATCGAATCATGACACATCTACTACGTGAATACCTTCGCTTGACTACTATGGAGCTATTATAGGATGTAGGTACTAAAGTTAGAAAATTATAGTATAAGACCTTTTTAACTACCATGTATAATCTGTTACCTACACCTTAAATCCTTCTAATATTATAAATGTACACATACAAGCGATCCGACGGTCTAACAACAAATTTAAATTTTATAAATTTTTACACACTTTGGGTTATTGAAGTTTTTATACGGATCCCTTACTTTTTTAAAAATAGTATAAGTATATACCCTATGCTCGTCACAGGGATAAAGTAGGATTCTAATGGTGACAGAATTTTTCAATCGGTCCGGAAGTTTCGGACCCTTTTCAATTCAAACAAACAAACAATCAAATCTTTCCTCTTTATAATATTTCTAATGTAAAATGAAGTTTGAAGAAATTGGAAACTGATCAACTTACAATGGACTAAGCTGATTTTTTACAGAGCGCCCTCTATCGTAGGGCTGTAGAATTTCGTGATCAAACAACAGTAAAAGAGAAGAAAAACACCCAAAGTGCTAGTTTTGCGCTTTCTCAGGAGAAACTATTGCAAGACACCGCGCCATCTTTTTTTTATGATGGAACTTTCATAACTTTCGCTTTACTCCTTTCTCCCAAAAATAGTAAAGCCTACACGTACATTTTTGGTTTCGTATGATGGTAGTATCGCTACCCACCGCTAGATGGCGGGTTGAACCAAACTTATCAAAAGTTACCTCTCGCCTTTGAGTATCTAGAACGGGAGTTGCCAAGCGCTTTCTGTCAGTACTAAAATCTTTCTGTCAGATTTCGAGGGGGGCGAGGTAATACGGTACAGCACACGTTTACATAATCACGCATACTAATGCAGAAAAATAAAGCGTCCATATAAACGCACACTAAAGTAAAAGCTGGACACAAACAAAAGAACACGCACACAAATATAGAATTAGTGTTGTTACACTATTGTTTAGTTACACACTAACACAAAAAAGTAGTGCTGGATGTAAAACGACCGAAAAAATAATGATTTCGAATGAATGAAATCAGGGTTGTTAAAATTATACAATGCTTTTTTAATAAAGGTATTGTTTCTTACTGAGGGTTTTTAGACACGCATTTAAATATAGAAAAAAAATGTTCCGAATGAGAGAAAAGCGAAAAGTTGGTTTTCCTTTCATTTGACATTAACTAAGAACCATAATTTGTAATTGACGCCCCGTCTATTTGGGACTATTATTTTTTTTTATTTATGCAAATCGAAAAGTTTTCATTATCTATATCTATATGTTTTCATAGAGAGCAGGAGAAGAAAAGCGGCAGTAAGAAAGAGAGAAAGAAAGACAGAAAATATAGGTATTTATTGTGATAGGTACAGGCCGGGTACAGGGATAATAAAATTTTATCTAGATTAACATTATGTAGATCGGGCCGCCCCGCCGCCGTGTTTCATGTCATGATCAGTGCGGTGTTCCTGCGCTATCTATAAAAAGGGTATTTTAATTATTAATATTAATAAATTGATGGAGAAAATTTCTACTAAAAGAAAAAACACGAACTATCTATCATCACTTCGCTTGTGTCTTTCTGTATCGAGGTTGTTTTGTAATTCCTTTTTTTTATAAATAAATCTGCTTCTGACTTATAATAATATTATATTTTTAATACTATATTATTAAATATCATTATTTGTGTCATTTTATTTGTTGTTTCTTATAAATCTATATTACATTTAAAATGGAATAATTTATTGTAAATGTGACGTACACATTTTTCCATAAAAAATGGATTTTGGTATCTCTTATGGTATTATGGTATCATTTGCATAACCAATTTTCCTATATCAATAGATTTTTTGTTACAAAAAACATCGCATTTTACACAAATTTTTCGTTCATTCCATCATTCGTTCAATCAATTTCACTCAACTTGTCCCCGCACTACGCCTTCTACCAAGGAATCACACTATATAGGGATACTACCAAGGAATAAAAATGTCGCAACTGATATTCTAAATCGAAATTATACAATATAACAAAAAAGAATTCAGAAAAATGTCACTTACTTGTGATAGGAAACACTATGTACCCTTAAGTTGGATGTCTCCAATTGCCTTTTATACCCATAAACCGCACAATTCACCATTTTGTGGTGAGCACTATCTCGCGACACGAAACTATAGCAAATGGCCGCGAAGTTACGAGTGAAGTAGTTTTATTATTCGTCTATGGTCAGTAAAGTCTTGTGACCAACAGAGGGGTATCCTGACCTTGCCAACTCCCGTTCTAGATACTCAAAGCCTCTCGCTCGCCGCCGAGTAGGAATTTCATAATTGGGTTCCCAGTGCCATCTAGCGTCGGGTAGCGGTAAGTTTATGTTAGCGAGTTTATGTGGTGTGCACCTTTAGCAAGATGAAATTTGTAGTGTCTCCCTTGAGACATCAAAATTATTCATTTCATCAAAAAACATGAATAATTTCTTGCGAAATTTAGAATAAGTGCTATAAGCCCTTTTTATTATTAGACCGTAGATGGCGATGACAGCGCTACCAAACTGTAGCTTTTAAATAATAATATTTTGTTGGGATAAAAATTGATTATATAATTAATTGACGGCAAAGAACATACACCCAAATACTTGAGGCTAAGAGAGTTTCTGAAAAAACTAAAATACAATAAGTAATGTAAAACGTAAGTACTTACAAACACAATCATGATGAAGAATGCACCAATGTAGGAGCTGCGAGCGGTCTGCATCGACACGAAGCGGTAATGTTCGCCAGTGATCACATTTCTAGAACAAATAAGACGAAAAAACAATTCATTATGAATGTATGCGGGTCAACTACGAACCTATTCTGTGTTGGAAGAACACCAACGTTTCCCTTAACGAGAGACTTCATCAGGGTGAGTGCGGCTCACGTCGCTCCCGTATCGCGTTGTTCTTATAACTAGTGGTTAGATGCTCAAATCTAGCGCTACTATTAACATCACAAAGTGTCATAAAACCGTCCAAACAATCCGCGTTCCGCGTGTAGCTCAACTTAATGATTATATGAAATAACAGGTTTTAGACCCGCGCGTTTGGGAATCCGCATCACAGGATATGAAAACCAAGGGCTCAATTTGTCAAAAAAAAAAAATCTCGTAATATCATTCCACCATCCGCTGCAATAATATTGACGCCTATTGATTTAAATTTTTGATCACTCACCTCAAATAACCTTTGTTATCTTCATTCTCCGCCAACATCTTTATAGAAGCCATAAGCAAGTCATCATATCCCAAGAACTCATCCAGGACAAATCTGGAGAAGGGATCTCCAAAGCATTCGTCCTGTGTGGGGTCCAATGTGACTATCTTCACGGGGATCTTGAGGCGAATCCGAGCGCTTGGAGACAGCCTGAGGAAGCCATACTCGAGGGAGTATTCCAGGATGTATTCTTCGTCTGAAAGATTGACACCGGTTATGGTAACGACCTCTGTGGCGCGGTGGACGAAGGTCCGCCCACGACATGGGAGTTTGCGGGTTCTGTTTTTCAGATGTTTGTTCAGGGTGTTCTATGTATACCTAATAAAAATATATCTATCTATGTAATAATATTGTATTATGTATATCAGTCATCTAGTACCCATAACACAAGCTCTGCTTATTTTGGGGCTAGGCGATGCTGTATGGATTGCCGGTCATTATTTATTTACGTGGTGTAGATTTACCAAGATTCTCGTCGTTATATTAAAAAGTCTGACAGAAATTGCTATGTGAGAAATGTATCAAGAGGAATGCACTCAAGCCAGTATGTTTGCATTTATCTATGTTATTATGAGTAGCCTTACCTTTCATAGTTTCATTCGCCTCCGATTCATCATCATTTGGTTTTTGCTGAAATTAAATTAATAAAATGTAAGATATAATGTATTTGAGTGGCATAAAAACAAGATAAGTCATAAAAATCCAAAAAAAGTACATTGAAAAACTTAACGAGGCTTTCGCCCAGTGTAATTTTCTTTAGAATTTAAAAAATATTTATATAAACATTGTTATATTAGTTGTAAAGATGAATAGAGATCGCTCTTGAGCGATAAGACCGCCAGTTATATAACACCATTATCAGCCCATGTTAGTTCACTGTTGGAAATAGGCCTCCCCTAATGATGGCCATAGCGCCCTGTCTTCAGCTTTTCGCATCCAGCATCTGCCAGCAGTCTTTTGCAGATCGTCATTCAACCTGGCAGAAGGGCGTCACTACGTTTACCGAGTCACGGTCTCCAATCAAGAACACGTTTACCCCAGCGGTTGTCGGTTTTCGCGAAACTGAAGTCAGTTAGCTAACTCTTTGAGCTATGTCGATAACTTTGGTTCTCTGCCGGACGTATTCATTGCGAATCCAAATCTTTCACAGAAACTCCGAGCATGTTTAGAGTGAAAGTCAAATGGTGGCGATTTTGCGGCGACACCACTGTGATAGAGAAGTCATTTGTTTCGTAGGGCCTCGTTTAACGAAGTTACTTACATCTGGAATTTTCGAGCTAGCTTCGCTATCATCCACAAGCCCCATAATGCCCTCCCATATAGACGCCGCCGGTTTATCTTCAGAACCGCTCACAATCGTCGCATTCACATCCACCCCCTCATCAGGCTTGTCCACATAAGCAGTCTCCATCAAATGCTCCGGCAATAACTCCTGGAGATCGTCGTGGAAGCGCGTGACGTTGCCATAGTCTGTACCGTCACTGATATATTCGTCTTCTTCTATGTTGGTACTGTCGCTTGTCGATGATTCTATGTTGACGAACCTGGAAAAACAAATTACGGATTTCAATAACTTTATTTCTTTAGTCTTACAAAAAAGCTTTTAGACAAGTAAATCTTTCATAAAAAAAATTATATTATAAAATAAGAAATAAAACGATATTGATTTTCGTATCACTTAATTGTTTTGTACACTAGTGGAAGAAGCGAAAAAGAAACCAATAGTACATTTTTAAATCACTTATGTATGAGTCTAATACAATGTTTGTTTTGCCTATCCAAATCTAAGTTTAATGTGATTTTGATACAAATTTAATGGATTTTGATACAATAAGAACAGTATTTTTATTTTGTAGTAGTCAGGGACTTGATTGTATCACTACATGGTATACGAGTAAAACAAAGTCGCTTCCCCCTGTCTGTCTGTCTGTCCCTATGTATGCTTAGATCTGTAAAACTACGCATTGGATTTCGAAGTCGTTTTTTTGATAGATAGAGTTATTCAAGGAACTGTTTATTATTATAATAACTTATAAATAAATTTCTGTTTAATTTAAAAGTTCTTTTATTTCTAACAATATTTTTTCTTTGACTTAAATTTAAAGTCCCTACTGATTTTCTTACATTATGTAAACATTGTGTTATGTAAGTAAACCAAATGTGACGTGTTATTCTAGATATTTACGAAATAAATGGTTATTGATGAGTAATATTTGTAATCAAACATAGAAAACACCCAGACTCAGCACACAAATGTCTTGAGATAATTCTTGTTATAATTTTTTTTTATAATTTAACATAATGTTGCCATATGACACTATTATTTTTGTCCTACAACGGGAATCGAGATCGCGAATTGCCGCTCAGGGCCAATGAGCACGTCGTCTAATTAAATCTCGACTAATCTTTAAATTTCGAATAGTTCGATCGCATTGCTTAATCCGGTGGCATTGATAGCGCAAAATTACCTACGTTACAGAGTGCAAAAATCTTGCAATAAGTTACAAAATCAGTTAGAAATCTTGCAAAACTTTTACAGTTTTGAGAGATAATATTATTTTTAAGTTTCTTAAATAAGAAACTTAATATATCTAAGCTTGGTAAAGATAACTGTAACATGCTGAATCATTCTTTGTAAACGGTTTATGTGTTGTATAATCATTACTATTTAAATTTATCCAAGGCCGCCATTTAAATAACAATAATTGTGCGGCAAAACAGACAGACTAGATTATTGCTTAACAAGAACACATTTCAATTGATATTGGATCACCGGGAAATTTAAATAAGCAACATTGTAGTTTGTAGAACAAATGATGCATCCAATTTTGTATCTTAATGAAATGAGGCACAAGTTAAAGGTATTTCTGTACTTTTCTATACTAATATTATAAATGGGTAAGATTTGATTGTTTGTTTGTGGCTCCAAAACTGCAGGACCATTTTGAAAAACTATTTCACCATTAGAATACTAAATTTCCCGTGACGGACATAGGCTATAGAAAATTTTCAATACCTATTATTAGGGATCGACATGAAAAATACAATTTTTGTTAAATACCTTTGCGAAGCTGGGGCAGACTGCTAGTTTTAAATAAGATAAAACTTCACTTACCCTTCAGTGGCTATCATCCCCATAAGAGAATTCTGATCTACTCTGTCTTTTTTCAACTTTTGCTCCCGTGCATAACTTTGTTCTAATGAATAATCTTGGTCGACATTCCGTATTATCTCCACTCGCAATATTCCATCTCTAGGCCAAGATTCTTTTACTTGATTCAAACATGTTGTAGGGGCTCTTGAAAATGCTATGTGAATGTAAGCGAGTACAAAAAATGCAACTAGTGCCTTCAATAGTACGAGGAACTCGAAAAACCTTCTGACAGGTCTAGGGAAGGTACGAGCATAGGCCACTGCAAACTTGAAAAACAGTGCGTGGAATAACCTTTCTCTTACATTGAATAAGGGGTTAGGGTTATTATTCCTAGTTCTTGGTATGGCTGGGTTTATTAGTGGCCCTCCTGGGAGAAGATTATTGTCCGGATTGATACCAGGAGGTAAGTTGTTCATGGTTGGAGGTCCAGCTGCACTCATTTCTCAAACCCGATGTTCTTTTGTTTGTTAATCGATGATATTGGTTTTACAACATAATAGTCACCTGGAAGTGAAAGTTTTGAAGTGATTATAATTAGTGAATAACCCTAACCTCTAGTGTCAAACCTAGAGGACATAGGTTTCAAAGTCCCCAAGAAAGAGAATATCAAGTCTTATTGAATTACTTAGGGTTTTTAATGCATGGGCTAATTCTGTGGAGGCTGTGGTCAGTTGTTTTGGATATGTCAAAATCATAGGCAAGGAGATGAAAGTAAAAGAAAGTTTATGTTCCAAAACATGACGTCGATCAAAGGTAAAGTTGATATACGGTGTTTTGACCTTCTTGATTCTTTGCAGAAACACCAGTTGTCTCCAATTTTAGGCCATCCAGTAAAAGTAAATGAATTAGTACGTACCAATGAGTCCATTTGTTTACTAGTTGTTTCTTACAACTTTCTCTTTTTTATTCTTAGAAGTACTTGCCTATAACTTATCTAAAGAATAAGGATAAGTTTTTATTTATATTTTGAGTAAAATTCAATAATTTTTTGAGAGAGACGAAATAAAAACATAAAGTCAAACTTGTTTTGACAACCTGAAACATGACGTTTTGACAACTGACATTAAGTAGGAATGAAGTTGAAATCATAGATGATATTGACAGTGTCAGAGTGGCAACAGCTTGCTTGGCGCGCCGCTTGCTTGCACCATAAAAAGAAGTTGAAGTTGAATAACGCTTATTTAGTGTGAATAAACCATAGTATCCCTATATAGTTTGTGGAATAAACGTGTAGATTTGCGTTATTCAAGTATTACGCACGTAACGTTCGCTTTATGTATTAAGGGCCCACTGATGCTATTTATTTTGTCATTTTGTCATATTACATTAATTTTACCAGCCACTGGAGAAGGTAACAAAATGATTCGCTCCTCGCGTCGTTACTTTTTTTCTCGACTACCTTACATTGTTACTTATTTTTCTGCTACCTACAGGGAAACTTTCTCCGAGTCTTTTTATGGAACTAAGCCCATCACACAGTCATGAGATTTAATGATTAGTAATTAACGGGTATTTATCGCGTTTTTTTTTTTTTTTTTATTCTCGACCTTTCAACAGGTTTGCACTCTGACGTGGTCACGAGAAGACTGATGATGATTTGAAAAAAAAACGCGATAACTAATCATTAGGTATGTGTTCAGATCGCGTTCGTCATGAGATTTGCGGTGGCGCGTTCACAGAGAGGTGCCCCGCTGCCGCCCGCACCGCACCGCGCTGCGCCCCGAGATGATGAGGTGCTTGCTTTGCCTAGGGCGCTGTTGACGCTCAAGCCCCCTCTGTACCTACCTATTTATTTAGAAAATAAGTAGGTACCTTACACCTAAACAGAAATTAATCGTAGGTCCTACCTACAGTAGGGACGGTAGGTACCTACTTAAACGTAGGGATGGATAGTAATGTATGTATGACCCGTACCTACTTGTCATTAATAAAACCATAATAAAACCTACCTACTTGTTAACAAAAGATCTTTCACATAAAGGAGCAGCCATAATTTTACAGATCATTTGTGACACAAAGCAAGGATTTACAACTCAGCTAGAGAACATGTGCCCATGGACAAAGCCGTGAAAATAAATACAAAAGTACACTGCAGAGAGCATGATTGACGTCTTAATTGTCCCCAAGATTGTAAAAGGAATTTTTGTAATAAATGTCAGACCTATTCAGGCCAAACGCTCAATGATAGATGAAAAGAGCCTTTTGAATTTGACTGAGCTTTACCTGTCTTGTAATAGCGCTAAGGTTTGGAGTCCGGTGGAGGATTTCACTCGTATCCACGCTCCTGTTTATTATGGAGCCAGATTTTCAAATTTCAATAATTTTATTTCAGTAGGCTTAACAAATAAGCACTAGGAACGATCTTACTTTATTTTTCAAATGCTCTGATAAGATAAAGTAAGTAAGATAATGTTTTAGCTCCTAAGATAGGTTCCTAAGTTACCACTATTACTAGTATTAGTTATGTTATCTGTGCCACTACCAACCCTATCTAGTAGGTAGTTAATATTAAGAGGCATCTTAATAAACGTATAGTATGATACATTATGTTGACATGGAAAGAGAGATTGGTGCATTTTATAGTGTTCTCTCTTTATAAAATGTCTTCATCTAAAACAACCACATCAATCGTCGATACGAGTCAAAATAAAAATAACCGAGATAGAGCCCTAAAGATAACGAGAAGTGGACTCAAAATTACGGTCCGTTCATGTTATAAATATTCAAAAGATCCGAACCGAGCGAGAGCCTTTGAAAAAGTTGACGTCTCAATTATCGGCCGGTACGACCAGTTTTAATTTATATTATTCTCACGTTTTTTATTTCCTCTTGGCTATCTTGCTAGAGCGCGGGGTTTGGTTTCGTGTTTGTGAAATAGGGTGTTGATGGAACATTTTTATGGGATAAGTGCCGGGTAGGTACGTGCTTGTATGCATCTCAGAAAATAAGGCAGTTAGAAGGGTAGGTAGGTAAGAAAGCTAGGTACCTACTATCGACATAAGTGGGTAAGGGTTTCGCCCCGGGATTCTTGGTATCAAAATTTCGGTTTTGTCTGTTTTGGTGTATCTCGCAAATGCTGCGGTTATTACCGTTATTTATATTCGTTGCCATTTCGTAGCTATACTTTTGTTTCGCTCTCTAAGGTTTCGGTTTTGGGCGGAGGCTATTTATAAACCTACATACTGTAAACTTCTTGGTATTATCACATTGGTTATGGTCTTCAACATCACAAATACATTTACTTATACTAAAAACTGAGCTAAAAACTGATGCATCTAACTTATACATTTTCTCGCTGGCTCTCTTAGCTAGTCGGTTTGACGCTAAAGTATGGGCCGCTTTTAAGGTTACCTTACTCAGTAACAATTTTTTAAAAGATTCGTCATCCGTCAGTCACCACCAAAAGGTCAATTATGCGCCCTGAGCCCCTGACTAAGTCAAATTTAAATCTGGTGAGCATCTACATGTTTTCGCGGCTGATTATAAAAAAACTTGGTAAAGGTGGCTCTACCAAATATACCGTCTACAAGCCGTGTTAAGCTGTCTTTTTTTCGACTTCTCAGAACGTTGTTTGATATTATCACCTCGTGATTAGTGCCGGCTGGTCCAAAAGTTAAAATAATTTGTTTTTTACCTGTCAATTAATTTTTGATTGAGGTAGCTAACACCTGAAACGGCTAAAATACTATGTTTCTACATCACTTGTACTAGACTCTAGAAGTCTATATTTTTAATAAATATCCATGGGAAGTTTTGCATGTTTTCATAAAATTGAGTAGGATATAACCTCCCCCATCTTTAATAAAAAAAAGTTACCTACTTGACTTAGTTTAAATTAAATTAAGCCTCTGATACGAACATCTTCCGGCACAGAAAAAGATAATCCAACTCTACATACCTGAGATTACGTCACTGATTCCCCAGTGTACACTGCACCTTGCAAATATTGACTCAGCATTGTGTAAACTAAGCCTATTTTAAAACCGTGTTGTGTTTACCATCCAAAAATAAAGACTGTCCTTAAATTATCCTTAATAAGGTTCAAAATAGATGTAATTCCTCGTTTTGAATGATTTATGAGGTATATCGATGACAGCTCCCGTTTCCCAAGTCTCTTTGTTTTTCCGAGTGAGTGGCTAATCTTTATTTATCTACCTTCATTTCATTTTCAAATGTGTCATTTTGGCTCCGCTTTTCTTAGCGGTTGACTATCAACGTTAGTCAACTCTAACCCCCTTATTCTGCTATTTCTCACCCTATTTTCTTTTAAGGACATTCAAGACAAGTCACATAGGGAAAATGTCACCTAAAGCAACTGTTTTAAGTTAACAAACCATTGCATATCAAGAGGTTAGAAATTAATTATTTATTTCTTTATTGAGATACAATAAATATAAAATTATTACATACTAAAATTAACTTAAATATTAAAGATCTATCTTAACTATTTTACAACATAATATGTGTTTATCTACAGAGACATAGAGTCGAAAAACGTGTAGAGTGAATAACTAAAAAACCGATAACAAAGGGATTATTACTACGGGATTATTACTAAAGGGATTATTAATACTAGCAGTATTTATGTAAGTATATCTACAATCTCACAACATAGATTCAGGAAATTACTGGGTCAAAGCACAGTACACATATGGATACTGTGATTATAGTAAAATTCAGTGAATAACTTGCGTTATAAGCATATATAATATATAATAATAATATATATAAATAATATATTATATAAATAATATATACCTAATGTTGGGGGAAAATGTCATATTAGTTACCTAGCTCACACACTATGTACTTGCATGCGATCATATCGCCTTTTTAATGATTAAAATGTTTAAATAGCAGAGAAATTTAGTTTTTCTGCAACATTTTGGATAATGTTGGATAAAAACAAAATATTAACAAACTACCCAATGGTCATAAAGATAAGACCTATTAACCTATACATGTAGGTACCTATAACCCAATTGACGACGATTGCTATACACTCCACTATATGGTAACTAGTTGTTTTCTTAGTGAAGGTTAAGTGCTCACGCACACAAACACCATTTAGTTGCTACAACCGGCACAAATAAATAAAGCCTTCAACGAAAAAAGAAAAAAAACCTTACAAACTAAGCTTTCCTGCAGCGAACGAAAGCGATAGAGATAGAGGTAGGATTTGTGGCGTGTTCGAGAGAGTAAGAAGATCTGGAGCCACGTGACACCTGCCGGCCCCAAATGAAGATATCGCAGCTGGATGCGAGCGAGCGCGGGTGTTCAACCTTTTTCTCCGTTCGGAGCTTTTATAAATTTATTTTGAGGCCCAGAAGCGATAGACACTAGACATGATAATAATAGAATTGAATATCTAACAAGGTATTTAGTATCGGCTATAAAAAAGATGCAAGATTTTCATCACATTAGGACCTAAATGTTACAATATTCACTCAATGATACAATCCCATACAAAAAAAAAAATATTAGGTAATTATGTCTACATTAAAATTTTCGAAAACAGCTCATTTTACACATAAATGCAATATTTATAAAGCGATGGTCCAAACGTTGTTCACCTCTAAACATCCAAGCTAGCACGACAGAGATACAGCCTCACTCGAACAATAGCTCTTTCGAGGCAGGATATGACTTTATTCATGAAAACATGTTTAATAGTACTAGGTACTTACACACCAATACGAGTTTCTATCATTTCTCTAAAATGTAGAACAGTCCCACTAATTGTAGAAGAAGTCGTTATTGTGAAAGGCTTGCATTTTTATTTATACACAATAATACATTATAATTAGTTACATTAATAAAAATCTTAGAATAAAGCATGGACTTATAATAGGCATGCACGGAATTTTACTAGAAAAAAAATCCTAAGTTTATTTTTAAAGGTTGGTAATGATGAGTCTGCAAATGGATCAAGATGGTCTGCGTAGGCCGAGTAGGTATTATAACTTTAGTCTAATAATTTTTGAACTTGTATTTAATTTTCAGACGATATTTTACGGATTTTATAGTATATTTAAAAACAATCAAATATCGAAGTAAAGACATTAACGCGTACCCCAGCGCCTTATCTCTTCCCATTCTCAACTCTCTCTTATTAGTTTTTTACTTGCAAAGTGTTTTTCTGAGTGTTCCTTACAATTCGAAACAAAGTTTTTTGCCTTATGAACATTTTAGCTTGGGTACATCAAGCTGTTGAGTTTACAAAACATATAAAAATAAATAAATAATTCTAGACAATCCACAAAGCATCACCTAGCCCCAAGGTAAGCAGAACTTATTTATGTGTACTAGATGACTGATGTACAATACAATATATTAAATCATTTAAATAGATAGATATTTCGTAAAATGCTTTTTGGTAGAAATACCTAGACAGTAAAATTTTTTTTGGCTCATTTTAAAGATAAACTAGCGCTGGCTTGATACCCATATAAAGTAGAACTGCCAATTGATTTAAAAAAAATATTCTGAGTGTCTGGTAATATGGATATGTCTGGATTTTAGTTATCTGTAGATTGTTTGAAAGAGTCTGCAGCTAGCTCAATTGTTTAAATTGTCAATGCTAGTTCTAATTTGGTTATTTAATTCTACATTAGTTTTTTATTAAATGTTTTACCCATACTAATGAAGAAATGGAAAATATAACCCAATGTAGGCAAAAAAAAAAATGTTTACTCCTGTTTTACGGAACCCTAAAGCAGCTTCAATAACTGCTACCTGTGAAACGAGATTTCCGAAAGTGTCACGCCGTATTCAAGGAAAAGAAAGCTCCACTGCATTGCTTCAAGGGTCTTATTTGCTTGAAGGTTTTTATAAAGGTAATGTCATAAAATGCAATTGCTTGGAAGTTGTTATTTACGGTGCACATAAATATTTTTTTGCTTCAAAGTCCAATAAGATCGTTACAGAGTGAGTTGCTAAGGAGTTTTGGTTCCACTTTTTTATCTAACGTCGCTAAAGCACTTTGTATATCAACATTTTTTCAGTTTTAAAGCAATTTGACTAAGAACTACTTGGATTTGTTTCATACGATAAAGTTAGATAAGATCGATCCAGAGTGAGTTTCTGAGGAGTATTCTCTCATATACGACGACCTCTGTGGCGTGGTGGGCGAAGGTACGCCTGCGATGCAGGAGGTTGCGGACTCGATTCCTACTCGGACCACCATTTATACTAGTAGTAAACATACTTTGTTTTATTTATAAGACCTTTACTGGTACTATGCATCAGCATTGCCATACAGCGAGGCAATGCAGCCCGTCTTGGGTACACTTCTGACTGGTATTGATATGGATCAGTTGAGCTACCAGTAAATAGTCTGTAGTTAGCTCAATTGTTTCCGGGTGCCGGCATAGAATTTCACCACCCCAACTCTTCCAGTGGGTGTCGTAAGAGGCGACTAAGGGAAACACAGCGGAAGGCGGGCAGCAGCGCCTTCTGCAGAACAACTACACCGAACTTCGATCCTCAACCCGCATGCCCAGCGTGGGTATTATGGGCAATAACCCCCAAATAATGATGCCATCTATGGCGCTCATTAGGGTAGGCCTATGTCCAGCAGTAGACTAGTATAGGCTGGTGATGATAGCTCAATTGTTTCAATTGTAAATACTAGTTCTAATAAAACAAACAAACTGACCAAATTAAATTAACAATTAATAAACCAAATGTGAATTTAATTTAACTGGAAGGATGTGGTGGAAGCGGACCTGTGAGAGATACAACCAGAGGACTGGCGGGAAACTGTGCAGGACAGAGAAAAATGGCGACTTCTCTTATCGTAGGCCAAGACACACTTCGGATCGCTGAGCCACAGGAGTGAAGTAAGTAAAGTAGTAACATTTGGTAATTTAATTTGGTTATTATACATATTTGTAAATCTTTATTAAAGGTTGGCCTAAAAAAAGACCTTTGCTTGAACAAATAAATGTTATTATTATAGATTCATCGATCTGTATCGATCAGTAAATGAACTCTTGCATCCACGAGAATTCCCGCTCTATGTCGAAGCCAATGGATGGTGGATAAACAGGTTTCCTCTCGTTATCTCGATGAAGTTGTTACAGCGGCGCTCGCGCCTGTTTTTCTGTCGAAGACGCCGTCCGTGTTTAATCTGCGGCAGGTTTTCAAAGAACGGGACTCGGTGACAAATTACCGCGACGATTATGAAGGAAATTGCGGGATGATTAGTTCGGAGCTACAGGCTCGTGGGTGGAAATTTTATAGGTATCTTGAATAATATGTCAGGAATATGTATTTACAAGATAGGCTCTGATTTTTGAGATTTTTCCTGATGCACTCAAACGTGTAGGTTATAGTAAGCTTATAGTAAACCGTGTATGCCTTTGGTAATACTAATTAACTAAATAATGCTGGACAATCCACATAGCATCTGGCACCCAGCTAAGCAAAGCTTAGGTACTAGGACTTTACTTACAAGGTGTCATCTAGAACCTATAAAACCCAAGCTTTTCTTAGCTTGGGGCTAGGTAATGCTATGGATTGTCCTATTTATTTATTTAATGTTACACTTAACCCCTTTCTCTACATCCAAACGCACCTCTAACTAAAGTCCTTGTCAGCATTTCAAACAAGCGGCTCTAATCCAGCGGATTTCCCGTTCAGTTCTCGGGACAAATCTATGTCACACATCCGTTGCATTGCACCACACGTGGCAGTGGGTGGACAAACACCCACGCCACAGGTTCAGATAGTGCCCACGCGATCTTTAAATCTTTGATGAGTCTCGGTCCATGGTTAACCTCCATGTATGTTTCAATTATTTTTATTAGTGGCTGAATACGACCTCTTTGCTAGCCCAATGATGACAACACAGTAAAAATAAAAAAGTCAGTTGAAAAATAAGAGAATGTTGCGTTCTATAAAACGCTAGGTGTTAGCTGGAATTCTGATTTCACATGTTTTTTACTGACAGGTTCTTAATTTATGAAGATAGACCACATATTAAGAAGGATATCAACAAAATTTAAGTGAAAAAACTCAGAAACCCGTTTATTTGGCTCAAACTCATAAGAAAAATACCCAAAAAATATAAAAATTATTTAATCTACAGCGTGTGAACAAAAAAGGCCTCAACATAATGTTGCTCAAAAGTACCCGAGCAACGCTGGTTTTTTTGCAGGACCTTTGGTACGCGCGTGACTATACGACTAATCTCTGCGTATTTTCAACACAAACCACGTATAAGCAAACATCATTCAATACTTTCGTTGCCCATGACGCACATGGACATATTCTCTCGCTTTTAGCCGAAGAGAGAGTAACCCATTTGCCCCGCCATCTCCACCCTTCGGGTCGCAGACTGGGCGGTAAATGTTAATCTATGACATAAAATAAATAAAAGTAAGCTCAAGCAGTAAAGTTACCTGCTTACATTAAGTGAGAAGAAACACAGGAACCAGCTAGTTGCCTATTCAAAACTAAAGCTCCGATTGTATTTTAATTAAGGTGAACATTAGTGGGGGAGTCCATTGTATTCAAACCGTTTTAAATTGCCTTCTTAATTATGTGCCAGCAGTGAAAAAGCTCGGCTTTAATAAAGCTCAGTAATTCTAACGTGGTTGAAACAGAGAATATGGTGTTTAACAATTGCTGTGAAAATTTATGTTTTAAAGAAAAACAAACTCGGATTGGCTGCTTGATAAGCTTATCTATTTACTAAAAATGCCGGCTTTCACCAGTAAATAGAGTGCTGAATGATGGCAATTCTGATTCGTTAACCGAAATAGAAGTCAGCAATCCGATCACTTGTATATACTTACTTACATATGAAATTTCGTATTGAGGCGATTTACTTCTCAAATTAAAATTCAAGAAGATTTAGTCAAGTTTCTTATCATTCAATGAACCAAAACTAAAAACCAGAAAACGATTAATAAAATAACATTTTCATCTTTCACACCCCATTTCGGGTCTATATTTTTTCTCCCTAAAAACCCTATAAAATACAATAAATACAAAACGTCCGTTTTATAATCACTTCCTCTGAACCTCGATTTGATTGCTCAATTGTCGAACCAAGAAAACATAAATAAGAGCTACTACCTACAAAGGTCCCGGTTGCGTGTCTTGCAGTCAAAAGGAAAGGAAAAAGTCACAAAAAGTAAGAAAATAATATATATTATGGACCAGTACAGCCTTCCCCTCTCCCCGCAGCCTGCGCCCGCGTCGGACCACGAGTTAATCAGCCCAGGGTCTGTGGAGCTCAAACAGAGTTCTCTAAGATAATTTTATATTTATAGACACGCTTATAAAAGTGCTGGGATTGAAAATGATGATCTTACATACCTTTTTCTGCCCGGTTTGAATTAGATCAAAACGAGACGGTAACAGATGATGCCATTTTGAATGCCATTTAACTGATACAATAAAAGGAACTATCCTTTCCCATCGCTGCGAGCATCAATTTCCTGTTGTTATTGTTACAGCCTACTTCATTGTCTATGTTTGGTTCTGTATTTTGCTGTCTATGTTTGTGAATCTAATAAATAATTATCTATCCACCTAGGTATCTCTTCAATCTGTTATAACAACTAGCTTAAAAAAAATAATCACCAAAGTTGAGAGGCGCTGTACAATAATGGAACATAATGACTCTATCGGCGGCGGCGGCGAGGCGGCCGCGAGCTACAGCCGGCTTCTATAGCCTCAACAGCGTTCTTAGAATTATATCGTAGTGACTGTTGGCTGTGCTGTGGCGGGGTCCGTGTACTACTGCACTGTGCGCTGGAACCAGTAAGGCAACATAACACAAAACAATGGAAATATTTTTTATTGATAACAAGAAACAAATCAGATACAGATAAAACATTATATACAAAACATCGTACAATAGGCGGCTTTATCGCTCATAGAGTATTCTTTCGAACACACTTTTGGAACTAAGGAATCAAGCAAATAAAGGCAATTAAGAAGTAAAACGCTCTAACCAGAAACCAGTCTTCAGATCCATTAAAGAGCATTCTGAGAAATACTTATACTGTAGTAACTTAATTCTTATATTCCTTTACAGCAAAAGAACAAGACTTGACAAAGAAGCAGCCTTACAAACATCGCAACATCACGATTTTCTAACGGCACGGTCTGAGCTTTCACAAGACACATCGTTTGCCACTCTGCTAGCAAATCTGTGGTCTATGATTCGGATAATCTGTGTCTCAACTGTTGTGGCATCTCTAGGCAAATTGAAGTTTCTGATTTGTTTTTGTGCAAAACCACTCTTATGTCGCTTGCGTAAGTAAGCGTGTGCGAGCGTGAGTGATGAGCGCTGTACGAAAACTTTTGAAAAGCTTCGATTTCGTTTTTACGAGTGTGGCCCTGTGCTACATTGTAAAACTTGTTGTGTTTCTTCTTGTTATATTTCAAAGCTTATTAGGTTAAACTGCGGCACGCACGCTATATCAACCAAAAGTGAATTGTGAAAAGTGATCCGACGCACAAAATCTCTACGAGAGCAAAAAGTTTGCGTTACTGTTTCCTCATTTACAATGTTCAATAGTACATCTAGACTAGAGCCTGTGTAGCTTCTCAGAACATCACGACTGTAATAAATCACCGTGTCAACAATGCACAGATTTGCACCTTTTTTAGGAGTACTATAATATTGTCTCATCATCAGCCTATGTTAGTCCACTGCTGGACATACATAGACCTCCCCTAATGGGTGCTATAGAGCCCTGTCTTCAGCTTGTCGCATCCATCTACCAGCAGTCTTTCGCAGGTCGTCATCCCACCTGGCAGGAGGGTGTCCTACACTACGTTTACCGAGTCGCGGTCTCCACTCAAGAACACGTTTACCCCAGCGGTTATTGGGTAATATGGTCTATCAGTTAATATTGTCTATCTACATACAAAACAATGAATAAATAGGTACAAAATAATAAAAAAAAAAAAATTATTAATTAAATCAAGCAATCTATTTTGGAATGGTTTGGAAGGATAACGTTTTTTGTTTCAAGAAATTTGTTGATCTACAGTTTAAATCAGATGTATTTACTAGTCAATTACTGTGTAGGTATGTATTTTGCCGTTCATTGACTGCACTTTTGCCGCTATTGTTTCCGAATAAAAAAAATTAACCAATATACGGCAAAAATAGTTTGGAATGTTCTGACGTGATATCAAATACAAATACAAATACAAATATTTTATTTATAACACCAAGTTACAAGTCAAAAAGTAAATAAGGTAATCAATATAATTTTCAATATTGACCTTACACAAAAAAAATACAAAAATTATGGTAATAATATAAATGAATAAATTAAATTAAAATAAAAATAATTTCATCTATAGTATTTTTCATTAAATAATAGGCAATCTGTAGAACTCCTCTACAGAGTAAAAAGAGCACTCCAATAACCATTTCTTGAGTCTTATTTTAAAAACCATGATGGAAGTTGCATCCCTTTTAATAGTGTCCGGCAGCCTGTTGTAGACCGAGGGACCCATTACATACACGGACCTCTCCGACTTGCGCAGCTTGTGCGCGGGCGTGACGAGGGTGTGCGCGAGCTTGTTGCTGCGCAGAGCGCGGGCGGTGTTCACACCTCTCCTCCGGAACCTATCAATGTTTTTGTGAGTGAACACAGCTACTTGATATAACAGTTCACAGGGGAGAGGCATGATGTTCAGCTCTTTGAAAAGGTCTCTGCACGATACCTCGTCATCCGCACCGACGATCGCGCGCACTGCGCGTTTCTGCATAATGAAGGCGCGCTCGACATCCGCGGCTCGCGCCCACAGCTCCGCACCATAGGTAAGGACGCTGTGGACGGTTGCAAAGTAGCACGACATTACCACGCTTCGAGCCGCGGTGCCAGCGAGCCGCCGTAGTGCGAAACAGGTGCGGCCTAATTTAGAGCAGAGCTCCTCTATATGTGACTCCCACGTGAGTCCACTGTCGATGTAGAATCCCAGCAGCTTTATTGTGTCGACCTTCTGCAGCGTCGTGTCACCGGAGATGACTGTACATGGTGGCGGGTTTGTTCCATTTAGGCGAAAGGTCATGAAGCAGGTTTTTTCCTTGTTGAGGGCTAAACCGTTTGATTTAAACCATTGCACGAGCCTACGAACTACATTGTTCAGTCTAAACTCCAGTTCAAGTGCTGACGGCGCAGTCACAATGGCCGCCACGTCGTCGGCATACATGTAGATTTGCGCGTCGGTCACGGACTCGGGTAGGTCGTTTAGTAGTAGGCTGAACAATGTGTTCGACAGGCAGGAACCCTGCGGTACCCCCATAGTATTCTCCAGCTCCACTGACCTTAAACGCCCTTGGTCACCGACCACCGTCTGCGTACGATGCGACATAAAGGACGTTAGCAGGGACAGGACCGGGCCGCGTATGCCATAGAACTTAAGTTTGTTGGCGATCAGGTTGTGGTCGGCAGTGTCGAACGCGCGCGACAGGTCACAGCACAGCAAGGCGACATGCTGGCCAGCCTCGCGCGCGCTGAGTACGCCCCACAACACCTCACGCACCAAGTCTGTTGTTGCGCGTCCGGCCCTGTACGCGTACTGTCTGTCTGATATCAAGCAGCCCTCTCCTATAAAGGATAAAAGTCGTTGATTTAGTCCTACCTCAAATATTTTGCTGATCGCGGGTACAAGAGATATCGGTCGGTAGGACTTCATCTCCGACCTTTTACCCTTACCCTTATATAAGGGAGATATCTTAACCCGTTTAAGGGTTTTGGGATAAACTCCCTCCCGCATACACGAGTTAAATAGGTAGGCTATAACATAATCCAGCGATTTAGCGACGGTACGGAGTAAATTCGACGAGATTCCGTAAAAGTCGGTACTATTTTTCGGAGCTATGTGTGACGTCACTATTTTACCAATTTCTTCTGCGGTGAACAACCTAAGTCGCAGTGAAGTATCACGTGGTTTTGCGTTCGCACTCAGAATCGTACAGGCGCTCGTGATGTCGGCCGACGGAGCGCCGCACTTGCTGGCGGCGGTCGTAAACTCGAGATTCAGTTCATTAACCAGTTGCTGCTTCGTGCTGTAGGGCGCGCCGGCGGCGTCTTTCACGAGGTCGGTATAGTCGACCCTTTCGCGATTTCCGCGACCAAGTTCAGCATTTATGAAGCTCCACATGCTCTTCGCCTTATTCGGGTGGTCTTGAATTTTCTTAGAGTAGAAGTCATGGCGTTTTTGTTTGATTAACGAGTGATATTTTTTTTCAAAACGGTCTGCGGTCTCTTTGATGTCGGTGTTTCCGGGAAAACATTTTTTTAAATAATATGAATCAAACATCAAGTTTTTTGCACAGTGAACTTCGCTATCTACCCAAGTATTTAGTTTGGGAATAAGGGGTTGCTTTTTGACCGGGAAACATGCGTCGAAATTATTTACAATGATCGCCAGTAGGGTTTCCGCAAGAGTGAGACAGTCATCCGCCCGCTCTACCACCGAATTCCAGTCAATCGATTCGAGAGCGCTACCGAAATTGAATTTGTTGGCTACGGACATCGAACGTCTTGCAACGGACTGAGGTAGGGGGGCGGGGGCTCGCGACACTAGGAGGCGCTGTGCATCGTGGTCGCTGAGATGCGTAGCGATGCCGGCGCAGCCCACGATGCGCTCTGCGGAGAGGTTCGTATATACATGGTCGAGTAAAGTGGACGATTCCCCGTCTACCCTAGTAGCCGTGTCTATAAGTTGCACAAAATTATGCCTAGATAAAACATCTACGAGATCTTTTTTAGGTTTAGAATTTTTTAAAAAGTTTATGTTTATATCGCCCACTATAATCGCGACTAAATCTTCCTGGCATATCTTAGTAAGCAGGTTTTCAAATAATTTTAGATAAGTGTAGTCGTCAGTTTGGTTTGAATGATATATTCCTACTACAAGTATATTCTCTACAACAAGCTGCACTATCCCCTAGGACATCGTCCTGTAAGGTCTAATCCAAAGGAAATAAAGCACTTTAGGTAAGTATGATTGATAAACTCCCGAATCCTTTTGAATAGACCAGAATACGAATGGTTTTTGGACGAATAATTTTCTCCATTCCATTGTCTTGTCTCAGGATCCCATGTTTTTAACGGCTTGATAATAGCTTGAACTTGCATGCCCCTTTCAATTCAAGCAATTACAGATATAAACGTCAAAATAATCTTTCCATCAAACGCTACAACCAAATCATAGATCAAACCGAGCTTTTTAATGAAGGCATCGGCGCGCGCGCACGCGGCTTCACAAAGCCACGTTCCCTTTTGATGTCGCCGACTTAGCTCCAACCAATGACAGAGGTGATGATACCTTTATAAAAACCAACGATTTATATCCACCTTCGGCTGAAGATGTCTCAATCAACAATGGTCAGGAATAATCGCTAGAACTATCAAAATTAATGGCGGGAACCTTAAATCGATTTTATTGAACAGTTTCGAATAAAAACCAATTATATTTTCTTAGGAAGTAGGTGATAAAACTCACGTTTTTTTTAAAAGCTGAATTCGGTGAGTTATTGGACGATTGTACCCATAAAAACTAGGCTACCTGTGCACGTGAATAGAAACATTTGTACACTCTCCAATATGGAATCAGGATCTTTTGTATTTAGACAATAGGGATAAGTAGTAATGACTAAAAACAGCTCTAAAATCTCCATTTATGATACGAACAATACGTACTTAAGGGATGGAAAGGAGAAATGAATTGTAGTAAAGTACAGGCTTTGCTTTCAAGTATGGATTTCTAATCTGAATTTAAAGAGCCCGATAAGCAGGAAGCAACAACTATTATGGGATTAGTAGAGACCGGTAGCCTCCCAGAATACACTTTTGAGTTTAATATAATAAAGAATCTTGAGATTATGTTTTTTATAACTTGTGTTTGAGATTTAGAGGTCTGTGCTTGCGTAATCGTTTGTACAAATTGTAAAAGAGTGATATCAATTTAAATATAATTTTTTTTTTAGGTTTTTCTTGAAATAGTTGGTACTTTGTTAGTAACCATAAAAACTAATTTGAATCATTCATGTCACCTAACGATCCCCAACCCGCATGCCCAGCGTGGGGATTATGGGCAATAACCCCCAAATAATGATGCCATCTATGGCGCTCACTAGGGGAGGCCTATGTCCAGCAGTGGACTATTATAGGCTGGTGATGTTGATGTTGTTGATGATGTCACCTATACTACATACTTAAGTCAAATAGATAATTGTTGAAAAAAGTTAAATTTTATTGGTATTGAAAATTTTAAGTATATTTCTCAATCCACAATAATTATAAAGAGGAAGGATTTGTTGTTTTGTATTTTTGTCTGTCTGTAATGAATTACTTAACTCAAAAACTACTGTGCCGATTTCAAAAATTCTTTCTTTGGTAATGTAACCCGTGGTGTATAAAAAAAAGCCATAAAACATCATTCGTTGCTTGCGCTGTGGAAAATATTGATGGTAGAACAAAAATATGTCCTACCTACAATATTAAAGAAAATCAATAACTACATAAAACTTCGCGATAGTATATGTCCAACTATAATCGTTATGTCACAATAACCACCCGTGCGAAGCCGGAACGGGCTGCCAGTTATTCATATTATATTATTCATCATAAAAAAACATGTTAAAAAGTCAACAGAAACAGTAACCTACTCTAATTATAATTTTATTTTATACTCTGTTCACAGAAATCAACTCCATGCGTGTCAAAAGTTCCATCAAAAACAACTCAGGCTTTAATGACAGCTTTCTGGTGGGTCCATGATAATAACATGCATCAAGTGCTCCAAAAGTAATCTTCTTAGATACCATAAAATTTAACTGGTGACCACATTTTGGATGGAGGTGGCTCAGGAGGTCTATTCTTATCCTCCAAAATACGCAATTGTTTCACTTTAACTTACCGTGTGGGGAAGCCTATTACTTCAGATTTCAATAACTTAATTTCTTTGGGCTTACAACATAGGCACGTAGGCAAGTCGAATGTTATGCCAACTGGTATTATAAAATAGATGTTATTGATTTTCTCTACACCTCAATGTTTTATGTTCACCTGTGGAGATGTTCTGGCTGAGGGTGATGATATCATTATTTTGTTAGTGTAAAAGTTTATAAAATTCTGCTTATAGTCAAAGCTTTATCCTTATATTATGAACAAGCTTCCGTCGGTGCAGCACAAGCTCTATAAAAATTCCCTTAGCTGAAATTCCAGGTCAAGAAATACATCAATGGAAATCAGCCAAATCCGTTTAATAGATGCACCGTCCTGGGATACCATCCAGACATCCAAACTTACCCATCTCAAGTGCTGTTCGCCATTTTGTAAAGTGTTGTCCTAGTCCTTTTATAATAATAATCATGAAAATAATCATTTATTATATTAGTGTTTTATTAACAGCTCATCATATTCAGATAACAAATGATCCATAGATTTCAGTAATAAAAATTAAATACAGATCCAATAAATTGTCATGCAAAAGTTAGATAGCTACCTATATCTATTGTTAAAAATATTTTGGTTAATACCTTCAATCCTAAGTTAAGTTTACCTAAAAATTAGGGTTCTATAAAAATAGCAATAGCTAGGATGGGTAGTTGCAAGTCTCCTAAAGCCGAAATTACTGAACTTTTCAACTGTATTGGGTTGAAATTTGACACATAGATCTTATCGTAATCCTGGAACAACATACAGACCAAAGCTGAGGCTGTCAGTGTTCTGTGCACCTACATAAAGTATAATATCATCAATGACCATTGCACCACACACGGTGTATCAAATGATTGTGTAAGATTTCATACCTACCTATAATTACTCCATCTACTACATCGTCCGAAGCCGCGGGCAGTGCCACCCACGGTTTGAGGACCGTTAGATGTTGATTGACAATTTGAGGAATTTAGAGCAGTTCATATGGCAACTCATTTCAGGCTTGATGATGACTTTGAGCCTTCGAATAGAATAGGAGCTCCAATCCTCACTTCGATGAGCACGCGGTTATGTATAGCTCGAATCAAAATCGCTCACTTTACTCTCGCGCGGCGTAAACTAGCGTGGGATTTTCACACTCGACGTATTGAAGAGCGAGGTTCTGGGCACCATTCGCTTCGATGACAGGGGGTAGGGAGTAAGGAGCTGTGACCTAGGGGCTAATAGCTCAATCTAATGGCTATATCCAGCCTCCATCCTCAATCTGATGCATCACGTACACCAACAATTTCGTAAGATATTTATAAGCTCCTAGCGATCCGCCCCGGCTTCGCGCGGGTGCAATGCTGACACCAATGCAACATGCATACCTTATAGGTATGTATAACATCATCAACCTTCCTCTTGAATCATTCTATCTAAAAACGCATCAAAATACGGATTCGTTTATATCGCGTGCTCTACTATTCCGCGGGAACATGTCACCGGCGGTAGAGTTCAATATATTTTTAACACAAACTTACTCCATAAATAAAAGTTTATAGAACAAATTCTTTAAATCAATTCTATAACAAATCCAACCAGAAAACAAAATAACATTTAATAAAAACTTTTTAAACTTTCACGATTTGTTGACATATTAAATAATACTTATCGGGTATTTATCGTGTACCTTTTGTTTTTATTTTCCCCTACGTTTCCATCGCGTTGCAGCGATCGTGTTCACGGGGCGACTGAGACAAAAGGTACGCGATAAATACCCGATAATTATTCTTTAACATTTAATTAGTTAAAACAACACCATACAAGAAAAGAAAAGTGAAACGAGCAAGGAATCATAGGAAGTTATAATATGAATTTATAACATTCCGCTTTGTATCACATAGAAAATGACCTATAATAATTTTGATGGGTTTACTTTTTTTGTGGTTTTTTTTTATCATCCTTTCAAGACGTGACATTTAAAGTTGCCATCCTCGACAGTCTCAAATTACCACAGTGCTGACGGCAAACTGAACTCTAACCTGAAGACTTCATGTCTTAATAATCTTCAATGGGTATGCCGATGGCGAATTTTCCCATATTGGACATTATGGAAGACATTATGGAACCCGTAACATTCACACGACTTGCAAATAAAGGGGAACTTATTTGCGAAATAATGGCCTTTCAACGCTTCGATTAGTTAGTTAAAATGATATTCTTTCTACTTGTTTAGGATAAAGGAAACTAACACCTATTCACTGAACCAAAGATGTCGTCTAAGTCTTTGCGTTATGAAAATCAATTTGCAATTAGGTAATCAAAAGCTTTTGTACATACAAAAGACATCAACGCGCTTCGTGCAATTGAAAAACCCGTAGTACCAAAATCAAAAAATATTTTCTAATGAACTTTTGATGTTGGTATTAGAGTCAGGTAGGTAAGTACGTCCCATTATAGCCAACTAAGATGGCTATTCAGATCTGCGGACATTTCTATTTACCCGCAAAGGGTTTCTGCATTTAATAGAGAGCTAAACGGGCATGTCGTGATGCCGAGAGGCGTGGAACGTCATGTCTCAGCGAGGTGGTCCTTGCCTGCTACAATGCCTGTTCAACTACTATGTTGGCAAACCTGTAATGGGTCACAAGTCGGCAACACTGGCTGATTCATGTTTACCAAAGAGTTTTACTTCGATTTGCTTCCGTCGATCTGTTCGTGTGATTCCGATCTCTAGTTCGAATTACAAACGTTCCTTATTCAAACTTACAACTCATTTAAATGAATCTTATCTAAAACTAGCTGCAGATGGTCTCTAATTACACAAATCTAGTCTCATTGACAAGAATTAAATGCCTTTCTGCCTTAGTTCGACAACAGAGGCGTGGAGAATCATGGGCCCGCCCGGTGGTCTGAGCCAGTGCACTTTATTGCAGCCAACTCTAGATCCTGAGGCACTAAAACAAATGACTGGCTACTGGGCTACGTTCGCAATTTTCGCGTAAGATGACAGATTATAAGGGCAATAAACGTTTTGTTGTCCAGCGATCTATTCTAATGAAGCTTTTGCCATCAGCTTTTATAGGTAGCTGGGTAATTGGTTGAATAATTGGAAATAAAAACAAATTGTCACCTAGATTGTAAAACGACGTAGATCTACCGTAACTGTACCTACGTAATACTTCTTTTTAGATGTGCCACTTTACTCATCCTAAAAGAACTTGTTCTTTTTTAAGTTTAATATAAATTTAAAGACTTTTATATAAACTCTTTACACCGAAATTGCCGAGACAAAGCAAAGATACCTTACCAAACAATTTTGAAACAAACGGCATGTTTAATAATAGCAATGAATCTGTATTGGAAATATCTGAAGAGTTATTTGAAGAAACCATACAATCAACATACATTACTGAGAAGCGTTCGGTACAAGCAGCCAATTTAGGAATTCCCAGTCGGTATATGTTCCTCATCATTATATTTCATAGAGGCCATAGAGCGCTCACGAATTCTTTTGACTTTTTGTCTATGGATTTACTTGAAGTGGTAATCAGGGTGATGTCTGTAATTGGGACCACCCGTGGAGCCCTGGGGCCTCGTTCGTTGCTTTATGCGAACTTAGCACGCGTTCGTTGTATATAATGGTCCGCGAATATTCAACATCATTCTTAAAAATGTCATGTGAATCATAACTTAAAGTATGCTAAAAAATATTGAAAAACTAACTGATACTGATGCTGGACAACTGACACGGATAAGGGAACATAATGTAGGTAGAGCTTGTAAACAAAAAACATGAATTTCTTTCTTTTGCATATTTTGGCTGTTATAATAACATCACCAAGCGAAAAACACTATTCTTTATACCTGCCTATGTACGGATGACAATTAAATAAGGACCGATTTCACCGCTGCTATTGAACGCGATCATTAAAAGATCAACTCTATCATATTGTATAGATCCGGTTCAAGCCGTATAGCTAAGCTATATTTATAAGTGGAAAATTATAGAATTTGGTAATAGCATTAAAGGTTGTATAGGTAGCGTTTTATGTTGTAGTCTATTAAATAAGTAGGTAGGTTAAAATTAATCTAGCAAATCTAAAGTAAATTTAGCAGCAATGCAGCCATCTTACGACTAATATATAGGTAATGCAAAAATCTGCAGGTAGCTCAGCTGATCCATGTGCTACCTGTAGATTTCTACAACAGTCAGCAGTTAGCTCAATTGTTTCAATTGTATTTACTAGTTCTAATTTGAAAATATTATTGTAATTTTCTTTGTGAATAAAGGTTTTACTCATTTTAATGTAACCGGATTATAACTTATCTTTATACTAATAAGGTTTTATGGAAAATATACTATTTTTAGGTTTAAAAGCTGAACATAAGCAAACGGTGAAAATGGACCTAATTATAATATACTCCAATAAGGTAACAGTATGTCCTCTAAAGCTACAAAAGTTTCCAGTTTCTCACGGTCTACAGACTTTTGAACTAGCGGAAACAATCCAGGATGCTCGCCCATTTATCAAGTGCTAATCCACGAGGACCATTCACTCAAGGGGTCTAGAGGATCGCTATCAAAGAACTACGTGATGTTGCCGAAGGGAAATTCGTGGGAACGGATGCTGTATGTTGCAGATTTTCTAGTAAGCTTTTGTAGTTTTGCATACCACCTGGAGATACTTCAAAATGGTACTTATCCTTGAAACTTCAAGTAGGTAGCAACTTTACGACTTTTACGACCTGTGTGGCGCGAACGATGGAGGTGGTGGTTTCGTTTCCCGCCTCGGGACAAATGCTCTGTGGATCCACCAGCATTGTTTAGCAACTCGTTCTAATGGCTCCCGATCGGGTTTTGGCTGAAAATCTGTTTTTGCTTTCAAGCAAAAAATCTCAGTGAGCCATGGCCTTTTTGTCGTGCTGCAGCACACTCAAACTTACCTGTCTGTACATAGTTATTTTTAAGTACTAACCTGTCTTTGTAAATGTTTGTGTGATTATTTAAATCTATTCTGCATATGTTTTAAATTGTATATTAATTTAAATTGTATGTGCTTCTGTAATATAAAAATATTTTTTTATCTCTCTATCTATCTCAGCATTATTTTTCTTTTTCCTATCCTTATGGGCGTGTCTTTTATGTTGATATAGGTACTCCTGAAAAGGTTACATATTGGATCATTACCGCGAGCGGAAGTGCAATCAACTTTTTATAGTTTCTGATGAAGAAATCACGCGCTCAGCGGGAAAAAGCTCCTCTTAACGCATTCACTGACCAGCCTCGATGCGACCATGAACGCAGAATCGCCACGCCCTCGTCGCCTAAAGACGCTGAGCTGTATATTGAACACGTAGCCGTGGGCCATGAGATTGCAAGAACTGTCCTAACCAGCTACCACCGCTCCGCCTCGTTCCACCAGAAACGCAGTGTAAAATGTAGGACGTAAGTAGGTTATTTTGTTTGCTATATTTGATTGTTAGCGCTACCTATGTGGGTAGCCAGCAGCTAGTTAACTCATGATCAAGGGCGTCGCCAGCCCACGGCCTAGGGGGGTGCAAGTTAATATTATAGAGTACAGTCAAGAGCATAAATACACTATAGACCTATTATGACCAGCAGACTAACACGGGCTACCCTAACTTTATCCAACAAATTTTCAATGCAAGGTTTTTAAAATTTTCCTTTTTACCTGTTCCACCAACAATATGATGATCTGAAACTGGAATTTATAAATATCATATTATTTTGTTGTACAAAACCAAACTAAAAAATATTTACCAATTAATATAATTTCTTGAAGTTTTATTGTACTAACTATACCTACTTACTCTGATAGTGAATTTATTCGGCTTTAAACGAGCGGGATTTATCGGCAAAGCAAGATAATAGCAGGAATTTGGTTGCTTTGCAGTTGGCTAGGTACATTTTTTTTAATCTCTAGGGGGGGCAGCTGCCCCCCCCCCTGCCCCTCCTTGCCTCCGCCCATGCTCGTGATAAAGGAAGTTTAGTTCCTAGTTACCTACGCATAATTGTTTGAGATAGCATGAGACGTATTGATAATAATCGTTCACGTCATCTTAGAAATGGAATTATGTCCTTTCCGTTCGTAATCGTAGTCTCCATAAACTATTGTAAATACGATATAGACCGGCAGTAACCACAACATACATTATTCTACTTGTAGGTAAGAACTTTTTCTGTCAATAGTACTACTAGAAAGCACTACAATAACAAAATAATTAAATTTATAGAAATGGGGGCTCTATGGGGCCCTCATGGAGTACCCGCTTTAGTTTCTATAATATTCTTGTACGTATAGCCAACATTGGTCAAACTACCTATGTGTCTCTATGAAAACAAAATTCTATTTTCTTTAACAAAGCTTTGCTTATGAGCAAAGTTTTTGAAACTCTTTTAGGTTCGTAGGATATTATTTTAGGTGTGTACTTCTAAGTAAGTTTTAGACAAATCCCTCTCATACTGCCGCTTTTCTATGATTGGTTAAGGTAGTAGTAATGAAAACAATCTACGTAGAAAACAGAAAATTTATTGCAATTTCATCAAATAAATATAACTAAAATCCTTATAATTATTTCACAAAAACGAAACAAAATGCAACAATTCCTAAAACGAAATGTACCAATTATAAAATAAATAATTATTACATTAACATAATCTAAAATACTTTGTACGAATTTTCTTATATTAAAAATATAATATCTAGGTACTAAATCAAGCTAAGTTTATTTCCATAGTATTTCTAATAATCTCACTTTGGTAAACTGTGGTTAATGAGTTTTACTAAAATTTAAGGCAGTTTATACTAAACCTATTTAAAATTATTTATTTACTAAGACAAACATTTTGTGCGTTGATTTTGCGGGAATTACAAATGAGGTTTTTTAATAAACCTACAAACTAACTTAACTAAACTTAACATTAAACAAATTCAATCCACACATTCATATTTACACATTAACACACAACTCACACGCAAGCTGTGTAAAAATACGAAGAAAGAAAACTCTTGAAGTTGAAACTAAATTGTGTCGCACATCCGTTAATAACAATTTACAAACAAATTACAAACAAATTTATTTTGAGCTAATTTAGCTTGTCCTTTTGTAAGCCAAAAGAAATAAAGTTATTAAAATCTGAAATCTGAGATTATAAGATTACGATTTAAAATGAAAAACGTAACTTTATTGTTCCTGTTTACTTATCAGACATGATCAAGCTATTCAAACCTACAAAAACTAGGTACACACTAACACTGGGACAAAACCCAAGTTTCTGTTTCGTTTTCTTACAAAACCTTCTCTTGTCCCATAGCATTTGCAAAAAAGGAATCAGAATCTTAGTTCTTAGGAGTACGGGCAAGAACACGTCCGTGCTTAATGCATCTAAATAAGTTACTCAAGTACCTACTAAGTTTACCAACAAACCGCTCAAGCCGCATTCTCCCAGGCCCACTCTTGATTTACAACTCATGATTCGCATAATATCATCAATGCATTATGCATGGGTACAAGACTATAGCGACAGAACATTAGTACCTACGAGCCTCTGTCAGCATACAAAGTGACCAACACAACGGCCGCTGATTGTGGAAGCAGATCAGAGAGGGAATATCTATACACAAATTAATATCTATACTCCGGCCAAACTAATAACTATATTTGTAAATATAGCCCCTAGATTTGAATCATTTCTTTGTTGGTGACTTTTTTCCAGAATTTGCAAATTAATATCGATATTTTTCTTTAATATAATGACAATGTTGATACTTTATCAAAAATCGACGCCCAAAAGGAAAATTTAGTATTTTTATGCCGCGTTTTTTTAAAACACTAGGCGACTCTGCTAACTTAATACAGATACTAAGTTCTCACTCTGATTTATATCTATCAAAGAAGATGAAGGTTTCAAATAGATAATGAAATGGAAACAATAGATCCGTAGATGTATGATATTCTAGCTGGAGTGTTAAGTGTGTAGTAAGTTAAAACGTTGCTCTGAATTTTAAATTTGAGAATATTGACATAAGATATCAGTTTTATAATACTGTGTTTTGTGGGGTATTAGAATACCATGGATAAAAAACTGCAGCATCTGTGTATAAAGAATTTTGTAAAATTTTAAATTGGCAAAAGAGGAGTACCATAATTGACGTCAAAAGTACAAGGCCACGTGAAAACCATAAAATAACAAACAATTCTCATCCCACTGTTATTAAAACATTGCAACTGGCTTTGACCCAAATCAAATAAATAAGCTAAAACTAAAGGTGTTCGAACAAAACGCTCTAGTTTCTATGTCGAGAGACCAACGGGTTAGCAGGACCGGTTTATTGCAGCTTTTCAGGTTTACTGAGAAACGAAATGCAACGAAACAGGATACTGCAACACAAAAATACTATTTATATGAATAAATTCTTCACCATACTAACAAAGTAAAAAATTATCAAGATCTAAATGCTATGCGACGAACTGGGACATTAACTAAGTCTAGTATTGGTTTTATAATATCTCCGTATACACGGTAGACACGTATTCTCAAAGGATACACAAATAGAAGGAGATATATAAACTATTTGATCGTAAAATCTGTGTGAACAAAACGTGCAGTAGGTGCTCCATAAACTTCTGAATAGTTTGAAACAGATGGTGAATTTGTCGATCATCCCAATTTAGATAGATACCTACCTTGATCTAAATCGTTATCTCGCTTTATTCTTAAGAAATCTTAAAAAAAGAGAAAAAATTAAAACTGCGTGAGAAATTTTATCTACAAATATGGTAAGAGATAAGGTTCTTATAATAAAAGCAGAATTAAAGACAGAATTACAGAATTTGCGAACTTCTTGCTTCAGGACAGAAATTTTGACGTTCCCAGCTTTAAAGCTTTCATTTGCCACCAAACAATAAAAATGCTTCGAAATTCGATGAGACATTTACGAAAACACAGAACACGACGGTGGCATCCCGTAAACTCATAACGTAAACTCTACATCACCAACCAGCTATTAGTGTCGTTTGTATGTCATTAATGTTACTTCCTAGCTTTCGGGACACTTCATCTTTCTCTAACGTTAGAGCGATGAAAGAGACGAGGTGATGACATTTCACCGGAAGGGTTGCTACGTAATTGTAATTACGGCAGTCGATATTTGATGAACGTAGAGTAGACTGAAATCTCTAGAAGGCGAAAGAATATGCGGATGTCAAATATCTGAAGACTTGGATCTCGACAGGATTACACATACATACATTATTTCTTTGCTGTCATACTAGAAATCTAAAATGAATAAAAAATAGAGTCTTTGAATACGTAAGCACTGTCGTATTAATTGTAATTTAAGAATGACGAAATGACGAATTCTCTTAGCGTCTCGTCTAACTGACGCGTGACCCGAGAGCTACATTTTGGCATTTTAGCTGGCGCAGCGCATCAGCATTGCCATACAAAGAGGCAATGCAGCCAGCATTTTGGGACACTACCGTCTGGTATTGATCGATCTGTTGAGCTATCTGTAGTTTGAAACAGTGTGCAGCTGAATTGTAAATACTAGATCTAATTTGTTTCAATTGTAATTTTCTTTGTAAATAAACGATTTACAAATACAATAATTGTATGAAGACGATCGTCAAAAGACGTCATCAAGTACGAAGCACTCCGGCTTTAGATCAATCGTGGCGCCACATCGGGACCAGGCGGGTATTTGTCACCGGACCACCGGCGCCGGAATATTTATAGCGACGCCTGCGCCCCGTGGGCGGCTATAAGACATCCGAATAGATCTCAAAGACAATGATTAGTAGCGAGGAAGCGAATTACCACACGCAGACTCATTACTCATAACCCTTGCATACCCTCGCACTATAATTACGTATTTACAACTTGTACTTCACAAAAACAGGCCCACCTAGCAATCACACCGCATACTTTTTTAATTTCGCTTGATACCTGTTTTTCAGATTGCATTTACAGAATAGTCTCTACGGTAATTAGCTATTGAAGGCCTCTTGCCTCATAAATCATCACGTGTTGAAGGTTAAAAGTACAGCGCACATTAAAAGCAGTCTCGGCACGACTGCGCTGCCGCCTGAATTAATCACTTGCTCTTTTGGCACTTTCTTATGTTTCTCATGATTCCTATCATGGTTCCTCCCATGGCCCTTCTTATGGAAGCATAGCCTTTGAAGGTTGCTTTGCATTTGAGGACAATTGTAGTCTTCGTTACCGTCGCATTGGCAGACGGTCAGGGCTGCCGCTTTTTCCTGCTTTCGCAGAATTTCAATGGAGTTAAGGCACTTGTTTGAACACTTCCTGCCGCGGAACATGGATCGGCAGAACTGGTGGTAGTATGATAGAGCTGTGCCACACTGTGCGTTCGCGATGCAGATTAACTGAGATAGCGTACAAGAGAGTGTGGCGTTTCCTGCCTCTTTCAACACCTGAGGCCGGCAGACGTCGATCCGTTTCTTTGCCTCCTCGCAGAACTCATCTTCGCACTCACACTGTAACAAAAGAAAAATGACGTTATTGATGGATAAAATAGACTCAATTCTGGTTGACATGGGATTCGGTCACCGACCACCTTCAAAACCAAGTCTAATATTAAGCCGAGGCTATAAATTTAAGGGAAAGTCGTAAATTACCACGGTCCATACGTATAATAATAAACATTTTCTGTCGTAAAATTATTTTACGACAAAGCATACCGGTTTCTCTCTATCAAAACATTTATGATAACTCAATGAATAGCAACTGGTTTTTAAATTGGGATTAAAATATTAACTAGGCACCTCCATGACTGATGGTGCGGAAAACAAACCAGTCTAGATATTTTTGTAGAATTAGTTTTAAAATTCGTATTCGAACTCATTTTTGACATTTCGATATGGTTTCGTATGAAGTAATTGCCGAGATCAATTCGTATTATTTCTAAGCACTGCCCCAAAAATAGAGAAATCTTTGGAGCAGTGCTTAGTAGCAATAAGTATAAAATTCCTTTGAATCCAAACTCCGAACCAATTTGTTCTGGGCTTAATTCGATTTTACTCTCCTTAGGTCATTTCATCCGGCCTTCACAGTTCACGATTAATGAAGATGCAGCCGTCTTACGCTCTAGTTTTTTGTTTTTCTTACACAGTCGGGTAATCTAAACGGTTGATTTCAGAGGTATATCTGATAGTTCTACGGTCTGTCTGACGATTAGAAACTTAAGTATACTTATTGATAAGTAAATAAATCAGTAATAATATTTATTTATGACCTGACAGACTTCTAAAACCGGAAAGAAAGAAAGAGAAAGACTTCTCGGTCAATTTTGCTATCGTATAGAAAATAATTTCAAGATGGTCCCTTAAAAATAATATTCCTGATAGATAGTTGTTATCTTGCAAAACAGTTTAAAACTAAGGGATTCGAAGTCGGTTTCAGATTTTCCGAAACAACTGAATTATTGTTTTAAAAATAATCGATTTTTTGTCACTGACAAAGGATATTATTGATATATTGATTATTTGAAATCTTCGCACATGATTAGCACAATATCGCAACCTAGTCGCTTTAGTCAAAGAGTAGAATTAATCATGCAAACCCCACATCACGTTTTTGGTTTATTAAAATTTCCCCATGTGACTGAACTATTACATCCAAAACACGGCTGAAGCAGCACGCAGAGACTAGTATCTCATAAGCAACACCTGCGCAAGAGTCGGACGCTGCGGTAGGTCCCGATCAAGACGTCAAATCTCAAGGCTGTTCGGCCGCTTCTCTGCCCCGACTACAAGATATTGCTCAATGTACACTCAGCACGGAATCGATACAGTTAGAATTATTATAGTCTATTTATTGGGTATTCCACTAAAAGATAAATACGACAAAAAACCCGATCGCGAGTATATAAACAAAAAAAACTCTGATTCATAATGGTCAAGTCTATTTATCGAGTATTTAACTTGATATGCACGTTTTATTTTCCCCTGGTCTTCTAACTTAAAACAGTGGCTAATTAATGTTTTTTCCCACTCTGACTTATGTCAGAGTATTATGAATGATGTGGAGTATGTTATAATTATAATAGAAAATAACCTAAAATGGACTCTCGCGTTCTAACCCCTAATGTTAGGGTTACCTATAATATACCTATATCGCAAGGCGACCTATACGTAAGTGAAACCAATTTTGCACTACTCTTGTTAATAAAATATATTATTATTATAGCGTATCTTAGCGGGCGTACTATTCGATTTTAAATTCCTATTGATTGTTGGAAGTTTAAGAGAAGGGTGATTCTACTTTCTACCTCCATGGTAATTCTACCGAGTACTTTGCTTAGCGCGAATAAAAGAAATTTAAAAAAGTTGTTATTAGCTAAAAATCGTAGCAAGCTTCTACGTATGAGTGGCGGGAAATCTCTCAATTATTAATTTAAATCTGTTGTGGAAGAAATCTTATGAAATTTAATTTTTTTTTGTTTTTTAAATTTTATCAAAAAAATTGCAAAAGCTCATGTGACACCAATATCAAGCAAGTACATTACTAATGGATATCAACAAAAATACCACTTTGAGTTATATTCTTCCCTGGGTTCTTTATAAAGGTAAGCATAAGCTTTCTGTGGTTATGGCAAAATATTATATAACATACTAGCGGTCCGCCCCGGCTTCGCACGGGTATTAAACAAAAATTACAGAAATTATACTCACTAACACAATGGGTTTCACAGTTTTCATAAGGATCCCTTACTTTTTTTAACAGCATTGGGATTTTTGACATTGGCTTGCACTCCATAACTGACACTGGCCGTAGAGAAAAAGCAAGCACCTTGCGCTATATATTTCTATTCTGCGCGCCATAATAGAAAAAGAGGTTGAATATACAGCACACGGTTCATTATTGAATTTTTCATGCGGATCTCTAACTTTTTTGAAAATATTATATAGCCTATGTTCATCACGGAAAATTAAGGATTTTAATGGCGAAAGAATTTTTTAAATCGGTCCAGTAGTTTCGGAGCCTATTCAATTCAAACAAACAAACAAACAATCAAATCTTTCCTCTTTATAATATTTGTATAGACTACGTTAAAAAACTACAGGGCTATATTTATAGTCATGTAGCTTTTTTGCTTGGCTCGCAAGTTTATTTTGTTTATTGATTGGAAACTTAATAAGCTTAATACAACATTTAAATCAATGTTAGGATAAACATAGGTCATCCATCATACTTTAACAAAAAAATATACTGATATCTAATAACAAACAACCATGTCTGTTTGTAATGTTCTCTTTGTGTGGTTTAAAGTATTTACTATCTAACATTTTTTTCACGTCAAAGAAAGAGTGTGATTTGCCGCTGACTGTACTAGAACATTGACGATGTAATTAAGGGCTGGACCGGTTATATCTAAACTACAAAGTGCTGGAGTTCTATGTTGTAATGCCAAATATGGCTGTAGCTATGCCAGCTGAGGCCCTCAGCTTTAGCAAGGAAAATTGTAGAGAAATTAAGAACATAACATTATAGCGCTCGTAACATGTTCATTTAATGATTCTGTAGCGATAATAATAATAATAGCATAAATGTGTACTATTTAATATACCTACAGTTCGTACCAATTTGTACTACAAACATATCGTAGTACAAAATGAATTGCAATGTTTGCAATGCAATTCCAGAATCTGGCTAGGATACCCAGGTCGGTATTAAAGGGGCAGTTCATAGCAGATATGATATACCGACCTGGGTTTCTTACACCGGTATCTAACTCTGACATCACGTCACGATTAAGGTACCGGTCGTCGGATGTCGTCGGAAATTTTATGATGTAGGTAGGTTAAACCTATGTTAGCACGATATTTGGCAGATAATGACGGTTGTTTTAATTTGGTTCCTTCACTGTTACAATTTACAATTTTTATTAAACTCCACACATGATAAGGGAGCCCGGAATTTACCTTAAAAACAACAAAGTAAATGAGGGAAATAACGAAATTGTCTTTAAAATTAAATTTAAGATAAGAAGGCCACGTGCAAAACAAAATATTGATAACTTTATACACAATATTCGTTGAAACAACACCTGCACCACTAGGGGGGTCTCGGGACAGTTTTTGCTGACACAATTATACTGTCTTCAAGATAACTTTTTATCTCAATGAAATATTTGCATGTGCAACAGATGATATATATACCTAAAGCAGATGGGGAAGTTATGACTCGAAACAAAGTGCATAATATGATAATTGGTGATATTATAATAAAGGCAGATGGGAGAATTTATGAGTCAAAACCTTGGTTTTCCGTGAGGATTGTTCTGTGTAGGTTATACAAATAAATATAAATAAGGAGGTAATTTCTAAGTGGACTAATATATAATGAAGTAAACTAATAAATAAATAAAATAAATAAATAATGCTGGACAATCCACACAGTTCTATTATAAAATAATAATAATATAATAATAAAAGTCAATAGAATTTTAAAACCTGAACTTATATACTTTTCAACACTGAACATCGATTATGTACTGATATTGCTCAAACAATCAAATACAAGACCATTTATATCCAAACCATAGTTACGGCTCTGTATAACAATTGGTTCTGATAAGCTACAAGCCTTGGTTTCTATTTCAACGCTATTTTATAACTCAAACTCATAATAACCATAGGTATGTTTAATGTTTACTAAATCAAAAGTGAGCTAACTGCAGACTCTTCGAAAAAATCTACTCACAGGTAGCTCAACTAAACCATATCAATAGCACCAGGAAGCGACCAAAAGAAACTGGTTGCATTATCCCACTGTATGGCAATACTGATGTGCTGCGAAAGATAATCACCGGCTAGAAAATGACAGTGAAGGGCAATATAAAAAATAATGATAAAGTCCTGTTATTTCATGTCGCAAAATTGGTATAAAATTACTTATCCAGCCGATTAATAGCTTTACGAGAGCTATCTATAAACTGTTCTTCAAGACTGCCTCGTCAGGGGTCGTCAACCGGCGACCCTCTGTCTTCACAGCATGTCGGACAAATCTGCCCGACGACGTCTAAATTAGATTTTATTGCATCTACATACACACCTATAGCACCACTAAATAAGAAACCCTCCTACAAATAAACTGTGTCCAATTGAGGGCTCTCCGTTTATTGGTCATCCCGCTCAATTGGGTAAATCGTGAGTAGTAAACAGCTGGGGTAATTGTGACATTCTGAACTTATATAGAAATGTCTGTACGTTCACTTGCTGGGAACTAAAATATCAATGCTTTGAGTGACAACAACCTCACATATTTGATATAATAAATCATAAACAAATACAAACAATATTCTGGTGGGGTCTTATTTTGGGAAGAATAAAATGAATTTATTGATTTAATTCTTCTCACTATTTATGATTAAAGTTTTAAATAAAACGCTCTACGCGAAATTGCTATTCTTGCGTTTTATTTTATTACATTGTACAGAGTACGTACACAAACAAACCTAGATATATAACCGACTAACTAATATGTAGATAAATAATAATTTACATAGCCACCATTTTCTATTTAGGTATATGTAATAAGCACGACTATTGCAAATTTCAGGTTTCGATAGAGCCAAAGAATTTGTGCCTCTTCGGGTTTGAAAAAAAATCTGAGCATCTGGCAACGCGTGACCCGAGAACTGGTATCTGTCCCAGCGCATCAGCATTGCCATACAACGAGGCAAACCAACCAACGAAGCCAGCCTCTTGGGGAGGCTTCTGCCTTGTATTGAGCTAGCTGTAGGTTGTGTGCAACAGTTAGCTCAATAGTTTCATCGTAAATAACCTATCTTTCATTGTAAATACAAGTTCTAATTTGGTCCAATTTAATTCAACTGTAATTTCTTAATTATTGAAGAGTTTTATTAGTGTTTAATAAGTGTTATACAAAACGACAACTGCAATGTCTGTAGCCAGTAAGTGCGGGATGGAAATGCCAATAACTCTGACCCTGATAACCCTGGTCATTAAGATGACGTAAAATTTTATGAACGAAAGTGTTTGATGCAATTGCTTGGCTGAGAATATTGAACCGTTTGTGCCATTATGAGTTCAGTGGTTATGACGTGATTTCAATTGGTTTCAGTATAACAGTTGATATTCTTAGGAAGGCGAATGAAGTACCAAGGACTGGTAGAGCAATAAAATGAATATGTAAAGATAAAACAGACTTTGAGGTCCAATATATATTTATGTGGCTAAGATACATCTTAGCCACATGGTATGATTTTTTAACATGATTTATTAAATTATGTTGGAAAATTCACACTTCTTTATCTTGCCCAAGCTATGAGAACAATATACTTAACCCTACTACAGAGTTGAAATATTGATCGGGTATAAAAAAAAAACCTGCGCGATAAATACCTGCCAATTAAAAATAGTCTTTAAAAATATGTCAACAAATCGAGAAAGATAAAAATGTTGCCTCTCCGCCTTTGATATGATGACTCTTTATAAGCATTTGTTAGATAAACTACACAAACACAAAACTATACGAACAGTTGTCACATACACAGTTGTAACTCAAAGCAAACTGAATTTCAATCGCATTGTAAAATCTTTATTACCAACTAAAATAAATTATGTTCATTGGTTTTCCATGCAAAAACATACAGAGTGGTACCTATTTTACTTTAGAGGAACTTAACCAGTCTATTTAGTTGGATCCAAATACCTATTTTAAAAAATAAAAATCTCTATTTTAGTTGATATATCCGTAGTCCGTAGGTACTCGTTTGCTTCTTAGTAAATTTTAAAAGATATAGTTCAAAGGGCTGAAAACCTTGCTTATCTTATACAGAAAATTAACTTAAAACCGATCATAATCTGTCTTCGAAGTTTATGAAACTCTGACACTGACACTGGTAGAGTCGTAGCGGAAAACAGGCGGCGCCTTAAAATAAGAAGATGAAGTTTCCCTTATGTCAAACGCAAAACGCGCAGGATAATTTTATAACCAGCCAGTAACTTCTCTCTGCAGAATATTAGAGAGCTTCTATACCACACCATCGAGTACCTACTAAAATGGTGACAATAAAGCGAGCAAAGAAGAAACTCAAGAGGTCAAGTACTGAGAAAGTTACAGTCAAACGGAACCGAATAGAACGTAGTATTTACAATTGAGCTAACTACAGACTGTTGTAATAATTTACAGGACGGTCAATTGATCCATATCAATACCAGTCAGAAACGTCCCCATGACCCTTGCTGTGTTGCCTCGCTGTATGGCAATGCTGATGCGCTGCACCAGATACTCACCAGCTCGGGTCACACTTCTCTTCGACCCGACGCTCAGTTATTTATTTAAAAACCCAGACAGCCTCTGTTCCTTTCGGACCTAGGTTCTCTCGAATACTTACATTCATGAGCTCCTTCCCTTCTTCGGTGGACGTGAGCGCTATAAGCGCATGACTGCATTCCTTCGGGCAGTGCTTCGTTGGCTCAGACAGCACGGTGTCGCACATCATGATATAGTTGTTGAGGGCGGTGCCGCAGCCGGTGCGGTACGCGCAGCGTGTGCGCGCCTCCGCACATGATGTGGAGGTGACCGACGCCGCGGATACAGCCAGCACTGCGGCCAGCAACCACATTACCTGAGGAAGAGGAAAGAGACTTTAGAGTTAAAACAATAGATTTAAGTTTTTTTTGAGTACAGAGTAAAACAAGATAAGATGATGAAAACATTTGATTGTTTGTTTGAATTGAATAGGCTCCGAAACTACTGAAACGATTTAAAAAAATCTTTCACCATTAGAATCCAAAATTTTCCGTGATGACATAAGCTATAGAATATTTAAAATAAAAATTAGGGATCCGCATGAAAAAATATTTTTGAGTTAAATACCCGTGTGAAGCCGGTAGCTAGTATTTTATAAACTAAAAATTGTAAATTAAAAATCAAAACGTACATTACGTGGCCTCATTGCTAGAAGCAATGAAGATATAAGTTAATTTATGAGTAGGCAGAGCACAGATTGTAGGAACAACAGAAAAAAGTTTTATCAACATAGCTAAAACATAGATACAAATACAAACATATCTAGATAATTTATGTGCACACACTGAACTAGAATGAGCAACATAAAATTAAGTATTTTGAATGAGAATTTAAGTATAGTATTCAAAATCTTTGAATGAAAGTCTATGAAAAGGTAGTTGGGCTGCGGCATCTCAGTAGCTTCTGTTTTCTAAGTAGATTCCTCTACCATAAGAGTTGTAGAGTTAGCTTCATAAGGTAGTCGTCACGTCACGATTATGTCAATGTTAGTTGAAACAATAACAGCTTATATGGAAGCGAGATGATCTTATTATGGGGGTTCTGACATCGTTCTCGGAACACCGCGGTCTAAACAAACAGAACCGCCTCACGTCCACTCGTCACTGGCTACTAACTTACACGTTTACGGTACCGTAGACTAGGGTTGATACCTTCAATACCTTGTAAACATAGCTCTTTGTAAACAAAGGTTTTAGGGGACCTTTTAGAGTCAGTAAGTATAGTTATGGACGATGCCACTGTATAACAATCAGCAAAAAAAAACTAATTTTAGAGAAGGATAATTAACATCTCTGGAGGTATAAAAATTCGTAGTTTGAATTCATTATGAATTGAAGAGTCTTATGTATGTGTATTCTATAGCCGGCTCTACACTCGCGGTGCGAACGGCCGCGACAACTGCGAAACGCGAGTGTGGATGTCGTTCACGCCTTCGCGTAGCTTCGCGTTCGTGCTTCGCGCCTTTCCCGATCAGGAGGCGGTTTTTTGGTCCGCGACAAAGGGTTTGTGGCGCGCGAACGTGAACGCATCTACACTCGCATTTTTCCGCAGTAGCGGACAGGACATCGTAAGGAGTGGTTGCAGAAATCACGTCGTCGTTGTCCATAGTCACGAACAAGACTGTGAAGATTTGCGAGTGTGGAGGGACACAGTTCCCGCGTGGATCGCGACATACATTCACGGCGTGAAATAACGGCGCGACTTCACGCGCGAGTGTAGAGCCGGCTTATTAGAATGAAAAAAGGAGGTTGCGATCTTCTACTACAACCTTTTTGTGTACGGTGTAGGATATGTGAACCATACTCATCTAGATGAAACAAGAATTTACCAACCTTTGATTCAGATGAAACATCAGTATTCTTCCAACAAAATGTTCGTAGCGTAGTTAACCCACTAACATTAATAATGAATGTATATAGGTAGAACACTGTCGTTATTTAGAAGAAATTCTTATCTAGTCTATTCTTATCACTTTAAAAGAGTTAAAAAAGGCATCCAAAGAAAACTAATTGTTGTAGAAAAGTTTCACTAGATTTTTATTTAAATTTTGAAAAATAGCCTACTATAAAAACACTGCAAACTAATTCAATAACAGAGGTCCAGCTTGACAGCCCTGAGATAGATACAAAAGTGAGGTCGATGGCCGAAGACGTGTCTCCGCTTCAAAAAGAAAATAAACCGACAACTGAAGATGTCCACTACTTGCCGTGCCAAGTGTTACATTACAATAACAATTGAAAGAGCTCTGCCAACGTAAACCTTATTAACATCATAATAAGGATACTTGCGAGTAACTATTGGCTTAGTTAATTCAATTGTTTTGATTTGTGAACTAAGCTCTGGTAATATTTATTTAAATTTTACATAGAATCAGACGTTTACATAGAATCATCTCATTAGATGTTCAAGATGTTCGAAGAAATATATCTCTCAAGAGCATTAAGATTAGAACCCACTTATGCTTCATGCATTGTTGTGTTGATGATGACGTAGTTGTCCAAGAAAGAAGAAAGGTGTTCCAGAAAGAGGAGACAAAAACTAAAAAGAGAAAGGAATTCGAAACGCCCAAAACCCTGTGACATTTCAAGTCGTAATCTGAACGGTTAGCGAGCAAGTGTGAAAAGCGCCAGTAATTGCCCACACTGTTCCAACAAAACTGACAGACAAGTAACATTAAATCAAGAAGCAGAAACCGTTACTTCTTAAAGCTCTACTAAAGTTGAGTGTCGACATTGGTTGCATCTATGAAACGGTGAAGGGCAGTACCGTTAGGTTTTTGATGATATTCAGAATAATGAAGGTTTTACAGTTCACTAAGATACTATGGAGAAAGCATAAAATTTTCTTAAAATATATGTTTATTAATAAAAGAACCGGCACAGACATACATACAAAACTATACTTTACGCTAGCGGGAAAATATAGAACACTTCTAACAGGAACTAGTTCTGTGGAAAGGATATTATTTCAAAACTTCTAAGAATATTTGCCTCAAAGCTGACATTTTAGCATGTCGAGCTGCGCCGCTCTAACCACGGAAGCAAATACGACTCCCGCGCACGGCAACTCATTATTACGTGTCATTAGGCGCCAAATGGTTGAGCAAACTGACGAATGAACCAAAATCATTTGAAACGAGAATATTTCTTGTGTATGTTGTATTTTTTCTTTTCAATTTTCTGTTGAAAACTTTTATATTAAAGATCAGTAAGGATTATTGAAAATTATCATCTAACTAAACTTATATTATAAATAGGAAATATTTGATTGTTTGTTCGTTTGATTGAATGGAATCAACTCCGAAAGTACTGGACCGATTTGAAAAATTCTTTCACTATTAGAATCCTAAGTTTCCGAGATGATCATACGCCTATAGAATTTTTTCATAAAAGTTATAGATCCGAATGAAAAATTAAATTTTTGTTAAATGCCCGTGCAAAGCCTGGGCGGACCGCTAGTTTTCTATAAATTAAGTATAGATTTATCTTTAGATCGCTTTATTCCGTAGGGGTTAAGGTAGAAATTGATAGTTTCCTCGATAATCACACCAATATTATAGATGCGAAAGTTTGGATGTATGGATCCGTTACCTCTTCACGACAAAATTACTGAACGATTCCGGCTGAAATTTAGGGGTAAAAGTCTGGAATCAAACTATAACCACTTTATATCCCATAAATCAGTTCCCACTGGAAATCCCTTTTTTATGTTTCTATAGAAACAACGCGCTCGAAACCGCTAGCTGAAAATAGTCCTTCGATCGTGACATTGTAGGTACCTACTATGCTCAAGGGCGTCGCCAGGGGGGGCAGGGGGGGGGCAGCTGCCCCCCCTAGAGACCAAAAAAATGTACCTAGCCAACTGCAAAACAACGAAAGTCCTGCTTTTGTCTTGCTTTGCCGATAAATCCCGCATAAATCCACTATCACAAGGAATAAGTAGTGACAGTACAACAATAATCAAAAAAAAATATTGTATTTAAAGTAATTTTTTTACGGATGTTTCGGTCGGTCATTTGCAACAAAATATTATATACGTGAGAGTACTTGAAGTAGTTGTTCTGTCTTAAAAACTCAATTTTTTGTTCGTCAAAATTCGTCGGGTGGCTCGCTCTCACGCTAAGTTTCATTCGATTCGTTTTATATAAGTATATCTTATATGTAATATCACACAATTATTTTTAATTTCGATTAATCGATGAATGTATTAAGTACCTATTTTCTTGTTTTGCCGTTATTGAATTGCTCCCTCCGTTTGCTGTTATTCCTTTAGATATACTCGTATATACAAACACTTCTAAATTTTTTGCAAACGTCTGAAAAAGTCTAAAAAAAAATCGCGGCTCGCTCCGCTCGCCGTTTATTCTATAGTCTTCAGTTTCGACTATTTCCAGCGGCCGCACACAACAAAATATCGGCGCTCATTACAGTCTGTTATAATTTTTATGTACTACCTAATGAACCGAAAAAGTTACAAAAGTTGTCGTGCTGGCTTAATCACTTGCAGCGTTGAAAGCCAGTTGGAGATCATATTGTTTGCGGACCAAGTAAATAGGAAAATTTTAAACACTTTGCCTTGAAAATTACTTGGATAAAGTTAGCGTACATAATCAAAAGCCCATGTAATCCGCTGCTGGACATAGGCTTCTCCTATTGAGCGCTAGGGTCGTAATCTCTAACAACACCCCCCCCCCCCCCCCCCGCCGATTAGTACATATTTCTGGCTACGGCTTGCCCCCCCCTGGGCCGTGGGCTGGCGACGCCCTTGACTATGCTTATTCTTTATTAACCTTCAATCAAAGCTACAAGCTAAGATTCTGTGTTAAAACAAACAGCATTTACAGTTAACGATTCTCTTTCCCCATCCTCCAGTGTACCCACACCTTAAAACTAGCTTTCCTATCTTTATGACAATAGTTACAATAAAAACGAATGTTCACTCTCTGATTTACAGCTCCACTCTTTATGGGTATAGAGAGCGAGCTACGGGCGCATTTTGTTCGAATATAAATGATCTTATTGAACCACTTTCTAAAACTCTGGTTCAGGAATCTGGAGGTGGTAGTGTTTGATGAAGAAAATAGTTAATAAAGTAAGATATACATTATTCGTACAACAAATAGTTGATAGAAATTCTATGAACTTAAAAAACCAAATCGGTCAACGAAAAAGACAAGAAGTTTTTTTTTCTGCGTGGCAATTGGCAATGCAGCCAGCGTCTTGGGTATGTACACTTCCAACTGGTATTGTTAGGGATCAGTTAAGCTACCTGTAGTTTGTTCGCAACAGTCTGCAGTTAGCTCAATTGTTTCAATTGTAAATACTACTTTTTATTTAGTTAGATAATTATAATTTTCTTTGTTAATAAAGGAATTTAAAAAAAAGGAGTTTTAAGAAGATACGAGAAGCTAATATATTGAAGTGAACAGAAAATTTACCTTATTTGTTATCACTATCGTATAAAACAAAGTAGCTTCCCGCTCTCTGTTCCTATGTACCCATTCTTAGATCTTGAAAATTACGAAACTTATTTTAATAAAAAAATAGCATCAAAACTTATTTTGATGCGATTTTTGTAAAATAGATAGTGTGATTCAAGAGGAAGGTGTAGGTATAACAAACATCTATGCGAAGCCGAGGCAGGGTAACAATTATAAATAATTAGTAATATATAATAATTATAATAATATATGTATAAACTTACAACTTGTTCAAAAGTTGTTGGAATCTGAAATGAAATTCTGAAACATCATATACCTACCTACTTTTAGCGAAACGCGGTAGTTAGGTAGGTATGTTCATTACAGATTTCTTGCTATAAGAGTTCTAGAATCAAAAATGTCAAAATTTACTTAACAAGGACGTTGCAAAGCCTATTATCATTATCAAACAAGGCCTAGGTACAGATAACCTCATTACAAAACAGAACCCAGACTTACAATCTCTCGTTAATTTCAAGATAACATGGAATAAGTACCATTACAACTTGATACCCGAACCGAAGACAATATGCCAGCTACTACCGAAAATCCAAATACCAGAATATCTCCAATATTGGTGGTCACACTTTTGCACGATTATAATGTTAATCGTAAAAATGTTTTAAGATTGTTGGAGTGTAAAAGGTCAGGTTACTTTGGTCGTTGAAATCAAGTAAATGGAGGTATCTTTGAGATAATGCTATCTTAATTGCTTGTTTGTTTATAATTGCTCCATTGGGTTAGTTCTGCCAGTTTATTTGTCAGTTATTTTATTATACCATTGTCTTCACGTATACAATCATCAACTCATCATATCTGCTTTAAAATTTGTAAATAGTACTGGTAAATATTTCTTAGAACCATAACAAACATATACCTCTGGTAGCAGGTATACTTAGGTCTACCTTACCCTTTTCTACGATTTGAAACGAATGACACTGATTTCAAAGAACCACTTCCGTATACTACGAAGCAGTGTCTTATCATCGACCTAATTGCAACTGCATTGCCTTAGTACACTCATAATTGTAATCTCTGAAGTGTAAGATTATATGCAGGTGTACATTACACTTCGTAGGTAATATTAATTTCATCTTTCTTTCCCAGATAAGTCGTACCAACGTAGTCTATTATTTCCTAGTATTACCTACTGTAAAGCTATTTACAATATTATATCTGAAGACCGTTATAGTCACAAAGTTTTCGGATTTACTAGATTATTTATATACAAATGGTAGAGACCGGCATTGTAAAGTTTTAACCATTGTTTCGAGGACTATGAGCATGCGGGCGTTCATAAAGATAGAAGAAAGATTCCATGATAAAGTGGATCCCAGGAATATCAAATACATGGCTGGCTTAACGTTAATTCAAGAGTCATTGAAATCAGAGATTGGATCAATGTGTATGCAAATAATGATAGTAATCAATAGACTGGTCTATATAATATACTACTTATATTAACGGAAACGCAAAACAGCAAGATCAAGAATAACTTGTTGAAGACAAGCTTAGGTAGAGCAATGTCTAATTATAGATACAGACGATGTTTCACGAAGAGTTAGATGCCCGTCTTATACCGTATATAATGCAGACGCTGAACCTATAGCAGATCTAATGAGCGTAATAGATATTGTACAATCCGTTTTTTCCTTTTCAAAAAACACCAAATCTCAGTCAGGTAAAATCCCTTCACAAGACAGCCGACATCCAGTGCCCCAAAAAACTAAACAACAAACGGTAGCGTGAAAAAAGGGGATAAACACTCGAAAGGGCATCAGGTAGCGACTTTGCACTTATTGTTTAATGTTTAGTTGTGCGCTCAAATGAAACACATTAGTTGCTGCTTTAGAAACAAGAACATTAAGCTCTATGGAAACTAAGTTCGACAAGAGCTTTATGTTTTACGCATTGTTGGGTGTCCTCCACAAAATCAGTCAAGCTTGCATTTTGATCAAGAAGTTCGGTACAAAGATCTTCTTCATCTTCTTGTGGTGTGTGTGTCTTGGTTAACAGCGTAAAAACACAGCGAAACACATGCACCACAGAACGTAGGTGGCAATAATTTAACCCAAGACAACGTCCGCCTAGTCCCACATAATAAATCACCGAAAAGGTCGCCAGAGACAAATTAAGACATGTGGTGCGCAGCTGCAGCAATCTCTCAATCATTATTTTTTCCTTGCATTTTTTATCGGCAGTAAATAATCAAAAGAATAAGAAATCGAACCTGGTACCGGGAACCGTGACTAAACTCAAAACACCGGAACGGAGTGAGTTTTGACCAAGCTCGATATAAACGGCTATAAACGCCAGACCGTTTATGTGACACCTCGTAAACGGAATTTATTCATCCTCTTTACTTTTACAATTTCTGGCTCATTAGTTGGTACAAGATTTAAATTAATTGGCAGTAATCAGTGCATTGGGTAGGTACATTTTTATTATGATTGGTCTTCGGCGCTGTAGTACTACTGAACTATTAAATGCACTTGTAACAGTAGATTTGCATAGTTTAGTTTAAATCATTAATAGTGTGACTAAAATACCACGCTACATACCTATATTATTATTTTTATCGTTCTTAAGAAAACCTTGTTCATATATTCAAATCAAACACAAAGCTCGATCCAATGAATCACATTGTAGAGCTATGCAAGATATTTATATCAACTCTGATAAATATAGAGCTGTGAAGCTCATATCTGAAGCCGTTGTGATAATAGTGACCTATCAATCTCTCATACAAACATGAATGAGAGAATCCAACTGTAGTACCTAGATAGTGCAGCGTAATATAATATCTTTGAAGGCAGCTCATTCACGGCTAATTGATGTGAAAGCATAGTTGTAAAGACATTTTTAGATTTTTCAAATGACTTCTTCTCGGATAAAGCTAACGGATGGAAAACATTGAAATATTTTAAGAAATCAATGTTTAACACCAATTCATTGACCTATTCGGCAAAAAAATTGATAAGCGTCATTCTAAAACTTTACGTTATTTTTGTCTTGCACTTTTCCTATTACTTTCAGAGATGTTCATTTTGGACAGATTGTTGGAGAATGGTTTAAGTATCTTCATACTATTGATTTCACGACAGGGTTCGTGTCAGAATTCTAATAATTATTCCAGCAACTGTCATCATAATCTTCATCTCCAACTCCAACAATAAACCACACCTAAAGTTATTACCATAATGTTCCGCTTAAGGTTTCGTTCTGCGAAATCGCAAAACGTTCAGGCCATTAAATAAAATCGCTTTTTGAGAATGTGTGGCTTTTGGTTATATATTGTGTTTTGTAATGTTCCTCGTCATGTGGACAGTGCGGTAATTCTTCAAGCTTTAAAGTTCATTACTAGACTAGTGAAAATGAGTTTATGTTTTTATCGTACATACCCAAACTAAGAAAATAAAATTTAATTTTGAAAATTGGCTCTTATGGTACATGGTCATTTGGGTACTGAATTTAAGATGTAGATACATACGCTCTCTAATATAATAATGCTCTCCATGCTGCAAGTCCCGTATCGTCGATAAGGTTTGTTATTGGTTGTACTTTTACTCTTCAGGTTACCTTTATTATTTAAATTATTAAGGATAAAGTTTAAATGTATATAATTCTTATTTTGATTCGCATATAATTTATAATCTAGTGTTTTAAATTGACGGAGGAGTAAAAAAATTATGTCAATTCCATGTTTCTAATTGAACTAGCCAGACCGATAAAATTTAATCCAATCAGTCATGTTGCATAAACTTTAAAAAAATCACAAAACAATAAGCACTTTTCTTTGGGTGTCATGACCAAATGTCCCATGTGATCATATACCTATTATAACCATAATTAAAAGAATTGCAAAATTAAATTACCAATTAATTTAAGTTAATTTCTTCAAACGTCATTTTCGTGTTTATTCCAGACAGATCGACATAATCATTTTGGTATTCTTCAAACTAGATTTTTGTATAGATGCATAGAAACGTTATAGTACCTTACCCTAGGTGACTTATGGCACTATCGTTCACAATAGCTTAGGTCACATTCGGAGTTGCTTATTAGTATTCCTTGAGGTTGTACCCGACATTCCAAGGGACTATTTAGGCGTTCCTTTACAAAAAGTATTCGTACTGTACCAATGCAAACAACATCAATATGGACAGCATGGTGCCATAAATCAATCAGAACCCTGCGTCAGGTTTTATAGTCTGTACGTGCGTCCTTCTGGATGGCTTACATCATTGTAATAGTATGCGTAATGGCTTTTAAGCATTATTTATTCTGATTTGTGATGTGTTCATTCATATGCTGATCCATAAAACTATTGAAAAGTAGAGAGGTACGAGTACCTCTGCTTTTTCCTTTCTAACTAAGGTTCGATTCAAGGTAGTTTGTTGGGAAAACATAACTTTAATGGCTTAGGGTGTTTGTGATCCAAGCAAGGTGCTACCCGAAAGCTGGTGAGTATCTGGCATCAGCACAGCATTTCGTCTTGGAGACGCTTATATATATGGGTCAGTTGAGGTAGGTATCTGTAGATTGTTTGCAAGTCTGCAGTTAGCTTATTTGTTCGAATTGTAAATACTAGTGAAAAGTCATCGGACATATTTGCTTTCACCAGGCATATCAATGCTTTCATGATGTGTTTCTTCTATATCTCTTGTTCCTTGATATCTTTATGTGCTTACTCATCAATAGTTGAATCAAGCTGTTGCTTTTAATAAGGCCTCGGTACGCTCCTTGCCAAGACAACTTCCCCGCAGAGAGATTTATAGAAACCTGCCACAAACCGGCTGAAACGCTGTACCAATCTCTTCACATCCTTTAGTCGTGTTGTTCGTTATATTTACGTCATTCCGTTAATGACCCATCTCATTAGTTCAATCCACGTCTCGACAACATCTAAGGACACGGGAAAGGCTACGACGACGAGCGACAATGCTGTTCGATATACAATATTATTGTATGTTGATTAACTGAATAGCTCTACCATTCAGTATTTTAGCGCCGTTGATTTTTGAAATGTTGGTTCATGTCGTGGGTATTTCGTTACGGATGTGAGCGGGTTAGATACTAACCTTATTTGTGTTGGAAGAATACTAGTAATAGTACTTCAATGGAAGAATACCAACGTTTCAGCCTTTGACGAGGGACATTTCAGGTTTCTTCCAATGCTTAATTCATTCATCTAAAGATTGCCAGGAAAAGATCGCTTCTAAGCGATAAGGCCGCATATTGTACTTATCTGATGTAATGTCTTTTTATGTTCTTCTAGTGTAAATAAAGGATTTTTATATTATTTTTTAGTTCGTCAAACTACAAGTTTTTATAGTAGGTTTTGGGATTTATAATATTGAGACCTGTTAAATATTATATGTAGTTCTTTTCCGTTGATAGGTGCAATGGCTGCATTATGCCAGTCGTTAACCGCCCCGCCGCCAGTTGGTTAGTTGGTTAGTACTAGTATAATGTTATCTGTGGCACAGTTACTTGTTTAGAGCTTAACCTAGCTTTAGCTAGGATCACCGAGCGGACTTCAATTGTTTTCAAGCGGATATTTTCAAATATTATTCGGAAACACTTCCAAATGGGGCCACAAAACTTAGATACGTACTTACGATCCTAGTAGCTAAATGCACTAGCTGTTCTGCTTAGAAGTATTTCTAATAGATTAGCACGAGTATGCAAATGTTTTCTTAGGAATTAACATTTGCGTTCCTTGTTATTGGCGCATCACGAGCTATTCATAATTGTTTTACATCTCGTGATGTTTTGTTCCTTTCCTATGTTTATGAATGCATGAAAAGATGTGAAGGAGTTTTAGAATTTTTTCTTTATATTACTTTTTTTAGGTTCTACCCGAGGCTAGCAAACAGGGAAGGAATTTTAAGAAGAGATTTATACTACCTAATTAATTAGGTCTAGCAAGAAAGTGCCTAGTTGCGTATTCAAATAAAAACGATCCATGTTATAAGTTGGCTTAAAGGGAGAACCGAAGAGGTTCTCGTTTTATTTACCTTAAACTATATACATATAATATAACTATATAGATAGTACCTACCAACTACAAATTATGATTAAGAAGAGAATGAAAATCCACATTTCTTCATTCACTAAAGTTAAAAATAACATGAATGCACTTACAATTCTTGCTTTGCTTCTCCCAGTCACATGGCTCGGCGACCGAAACTTTAGAACTCCTGTTTTTCTTAACTTTTTACGATCTCCCACATAAAAACTTTTCACTGAATGCTTTCGTCACAAAATACATCACTGCAGTACATAATTCACGTAAAGTTTCATTGAAGATTCAATAAAAATGTTCGTTTGTTGTATTGAAGACGAAAATGATTACCCGCGTACAAAATACGAGCGTGCTTCCCGCGCGAGGGATCGTGGCCGATTGACTCGTTTCGTTTCGCTGAGTGAGAGCCCGTGGTCTGTGGGTTGAGTTGAGTAAGTTGTTTTGTGAATTTAAAGTTCGTTTCGAGTCGGAGATGACAGCTTCATAATCTTCCTCGTCCCGCTCAGCGCTTCCCGGCCGCCCACCCTTCTGTTGAAGATGCTTAGTAATTTATTCTCCCTCGCAATCGCGTTGCTTGCTATGTTAGTTAGACACAGCTATATTATTTTAAAACCTATGCACTTTTTAGGAAGATTCGTAATTTTGATAGCTGTTACCAATACTGAAACAATTAAAATAATAGGTAGGTACACTAGGCATAGAATGAGTATTATTGATTTTATAATACACTACTGAAACAATTATCAATCACTCCTTATGGTGAGCTCAAATAAAGAGTGTAGGTTATTAGTTCAGCCTTACCTATTAGTTCAGTAGTTTTCAGGGTTCATGTATTTACTCGTCTGCCCAAAAGGAAGAGTTATTTTTTAGGTAGATTGATGATGATTTATTACTATTATATAGTACCTTGGTTTATAAACCTCGTACCTACCTACCTCTTCTCTTCGTAAAATCGTCTTAGGTAGGTAGGTACTTGTAGGCCATTTTTAATTTTACAAAATAGGTAGGGGAGACCAGGTATGAAAGTAACACTTTTCAGTTTTCTCGAAATATCTCAGACAACTTTGTGAATATCAAAATTCTAATCAATACACATCATAGGCCAGTCTTTAGGCTATCTGTACACATCTGATTTAATGTTGAAGCTATTATGGATTTTGAGAATATGGACCAAATAAAAGATGTGGAAATTGTTACAACCATCCCTAGGGGTAGGGATAATTGTAACAGTGTGTCGGGATGATTGTAACACTGCAAATACACACAAATAAATACTTTAATCAACATATTTATTAATTATTCAGCCTTTTAGGTCCTGCAGTATTAACACAATTAATAAAATGAAATAAAGTTTTAAGAGAAACAACAAAAACTTCTAAAATCATGAGGCAAACACAAAATCATCTAAAATAATGGAAATTCTTTCGAGATCAAATCTAAAATTATGAATTGGCAGCCTCTCGATACGTTGCATTACTCATAAGAACTTCTTGTGCCGCCAAATTAAAAAGGAAACATAAATATTTAATATAAAATAAACCGAACCAAGGGCGAGTTATCTCACGCACAGAAGGTTCCATACCAGCAGCGTTCATAACCACTACGAAAAAGGAACCCTAAAAACTGAATTTTACTATTGGCATTTAGATATACCTCTAAAATCAAGAATTTTATGAAACATACATTTTTCACTTGTTTGGGGACCCCTTTAATATTTTTTATTTATATTTATTGTTTTCTGATTTAAAGTTGAAATGTTATTTACCATGTAAAAATCGCATCTACCTATACAGTTCAAGAGTTAGAGCCTCCACAAAAATAATTTATTTGTATGGTATTTGTATGGTATCTTTAATTTAATATTTAGTTTTTTATTTTAAGTAGCGTCTAAAACAAAGTATTAAGTACTTACAACTAGTATTAACCTCTATTATTAACCTCTTGATAAAAATCTAAGCTCAATTCATATTTATTTTATTTTTTTATTATTTGTTGATGATCCTACCCAAAAATACAAATTCTCTTTTCAACAATCTACCTCTTATGGTTCACGAGATACAGCCCGCTCAAGGGCGGCGGCGGACAAACAGGGCGGAGGCTTTGTAGTAGGGTCCCTAAAAGACTCACTATGGGGACCCTAAAAAACACATTTAGTTGCCACGATCCGGCTCGGGATGAAAGTAACAAATTGTTACTTTCATCCCGACCTGTAAATTCTCCCGAATTTGACAATCACATGCCTATAACTTAATAAAAGCGTTATAAAGTAACTACTTCACATATCAAAATAGAAAGACAAAATGTTATGCTCTCTAAAACACTTACAAAACACAAGCATAAACGGTCCACATGAGAAATAATCACGATTGAAAAAAACAACCAAAACGTACTTTAGGGCATTTTTTCCGGCACTAACTCGTATCTTCACAACCTCACTGCACAGCACCGCGAGCGCTACTTAGGTATGTGGGGCATGCAAAATGGCACATATCCTTGGAACAGACTGTCAGTGTAGGCAATCTAGTTTTTTCAGTAAATCATTTGTTACGTTCTTCCCGCGTTACTTTTATACCTGGTCTCCCCTGCCTACATAAGCAAGTCTTATGAGCAACTTGGTTGGTTCTACCTACCAGTACGTACTCGTAAGTACTCTAATTCGTAAATCGTAGGTACAGGTGCAGCCAACGTACTACCTACTACCTACCAATTGGTCGAGAGAATACACCCCCATTAAGTAGGTACCTACGTAGCACCCCTAGTACATCTGTGGTACCTTAAAATTTCTAGCTCTATGGTAAATTGCTTGGGAAGCCTGTCTCTCCCAAGTTCTTTTCTTATTCTATGAGGTTTGTGACACACAAGGAATTTGTATACCTACCAAGTTAAGCTGTTGCGTATGTGCAAATTCGAAGGGGAGTTCTTACTTCTATGTCAAATTCCTTAGCTACAGGCTTAGAGAAAAATTCTCTAAGGCTACATGAAGGCAACAGGTATTATGTTATTTTATTTGTGCTACATGTAATGGTTAGATATTCGTCTTCTTTTTAGGTTCTACACTGCTAGAGTAAAAGTTCACTGTCATTGTCAATGTCAGATTCAAAAATATTCCGTTAATGTTTATTCGTTCACGTCTAACCTTCATTCGAGTTCCTTTTGTTACATACATTCACTTGTTTTGTTTAGAGTTGCGTGGGGACAGTGGTCTAAGGACTTTTTCAGAAATTGCTCCCAATGTTATGTAAGTTTCAAGTGTAATACCTAATTGAGCAATACTTCACGTGTATTTGGAGTCAAAAAAATTACTTATTATAGTTATATACATACCTAAATACTAAACCATAACACGTGTTCATAACCAACAAAATGGCCGTAAACCCTAGAAAGTATTTAATAAAAGATTTGGTGAATAAAACTCCACCGCTGGACGTTTGGATCCAAGGAACCATTGAGCAAACTGTTGGGACGGACATTCTGATCGTCGCAGATTCTTCTGGTCGCTCTAAGATAACTAAATGTGAATCCGCCGATGGAGTTATTGATAAAAACTCGCTCAAAAAGGGTGAGTTATTCATAGACTTTGATAGTATTAGGCACCTATACCTATTATTGTGTATTACTTACGCCACACGTGTACCTACTTACTGCTTGATTTTTTCAGTGCATTAAGAAGCCGAGACTATCGGCTAAACCTTCCGGCGGTACTTACCTAATGTGCCAATAGTCAACTTGAACTTATAAAATACGATAGGTCCCTTTGACTCTAATGCTTATTACCTAGTTCTCCTCCTACAATCCCTTTTTTCTGAATAATGATGTTGCGAAGTACTTTGATTTGCTTTGCGTAAAGCTTTCACTTATAACAATGTATATTCCTGGACATTTTAATTATTATTTCTCGTTATCAGGAACCTATTGCTGCATCATTGGAGTCGCGATCAAAACCAATAGTCTCCCTGAAATACAAGCAACCAAGTTCGTCGACTTGACTTCTCAGCCTCACATGAAAACTTCTTGGGAGAATGAAGTCAAAGAAGCAAACCTAGTAATAGAAGGCAAGATAGCTCTAGTAAAGTAAAGACAGGTATATAAAGTGGCGTTTATTCCTCCACCATTGTAAAAATATAACAGTTTCCTTACACACTGCCCTAATAAAATGGAATAAGTATAATTATGGCAACACTAAAGTCTCGAATTTCCATCACTGAATGTATTGCATTTTATCACAGAATATTACCCCATTCACACAATCATCATTGCTTGCTTATTAATATATCTTGTTAGTTGACTATCACCTAGATAACAGTGTTGCCATGAATAAAATAGATTTGTAATGATTAAAACAAATGCGTAAATGATAAACAATACATAAACTCTTTAACCATGCCCCAATATACAGGTAAAACAATCTCGTATTTAACTTTACAATTTGGCCTCAGACTTGAGCAGAGGTCCAAGTTTTTGTGCAAGCATAATGTTGCCAGCAATCTTGAGCTTTCCTTTCAAATAAGCAACTTGAGGATTCAGTTTCCCGGATGAAATTTCAATTAGATCTGTGTCTGATACTGTCATGGTGGTGTCAGCTTTGCCAGTCTTTGGGCTAGAGTTGTAGACATCAGGGGTCTTTAGGTCCAGAGCTGAAACAAAAATAATCATATGAATTTAAGACATCATGACCTTTCCTTGTTTAACTTGAGCTCTTGCGCAAAAGATATAAAAAGTTTTATTAGTATAGCTAAAAACGCAATGTCGCTGTTAAACAAATACGGATGGATCGCAGCCTAACTCCAAAGTTAAAGTAAAACATCAAAGTCTTATCTCATAAACTTGGGGCTACATGATGCTTTGTAAATGGTCTAGCAATATATATTTTATTATCTTTTACCATTATTATATCATCATCATCAGCCCACACCAGTCCACAGCTGGACATAGGCCTCCCCTAATGAGAGCCATAGCGCCCTGTCTTTATTATATATTAATATTTTTTTATCTACAACATAGACTTAGGATTAAATATCGGTCAAACTCCTGTCAAAAATGACTATTTGAATTGATTGTCCAATTACATATCTTTAAGATAAAAACACCCTTATGATCCCACAATAATGTGTAACAAGATGTAACATAAATACTCACTCCACTGCTTCACAGTCTTGCCATTCTCAGTGATATTGTACAGGAATACGCCGCCAACGCTCTTCGCTTTGTCAGGATTCTTCTTCACCTCTTCAATGATCTTCGCAAAGAGGCCATCGCTCTTGAGAGCGCCGGCAGAGGGCGCTGCGCTGGCGGGTGATGATGATTGGCCTGATGATATGTTCTTGAGGTCTACGTAGGCTCCTGGAGGAAAAATGGTGTTTATAGGCTAGCTTGTTCAATCAAATCACACTAATATTATTATAAAGTAAAAATTGTAAGAAAGTAAGTTAATAAACGATCCAGCGTTTTGTTTGAATGTGTTAAGACTAGGCCTCTGTGATCTTATTTTACAAGCAGTTGTATACCGTCGGTCTCATGACATAGAGTCGATATTCTAACGCCGCGAGCCCCCAGCCTAGTTAATACTTTTAAACCTATAAAAGAATCTCACCTGTACTTGATAAATCCCATTTTTACTAGGTCATCTTTTTTGTTTAAGTTTTTATTTATAATTTTTATTCGTGAAGAACGTGAAGTTGGCAAAAGTTTCCTCAAAGCACAAAAAGTATAAAATTGCTTTAAAAAAAAGTATCTCACCTGCAATAACAACAGTGCCAGTCTCCTTAATCTTAGTCTGGAAGTGCACACGCTTGCCCTCAACCCACATCTCAGTAGCTAATGTCTGTCCGGGCAGCACTGGCTTCGCGAATCTCGCCTTTATCGACTTCACGTTGTTTGGGTCGTTGCCACCGTATCTGTAACGTTATAATTTTGCATCGGTTTTGCCATAGAGCGAGGCAGTAAAACTAGCGGCTTGGAGAACGCTTCTGATTGGTTATTTTGATCAGTGGTTCTAGCGTAACCACTCACTATGCTCGTGACTGTAGAGTACTTCACGAAATCGGTATTTGTCACTATACTCGTGACTGTACTACTTCGCGAGATCGGTATTTAAATGGGCACGTTTTGCTCTCTCTTTGAATAAAATTAACTGTTTTTATATCAATATACACACATCGATAGCATACATCGATTTTTCTCACTGTTTTTGAGTAACAAAGTCACAGTTATCCAGAGTAATAATGACCAATTCTTTAAAATGGCTAACTGTTATTTCAGTGTGTTTTTTATTTATTCTTATTTATTTGTAACAACATGAGGGTCCGCCTGCGACCCAGTAGGTTGCGGGTTCTATTCCCGTCTCGGGATTCATTTTTGTATGATCTGCAGGCAGATATCTGTTCCGAATGCGTTGAACGTTCTATGTATAATAAGAATATATCTATATGTATGTATATCGGTAATATGGAGTACCTATAACACAAGTTCTGCTAAAGTTGTGGCTAGATAAAGCTAAGTGGAATAACCAGCATAATTCAAACTTACTTAGCCAAAACATGTCGTACTGAGAAACCGAGAGAAGCCAGTCCGTGCAGGATCGGCCTCGGATGCCCGCTGATGGTAGCTACGGATGGGTCAATATGAAGGGGGTTCAGGTCTCCAGACAACCTGCAAATATAAAGGTATCAATGTAAGTAAACAGCTTAACAGTTCATCATTTATTGGGTAAGTAAATCAGTTATCTGTTACTCATAACACAAGCTCAGGGGTTCAGGGCTAGAGTATGCTGTATCGTTTGTTTTAGCATCAAGGTTTTTGTTATGTATTATCTTCTCTTTCCATTTGATCAAGAAACATCATCAGGTTGTTATATACAGGGCGTCCCACGGCTATACCACATGGAGGGAAAGTCACTGTGGGACGCCCTTGCCTCTTCAGCGATAAGTCACTCAAACTCTTGATGTTTATTTGTGTTAGCATGTAATAACCTAAGAGTACCAGGATAAATAGCAAGGAGTTGGTCATGGTCATGCTCCAAAGACAGCGGTCTCTGGAGCTGGTTCCATATTAACTAAGCTTTGGTTGTTTCTTTGACCGCCAAAACAGTCTTGTCCGAGATTGAAGATGTGCTAATACAAAATATTTATAGGATATTTATCACGTACCTTTTGTTTTTTTATTTTCCCCGTGATTCATAACGATCGCTGCTATGCGAGGAAACTTAGGTGAAAATAAAACAAAAGGTACGCGATAAATACCCGATAAATAATCTTTAATATGTCAACAAATCGTGAAAGTTTAAAAAGTTTTATGTGCTAATAACATAGGAGTACCAGGCTAGCATGATGAACAAAGAGTTACCTGTACAGAGCCGCTTGGTCCTCAGCAGTTTTCTGCTCGACCACCGCGTCGGGCGCTCTCTTCGGCGCCGGTTCCACATTGACCGCGTGTTGGCTGTTCCTTTGTCCTCCAAAACCTCCTTGTCCAAGGACAAAGATGTGCTGTTGCGTGCGGATTACCAGCTGTTTGTTGGAGTAGATTTCACCTGGGGAAATAAATATTTGTGTTTATTTAATAATTAATTAATTAGAACAGCACAATCACCAATTACACATTAATTATAGTTACAAACAAAAAATTAAACATCAGTACAGTACGGATAAAATAAAAAAATATAATGTTGTACAGGTTCATAATCAAATAAGTAATTGTTTTACTAGTGTAGTATGTTATCTGTGGTTTGGGTTTGGATGTCTTTAAAATTTATCGGTCAGCGAATGGGAATTGTGCACTTCGTCACCGAACAAACAAATCTTTCCTCTTTATAATATTAGTATAGATATAGTTACATGTAACACACAACACAAAACATAGTAGGTACATTAAAAAATAGAATATATCTTAGAACAAAAAGGGTATAAACTTAACTAACAAAGAAAATTACAATTAAATAAGGAATTAAGAACTAGATCTGGTCAGTATCCGGCGCAGCGCATCAGCATTGCCATACAGCGAGGCAATGCAGCCAGCACCTTGGTACACTTCCGACTGGTATTATGATATGGAACAATAACTTCTATATTCTAAACGTTATAATGTACTTGTTCGAAAAGTGATATCGAACAACAACTTATATTCTAAAGGTTATACTTGTTCGAAAAGTACTAATACTTGCGCTAATAAAACCTTAAAACTATTTGTTTTCAAAATGCGAACAATCTCTAAGCTAAGGTATTAAGATAAGTGTGATAAGTAGATAAAATTAAACAAAATACTCTTATCTGATTTATTATTAGTTATTACTACATGTGCTTAAGATACGAGCTTGATACGAGTATGGTAGGGGGCGAGTGTTTACGAACTTTGATATTAAAACCGATTATGTTTTATCACTTCGTATTTCTTATAAAATCTATAATAACAACACAAAGTTATAAAATGGTTAGGTACTTAAACGAATCGTAACTGATAAGTTAACACTGTGATAAGATTTTATCAGAATTTAATGTCCAAATAATTGTGTTGTACTTGTAATACCTATGCAGTTGCGTTGCGCAACCAACAACTGTAAAAAAATGCTACGCAGCTTAATAAGTTGGTCGGGTTAGTGTAACGATATATTATTAATTAATTCTTATTACTTCGTAGATTTAAAATTTAGTAGATTCAAAGAACCTCATTGTATGTTTTTTCTAAGTTAACTTACGCGTGACCCTGACGCGACGCGCGCGCGGCCCTCGCGCTCACTGCGCCGGCGCAGCAGTGGAGGGGATTGAGGAGCTCACTCGGCTCTCGACCGCACGCCAGACCCCGGCTGAGCTTGAAGGCGATACTACGTCTGTGCCCTCCAATTTTAAACTTAACGGTCACGCACTCTCGATCTACTAGACGCTAACAAATCCTAAAACATTCTATAATTTTTATTTGCTTACGCCTTAGGCTTTTTTCAATAAAGTCAGTGCTTGTGTGTTCCCAATCTTGGGTAAGTTGTGCATTTTAAATCTTTAAGAAGCGAACCAAACTTTCTTTACTTATCTTATATCTTGTAAACGCCGCCTCTTATTTCTTTCTGCCTTGGGGAAGCTTTAAGTCTATTCGGGATACTGTACGATCCTTGGGCTTCCCCTGCAAACCCTTACGCTGGCGTATCCTTATACCTGGTTCTGGAATTCCAGGAACACCTTACGACCTAGAACCCCTAGTTCTTGAAATCGGAACCGCACACCGCTGTGGCAGCGGATACCACTGAGCGCCTACTCCCTACGCTGGTTTCGGAGGACCCGGCGCGACGGCTGGACGCGACTATCTCTGCGCCCTGTTCCAGAACCAGCTACGCGGGATCGGGAAGACCTGGACGGCGCTAAGGAGTACGGGAGTGCCACGGAGGGGAGTACGGTTACCGAATCTACGCAAAACTAGTGAAATTTGACCCGGCTAATGACCCACGAACCCTGTCTCTTATTCTTATTCTCAATTCTTAATTAAATGTCTCTCTAATATCTAACTATCTCTTTTATTTCTCTTATTTCTCCCTAGGCTTGTCAGGCTAGGTGACATTAGGTAATAAAGGAGACGTCGAAATGGTCACTTGCTTCCATCAAACCGGATAGGTTTTATTAAATCCTACTAATATTACGAACGCGAAAGTATGTGAGTATGGATGGATGTTTGTTACTATTTCTCAAAATTTAGTTTATAACCTGGAATAATATATGGGCCACTTTTTATCCCGAAAATCCCACGGGATCGGGAGTTACGCGGGTGAAACCGAGCACTCAGCCACAAATACCTGACACTAATATACAAAGTAATAAACGTATCCTCAATTTTCTGAATTTTAAAATTTTCAATTATACGCGCGCAGTCTGTTATGAATACTCAAGTACACAAGAATAACTTACTGTTAACAATGGCGACAGCACTGGATCCCTTATCCAGCATATCAACGACGTAGGTACGGGTGGTGAATGTTCCCTCAATCCCGGGGAAGTCGCCAACGAATTCTATAAATTGCTCTCCGTGAAGAATCTACAACAAAAGATATCATTATGAACAAATAAAATAAATAAATTTTAATTTTAACTTCAGTCGCACTTTTTTAGCTACTATTTATAGACTAACAACAGCGATAATTATCACGCAAAGAAAGTCACGGAGAATACCACCTACACCCTAAGCCCTAATACAAGTAAATTTATTTATTCATTTGTCATACAAAACATAAAAAAATAGAAACGCACAATATTGGTTAGATTGTATCTATGTATATGTGTACACTGCATGCTACGGCGCAGTTCTTTGTTAAAGATAAATATAAAATATGTTTAATGCATTGGTTTAATGCATTGGTTATTTAATAATATGCAGGTCTCGACAGAGCCTATGCATTTGCTCTTGGAGTCGAGACCCTAGGTCCGTGGGGTACCGATTACTGTATTTCTGTATTTCTGCTCTTTAATTTTTTTATCTGAAGCGTCGTGTGACCCGAGAGCTGGTGTGTATCTGGTACAGCGCATCAGCATTGCCATACAGCGAGGCAATGCAGACATCTTGGGGACGCTTCCGTCCGTCTGGTATTGATATGGATCAGTTGAGCTAGCATAGTTCGTCTGCAGTTTGCTCAATTGTAAATACTAGTTCTAATTACATTATTTAATTTTAATTTTTTCCTTGATACGTTGACTGCTTCTAGACCCTAACTTTACAGTCCCCCCGAATTTTAATATTTAATGAAGTATGAATTGTTTTCATTTGAGTACTTCTCTTTGTCCGGAATCAAGAAATTATGCATCCGTTTTTATCTTCACAATGCATGAACTTTCGACCTTATACCACTATAGATAGCGATAGTGCAATGCACCATACATAGTTGGTAATTATTTATACTGACATTATTCTATATAGTTAGTGAAATGTGAAAATGTCATGATAACGTCAGAAATATAGATAAAGGTACATTTATCACTAGATACATAACATAAAACGTCGCTTCCCTAGACTATATAAAATAATAGCGAATAGAGTGATCAGCGTTGGACATGTGCGAAGCCGGAGCGGGTCGCTAGTTACTTATAAATAGCACATTTAAGTGCCACCTTAATATCAGGTACAATTCGAAATTTGAACATTACTGAGAAAACTTTAAATTAAAAACAAAATAATATAGAAAATAAATGAATAAAATACCGCTAGTTACTTATAAATAGCACATCTATAATATATCATATATATCATCTTTTTTATAAGTGCCACCTTAATATCAGGTACAATTCGAAATTGATAACTAACAGTACTGAAAAAACTTAAAAACTAAATAATTATATAAATTAATAAAAATAAAAAACACTTACGTTACTGAAATCAGCGAATTTGCCTGGCGGCATAGATTGGCCGATGAGGGGAGATTCCAAGCACATTCCTGGCAGGATGAAGTACGTTGGCAGAGCTATGAAGTTCTCGTGGCTCTCGTAAAGGTATTTCAGGTCGGATGGGTTAACTACTGATGCTCCAACTGAAAAGGAAAATAGTTTTTAGTTGAGACGTAGTCTATTTAAATATAATTAATTTATTTAAGAAAATATACAGTGTGTCCCTGGATAAAGTGCAACCCCGAAAGGGGGTGAAACTAGATCAAAAATTATCGACAAAAAAATAGAAAAAAAAATTAAAAAAAAATTCGTATATACTTTATTGATGTATTAAAATTTTTATTACTCACTAATTACTCTATTTAATAAAAAAATGATTTCTTCCAAAGTAGTAGGTCTATTTTGTTAAAATAAAAACCATAATCATGTCAGATATGTGACGATGACGATAAAATAACAAATAACTCACAAACAAGTGGCTATCGTGACTTAAAGTTTAATTTTTGTATTAAAATTACATTTTTTATGCTGTTTTTTTCCAATAATCTCCAAAAATCTTAAAATTAAGCCTATAATACTACATATTTTTATGACTTTTTATTATTGTCTATCATAATAGCTTTTAAATAAAATAAAAACCTACGTTCTAACATAAAAAATATGCTGGCTAGCAGCATTTAAAGTTGACCACTGATTACGTCACCACTCAGCGGCGAGAATATCGGAGCGACTGGCGTGCCTTGTTGTGAGTCCTGTTTCGATCCCCACCCTTCATCTTTCATAGAACAGGCCCAGCGACCATAATCTACAACAATATAAGTTAAAAAAGGGTCTCTACCTGAGTGGTGACGTAATCAGTGGTCAACTTTAAATGCTCATAGCCAGCACATTTTTTATGTTAGAACGTAGGTTTTTTTTTTATTTAAAAGCTATTATGATAGACAATAATAAAAAGTCATAAAAATATGTAGTATTATAGGCTTAATTTTAAGATTTTTGGAGTTTATTGGAAAAAAACAGCCTAAAAAATGTAATTTTAATACAAAAATTAAACTTTAAGTCACGATAGCCACTCGTTTGTGAGTTATTTGTTATTTTATCGTCATTGTCACATATCTGACATGATTATGGTTTCTATTTTAACAAAATAGACCTACTACTTTGGAAGAAATAATTTTTTTATTAAATAGAGTAATTAGTGAGTAATAAAAATTTTAATACATCAATAAAGTATATACGAATTTTTTTTTATTTTTTTTTTCTATTTTTTTGTCGATAATTTTTGATCTAGTTTCACCCCCTTTCGGGGTTGCACTTTATCCAGGGACACACTGTATACATTAAATTTAGGTCCATTGTGATAAATAAAGATTTTATTTACATACAAAATACAACAATTATACAGCACACTACTAAAAACAATCAAATGTTATTCCACTTAGCCAATGTTTTTTTTATGTTGATTAAATAAATTGGATGAACGAGCAGTGTACTACAAACTAACTACAAAGCACAAAAAAAATGAATTGATAACTTACTACCAAGAGCAAAGAGTACCAGATCCTTGGAATCGTAGCTGTATGTCGTCCAATAAGATTCGCGATTTCCGTCCAACTTGGCGCGCTCTTCAAAGTCCTGTAACCATTAATAAATAATAATAATAAAGTACATATTGATTTAAGTGTGACCAGAGAGCTGGTGAGTATCTGGCGCAGCGCATCACTATTGCCATACAGCGAGGCAATGCAGCCAGCATCTTGGGTACACTTCCAACTGGTATGGATTGATATGGATGAACTTGATATGGATCAGTTGAGCTACCTGTAGTTTTTCTGCAATAGTCTGCAGTTAGCTCATTTGTTTCAATAGTAAATACTAGCTCTAATTTAGTGTAAAAAAACAAAGAACTAATTTGATAAATTGAGGTTATTCAAGCCATCGACGCCGTGATCCTTAATGACGGATTAGGAATTTTGGACTTAGTATAAATACCCGTTAAAATAAAACTAATAATTAAATAATTACCGTCAACTTCTCCACCAAATCCAGGGTAACTTCAGCGATCCTGTCGATATGTTTAGCGTCCTTCATGTCGACCACTTTCGACCAGTTCTCCTTTACCGACTCAATAGTCACAGGGTCTGATGGTTTCTTCCTGGGAAATAAAAAGCGTGACGGTTGTAACATTGCCATCCAATGAGGCAAAGCTGCCTCGTCCGGTAATGTAAGCCGGTATTATAAGGACATATTTATTATTGGAAATATTTAGTACTGGGCATTTTTATAATTGGACATTATTACTTTTGGTCATTGGCTTTGGACATTTTCTTTTTTGATATTAGATATGCAAATTAATCTGGCCACTAGGCGTCTGGTAATTTTTGCGAAATAGGTTTATGTGTAAATACTTGTTGTTAATTCCGTTAAGTATTGTAATTTTCCTGAAATTAGTTACAAACCACGTCTGTCAAGATTATGGTTCCTATTATATGAGGTATTAACTAAGTAAATAAACATTCAGGCAATTGAATATTGACAAATAATTTAACTAAGAAGATTCGAGAGTGTGCTGGTAGCAGTTTGGTATCTGAATTATCAGGTTTTCATATCTCTCTTGTTTACTATCACTTGTTTTTGCCTAAATCTAAGTTTACTACTAGAAGCTTTTATTAAAATGTATTTTTAACAAATACCATGTCCAAAAGTAAGCAGCGAACAAGCTTTGTTCTTGCTTATGTCGTTTAGATGAAATTATATTCAGGAATCAGACCTACGTGATATTTATTAGCATTTTGAGTATGGGCAAAAACCCCCAAATGACAGGGCGCTATGGCGCTCCCTCCCTTTCTAACATTTATAACTCGACAAGGTCCATATCTTCACCGTCAATCATTTTATATTATATTATAGTCAGACCTACTTGATATTTGTTAGCATTTTACTTATAGTATAATGGGCAATAACCCCCAAATGACAGGGCGCTCTAGCGCTCATTAGGGAGGCCTTTGTCTTGGACTGGACAACATCTCAAATGACAGGGCGCTATGGCGTTCATTAGGGCAGGCCTTTGTCTTCGACTGGACAACATCTCAAATGACAGGGCGCTATGGCGTTCATTAGGGAAGGCCTTTGTCTTCGACTGGACAACATCTCAAATGACAGGGCGCTATGGCATTCATTAGGGGAGGCCTTTGTCTTCGACTGGACAACATCTCAAATGACAGGGCGCTATGGCGCTCATTAGGGGAGGCCTTTGTCTTCGACTGGACATCTCAAATGACAGGGCGCTATGGCGCTCATTAGGGGGAAGCCTATGTCCAGCGGTGGACTTACATCGGCTGATGATGGTTTTACTTACTTCAGACAAGCGCCGTTGCTTCGTACAAAGTGCGTCTTCGTGGCAAAACCCAGAGTAGAGTCGATGACGACTCCTGAGTCTGGGAATGACTCGTGCACCATGTATGCCTGTGTTCAAAACACCAATAAATAAAGCACATATACTAGAACTGTAAATCTAGTATAGGTAATTTAAGTATTATGTTATTACAGTTTAAAATAATATTTTATAACTTCAAATTGCTTTAAAATTAAAAATTGTGTGGTTAGTTTTTTATTCATATTTTAGATAGCATAGGTCCGTTCCTAACGTCACCTATACTTCTTTTTTTTTAAGTTGGTTAAAAAACAACTGACAATGCTGAATGCATCAAACTGACGACAAGGCGCTATTTGCGCTCATTAGGGGCACTCAAGAACACTTATTATCCCGAAAATCCCAGGGGATCGGCAGTTACGCGGGAAACCGCATTCTCTTCCGCAGCTAGTGATAATTAAATGAATGAAACTTAACTGAAACAGTAAACTAATGTATGCCAGTTTCATGATGACGTAGCGATAGTTATCTACTTACCACCACCGGCGCGATAAGTTCAGGCTTCATTGCTTGGAACATATCCGGAGGGAGGATATCTTCAGTCAGCCTTGAAGCTGCTGTAGGGATGATTGTGTTCACTTTGATGTTGTATTTCTCTCCTTCTAGCGCCAGAGTGTTCGCCAGGCCGATGAGGCCGAGTTTCGCAGCACTAGAATAAAGAAAGACTATTACTACAAAATCAAAAGTAAAATATTATGAGCAGATTTACTATAAGAACTAGCATAGTACTAAATACTAAAAAAAATACTAACTACCTGTAGTTTGTTCGCAACAGTCTGCAGTTAGCTCAATTGCTTCAATTGTAAATACTAGCTTTTATTTAGTTAGATAATTGTAATTTTCTTTGTTAATAAAGGCTATTTTGCCCTTATAAGAACTAGCGTAGTTTGACGAATTCAATAAGAATGGATTTTTTTTTTATTTATCGGTGAACAATCCTTTGTATTGTAGAGCTTTAATTGTATATTGTAGAGATTTATATCTGTTTGATCTGAGGTCTTTTATACAAAAGTAATGTTAAAATAATCATATGTTAAGAACATTATGTATTATGTATATATACATAATGATAGTGTATTTTAAACAAATTCTATGAGAGACGAATAAAAAAACTACTAATACTATAAGCTGAATAACTGGATTATTAATTACCAACAGATTTCAGATTCAGAATCATACTAACCTGTAGTTAGACTGGCCAAAGTTTCCAAAGACCCCAGCATTACTGGACGTCATTATGATACGTCCAAATTTGTGTTTCTTCAAGATATCCCATGCGGCTTGAGTGGTTTTGAACGCGCCCTTAAGGTGGACTGCTTGAATGAGGTCCCAGTCCTGTGAACATATCACAGCACTATATTATTATTATTACGTTAACAAGCATTATGCATATAGACGACATCTGTGACGCGGTGGGCGAAGCAACGCAGGAGGTTGCGCGTTCGATTCCCGCCTCGAGACAAATGTTTGTGCGATCTGCAGATAAATATTATATTTTGAAGGTGTTTCCAGCAACTTTGGGCACGTAGTCGTTTTAATTAAAAGAACCCAAACATGTAAAAATATTTTTTCAAAGTCACTTATCAAGAAAAACTCTTAAACGTTTTTATTATTTTTTTCAAAATCGAACGCGTAACTCTTAACCCGCCATTTGTGACGTGACTTTGACTTACGTGGTTTGTGACGCCGGTCTTACGGACCGGGTTTTTCAAATCGAGATTTTCCTAAATGGTTTTACTTTATGGAACTTTTACTTATACAGATATTAAAAAGGCATGTTTTTTTTATAATAATGCAATGGTATATCTTAAATCACATATCGTTTAGTTATCTTTACGCTTACGTACTTAAAGCATAAAAAATAACCAAGTTTTTTCTAATGCTCTTTTAAAATATCAAAATTTTTAACAAAAATCTCATTTTCTTATCTAAATCAGCCTCTGTTAGTTTTATTACAATAGGAACTATAAAAAAACAAATAAAAAAGGTACCCATACTAAACACAAAAGCATAAAAAAACTTCTTGAAAATCATGAGCTTCTTCAGGAGCCAAGCAGCTTGAGGATGTTAGCTACATGCTCTAGGCACAAATATTTCTTGCAAAGGTGGCAAATATATCTGGTTTTTCAGTTGTTTAACCACCCCCAATCAAAGCACCGACCATAGCTTGAAGGACCTGCTGTTCCAGGAACTTTCTCCAAGTGTTTGTCTGATCAGTCGAGGCAAGTTCAACTGAATCTGTCGTTTTCTGATATGAGGTTCTCAATCAATTCTCTAAACTCTCAATGAAATGGCGGCGTCAAATTTTTGAGTTCGAATTATTGCCCGTATGAATACCCGTACCTGACTATTTAGTATCTAACGATTCCCGATCACTCAAATCCTCTTCGCTGTTTGTATTTTGTATATGATCTGGAAGTGGATTTTCTGGTTCGCCGACTTTCAACTTCACTATCCTATGATTGTTGTGTAATTTCCTTATCGGACATTAATTCCTCTTTCATATCATAAGGGCTTCTAAACGATGGCTCTCACGTTCGTAAGACATGCTAAAACAAGAATTAGAAATAAAGCAACAAATACGTATGAACTGAGTGAAATATTTATAAAGATATGCAAAAAGATAATATGTAACGGAATAATAACAATCACTATAACTATACTATAAAATAAAACCAAAATAGATACATATACTTATAAATTGATTATTAAAATAAATAACTCTGAAAATTTTACTTACATAATCTGTGACCCCGGTCCCACGCACCGGGTTGGCGTCAAAACTCATAGATGTGCGTTAGCCTCGCCAATGCAGTGTACTAACGGTGGGATACGCGAAATCAGGAGAGTACACGAAATCGCAAGTCAATTCGATAACGGGTAAAAAAGTTATTCGACTTTTTCGATCCACCCGGTCTCACAGACATATAGGTCACAAATGGCGGGTTAACGTGATTTTTCGACAACTTTCACGGATTCAGACTTCCCAGTCCTGAAAAAAAAACTCACCCTACATAGAGCATTCCTACCTCCCTTGATTGCCTTCCTAAACTTTTTGTTACATGGTTTTGAATCAAGAAACCTTATATTGACCTATCTAAGTACGCCTTGTGTTGTGTCCCTACAGTGAATAAATAAATATAATGCTTCTATAATGACATTATAGAAGCATAATTTTTATTATAGAAGCATAGGCCTACATTCTATATACCAGTTATGACCTACGGAGCTGAGACGTGGACACTCACGATAGGGTTGGTCCACCAGTTCAAAGTCGCTCAGCGAGCTATGGAAAGAGCTATGCTCGGAGTTTCTCTGAGGATAGAATTCGTAACGAATACATCCGACAGAGAACCAAAGTCATCGACATAGCTCAGAGAATTAGCAAACTGAAGTGGCAGTGGGCCGGCCATATATCGCGAAGAACCGATAACCGCGGGTAAACGTGTTCTCGAGTGGAGAACGCGACTCGGTAAACGTAGTGTAGGACGCCCTCCGGCCAGGTGGGATGACGATCTGCGAAAGACTGCTGGCAGATGCTGGATGCGACAAGCCGAAGACAGGGCGCTATGGCGCTCATTAGGGGAGGCCTATGTCCAGCAGTGGACTAACATAGGCTAATGATGATGATGATACATTGTATGCTTTATTGTTAAAATCAAAATCAATTTAATTTCTGTATGTCCTCATAGCAGATATTTTATTATTTAGTTTGGAGTACTTAAATATTATTGCTATCGCTAATAAGTAACTATTCATAACATAGACGAAAAATTGGAACCTTTCTGTAAAAAAACTTAATTAGGTACTTTTTTATGGTGGTTCAGTCAACAGGACTAGCTGAACGGGACCTCAATATAGAAAATACTTTATTATAATTAGGTATAACATAACACAAAAACAAACATACAGATATGCTTAGAGTAGAGGAAGTATACAGAGCTGCTATTGGCTATTGCTATGAGCAATCTCTTCCAGCCAACCTTCCAATGGATTGGACATAAAGGAACACTAGTTAATACACTAGTAAACATTTTCTCTATTAATAAGTCCTTTTAGTAAATTACAAACCTGATCAGACATTTTCGCAAAACTCTTATCTCGTAGAATACCAGCATTGTTGATAAGAATATCAATCCTCCCGAAGTTATCTAGAGCAGTCTTAATAATCTTCTCTCCCTCGACAACAGAATTGTAATCAGCAACCGCTACACCACCTGTGAACAATACATTGTTTGTAATTATTTGTTCGGACTTTGATATCGTATTTATAAAAATCTGTGGAGACATGAGGTACATGACATTGTTCTCACAAAGAAATAATTTAATTTTATAATATTATAACAATGAATTTAACTCATAGGTGAATCATAGGTCAAAGTTAATGAATAATAATTGAATTGGTATTAAAACACTTCTAAAGTAACCTGTTCACAGATAATGAAAATACAAATGTGGGTAAGAACCCAGATCAATCGAGCAGCTTTTTACCTCATTTATGTAGTAAATTGAACAGTCTTTAACATTTGTCCAAATGTTAAGCAAATTAAATGTTTAAGTGAACTTGTAGTTTTGAGAATAATAATTTTTAATATAAGTTGACTAAACTAAACATGGCACTTACGAATATTTGCATACAATATGTATTTAGCATTTCCATTTAAATTTTTACTTAAAATTTTTGTACAATTAGCATAAAAGTGATTCATATTTTTTTTTGTATAAGTACTGCTATCAAAGGAGTTTCTGATAACTTCCTTTCCTGGCCAAAGGATTATGTAAAGTAACTAGGTACCTATCATAAACCTGTGGTGTAAACAGCAAGTCATTATCACCAAGTTACCTAATCTTTACATTGTTAAAGACTTGATAAAGAGGACTATGCCCTGTTTAACAAGTCATTTCGAAGTAACAAAGTCCACTTACCCTTATCCTTTATCTCCTTGACGACCGCATCAGCGAAGTTTGACTTGCCAGCGCCGTCCCTAGCGCCTCCCAAATCATTGACCACCACCTTAGCTCCTCTCGAGCCCAACAGGAGAGCGTAGGCCTTCCCTAAACCGCCACCGGCCCCGGTTACCACCGCTACACGACCGTCGAAACGTAACTGGTCCATTCCTTTTGGCGGCTACAAGCGAACTGAAAGCAAAACAGAACAATGAAGTGATATTATTTATGACGACGATGTGAGGCGATATGATTACAAAGATACAAAGTCCAACTAAAGCAAAGCAAAACAAGTTTGTGTGAAAGTTTCAATGTTGTTGTACACGAACGAACAGCCTTTGGTAGTACCTGCGAGATTCAAGTAGAATTTGTTGCAGTTATAATTTTCCAAGAAATACTTAAAACACGAAAGTTTCAGCAATGTCTAAAATATTAAATTGAGAAACTATTATTACGACTAAACCTATACGAGAAGTCCTTCCTTGTCGTTTTACTTTCTTTCTTGGGTTGGGTTGGGTTTGTTGGGTTTCGGACGGAACGGAACTTGACTTGACTTCTTCGCAGTGTTGCCAGCCGTAGGATTTTTTTCCTCGTACTGAGCAGCTCAAAAATCTCGTACTTGCCTTTCAAACCTAAAATGTGCTAAATTCAAAATACATACATGTAAAACTATTGAAAATAGGGGGTTTTACACAACTTTGCCATCGGTTAAAAATTGCAGCTCGTGTGTGGACCTTTTGCGCTCTCTGTACCAAGAAGTGTGCCGTTTATAGTTGCCACAGTCAGCCGGTTTCTTATGTTTCTATCCAACTTCAAAAAAAGAGGTTATCAATTCGAACCATATAATAATATAATGTAATATTTCCAGAACTGTCCAGTTTTCTAGTCTATATAATCTTCTAGACAAGTGTGCCACATTTCAAGTGTATGTATTAAAGTTATTCGATATGGCAAATCGGACGGAACGGACAGACAGACAGAACTTGACAGAAATTACTTATAATCACAGAAGAACAGTCAAACCAAACTCAGACCAGCCAGACCCATCGAGTACATATCCAGTACAGGCGCCATACAAAAACCCCGAATCTCTGCCACCCGTCTGTGATTTAGCACTTACTTATTTAGAGAAGGAATTAGATGGTTTAGGCTATCGATATCGATACTTCAGGTCAAGCATGATATCATACAATACCGAGTAAGATGTAATGTTTTAGCTTGTGATATTTGAACGATTGAGTAGGTTTATTGCTAGCTATTTGTAAACTTATAGATTAGGTACTTTTTCGAAATACTTTTTTGTATCTAGGTTTTTTTTGATTGTTGTGTGTAGAATGGTCCTGTAAGAATTTTATTGTACTTTGAGGAACTATTATTACATCGGATTACATTTTTTCAAAGATTTCCAACACAACATTATATTGAAAGATATTTGGTAAAGCCTACAAGACGATAAAACTGGATTCCGACGAAGTAAGACACCGTCGTTTCTCAAAATTTTCAAGAAAAGACATTTTATAATAACACCATAATATAATACTATTGTTCTCATTATTATTAATATTGAAATATTAATGAAATTAAACAAAGCAGCATTATTAAATTTTAAAACATAAACAAATGAGCATTATTTTATTAAAAATCATGAATCGTATATATGAAACTCGGCAAAACATCGATATAAGAATCAGTTTTACCCCATCCCTTTTTATGAATTCAGATTCAGATTCAGATTATTTATTGATAACTCTTGTTACATGTCATAAATTAAAATATACTTAAATGTTATTACAGATTTGATTCAACAGAATAATAATATGATTGCTATTATTGCTAATAATAAAATAAATTAGTTAATCTTAAAAATAAATCAATAAAGTTGTAAAATATACTGCGTAAGGCATCAGGCTACACTGTATAATTATTTTTGTCGAAAAACTCGTCAATTCTATAAAAGGCTTGCTCGATGAGCCAGTTCTTCAATTTGTTTTTAAAGGATTGCGTTGTTCGGGCAGCGGTAATATTTTCCGGCAGGCGGTTGTAAACGGCTGGCCCCATCACGTGAACCAGTTTTTTCGATTTAGCGAGCCGCCGCTGTACCACCTGCAACCTTCGAGCGTGCCGGGTCGGGTACCTGTGGCCGTCACCGAGCCCTGCGTACTCTTCCAGGTGGTGATGAGCATACACAGCTGCATTAAAGATGACGAGGGCTGGTACAGTCATTATTTTTAGCTTCTTGAAGAGAGGGCGAGCCGAGGTATTCCAGGAGGCTCTCACAATAGCTCGTACAGCTTTCTTCTGCATTCTGAACGCTCGCTCCCAGTCGGCAGCTCTGCCCCACAGCTCCACGCCATATTGAAGAAGCGAGTGAACAGATGCGAAGTAACAGCTTCTTGTCATCCCTTCTTCAAGCGTAGCCGATAAACGCCACAAAGCGAAGCAGGCCCTGCCCACCCTCTCGCAGAGTCTATCAATGTGTAGCTCCCACGATAGTCTCTCATCTACCATAAAGCCTAGGAATAAAGTATGCTTCACCTGTGTGATTGTGGCACCCCCTAGGAACACATTCAATCTTCCACAGGTACGGCCTGTAAGGTTGAAGTATACAAAACTGGTTTTGGCCACATTCAAGAGGAAACCGTTACAATGAAACCATTCATGGAGCCCCGCAGCCACCACGTTCAGCCTCCTCTCCAGGCCATCTAAAGTAGGCGCCGTCACGACAGCGGCAACGTCGTCCGCATACATAAGTACATGCGCGTCACCTATGCAGTCAGGCAGGTCGTTGAGGAGGAGGGAGAACATGATATTCGAAAGCGAGGATCCTTGGGCCACACCTATAGTCACCCCGAGAGGCGCCGACTTGACCTTTCCGTCAACTGTTACGGTCTGCGATCGGTTTCCCATAAAGTTTTTCATAAGGGAGAGTGCGGGGCCATCAATACCGTAGAATGCCAGCTTCGCGGTGAGCACACTATGATCGGCTACATCAAAGGCCTTTGATAGGTCGCACAGAATGACCGCGACTTGCAATCGTTCTTCCCGAGCCTGCAGCACGCGGCTGACCAGCTGTCGAGCGACATCTGTAGTCGACCGCCCCGACCTGTAGGCGAATTGTCTGTCGGAGAGGGATTGAGTATCCGCAAGGTATTCCGTGAGCCTTCCATGCTGAGGCCGTATTCAAAGACTTTTGTTATGGCGGGTATTATTGAGCTGTTTAGGTCTTCCTTTTTACCTTTACCCTTGTATAGGGGCGAAACTCTCACATTCTTAAATACCTGCGGATAATGTCCCTCTCGCAAGCATAAATTAAAAAGTGTTGACAAAATGAAACAAAGTGACTCAGCGGCGGCGTGCACCAACGACACTGATATGTCGTATATATCCTTCGTAGACTTATGCGCTACTCCGTTACATAAGATTTTATATGTCTCGAATGGCGTGAAGGGTTTGAACCTGAGTGAGCGGTCGGCGGGGGCGCGCGCCCCTACCAGTGCATGTAACGCAGCCGTAACGTCGGCGGCGGGCGCGCCGCAGGTTGCCGCGGCATTCACGAAATGTGCGTTTAAGGCGTCTGCCGCCTCCGCCCCGCTCGCGTACCTGCAGCCGCCAGGGGTCCGGAGGGTATCGACAAGCTCGAGGTTCAGTCGACGTCGTCCGGTCTCAAGTCTCACTACATCCCACATAGATTTGGACGCGTTAGTCGAGTTAGATATAATGTTACAATAATAACGGCTTCTCTCTGTTTTAAGAATGTGATTAAATCTTATTTGATAATTATCAAGTTTATTTAATAAATCTTGGTTTGAAGGAAATTTTGCAACACTAGACTTAATCTCTCTCAGTAGGAATTCTAGGCACACAATTTCTTTAGTGACCCATGAGTTTGTTTTTGACTTATAGGATACGAGTTTAAAAGGAAAACATATATCTATTTTATTTATTAAAATATTTATAACTGACTGGGCCAGCTCGTCTGCGGTCGCCCGCATTTGACTCACATCCACCCAATCGACACTCTCAATCGCGGATATAAAATTAAATAGATTCGCTTTAGTATAATATGACCTCAAACGACGCGGTGTGGGCGGGGCCTTGGGTTCGCATAACAGGTCGACTCTCACGGCATGGTGGTCGCTCCACAGCATGCGCGCCGCGGTCGCTCGTACTGTTCCGGCGTGCACTCGCTCACCGCTCACGTAGGCATGATCTAAGCAGGTACTAGTCGTACCAGTTATCCTCGTGGGAACATTGATAATGTTACTGTAATTACGCGAATAAAGAATGTCATACAGTTTTTTCTGATCGCTGTTTAGCGGGCATTCATGGGCGTAGGGAGGTACGGGCAGGGGGGGGCCGCTGCCCCCCCCTAGAGGATGCAGTCTTAATTTTAAATAGGTACGTAGATAGCCAAACCTATTAATAAACTAAACTTCATTGACAGGTAAATTTTATACAATCGTACTATGTTTGCATCTAAATTCAAACCCCCACCGAAATGTTGAGGCAAATTTAATGTCTAAAATTTTCTCGGATATGTACGTGTCACGCAGCACCTAAAATGGTTGGTTAAAAACTCAAGGCTCTTTTAAAAACTCTTTTAATTTTTTTTTTCATAAAATTCTCTACTGCAACAGCGCGCTGCGCGATGTTGGTTGCGGGCTAGAGCGCGCTCGCGCTCCGTGCCATTCGATTCTTATTGTGCATCTACATTATCTTTAGGCACATTTATTGGATAGATACCTATTTCCATGTTTTTCCGTAATTGAATATCTCCCTCCGTTTGCTGTTATTTCTTTAGTTATAGAATACTTTCAAAACTGTTCGCTAAAGACCGAAAAAGTCAGAAAAAATTTCGCGGCTTGCTCCGCTCGTCGTTAATTCTCTACTTTTGTAAGCTTTTTTACAGCCTTCCGAAAATGTCACAATTTCTCAACAATTTTCAGAGGCCGCAAACACAAAAAAATATCCGCGCTCATTCCACTCACTGTTATAATTTTTTTACGCTGCTACGGGACCATCCAATTTGTGTTTTGTACTTATATCTAAATATCTAATTTTTTTTGTCGTTTTACCAAGCTTTCTTCGCCAAACTTTAAAATTACCACCGCAAACGTTCTCCACTTTGCAACAGCGCGCTGCGCGTCATCGGTGGCGGGGTAGGGCGCGCTCGCGCTCCATGCCGTTTCATTCCTATTGTTTACCTACATTGTAGGTTAGTGAGCTAGGTGCACGCATCGCATTCATTTACGCCCGACTCCAGTGGGAGTCGGGCAGGAAGGCAGATCACGACATAACTTTTAATTTCGTGAATCTATAGATGGATAGATAACTATTTTAAAGTTTTCCGTAATTGAATATCTCCCTCTGTTTGCTGTTATGTCTTAAGTTATAGCATAATTTTCAAATATGTTTGCTGACGACCGAAAATGTAACAAAAAATTTCGCGGCTCGCTTCGCTCGCCGTTCGTTCTCTTCTTTTCTAGGCTTTTTAACAGCCTTCCGAAAATTTCACAATTTCTCAACCATTTTCAGAGGCCGCAAACACAACAAAATATGAGCGCTCATTCCGCTCACTGTTATATATTTTTATGCTACCACGTGACCATCCAAACACTCTCTGAGTCTTGATTATTTTTTACAGATCATCCAAAATGTCTAAAAAAAAATTGCGGCTCGCTCCGCTTGCCGTTAATTCTATAGCCTTTTTGTCATGTTTACCAGCCTCTCCAAAATATGACAAAAATTTGGAGGCTCGCTTCGCTCGCCATTCATTCCGTAGTAAGAGTTTTTTTTATCTTCTAAAACCAAATGGTTCTTAGCTTTCTTTTCTTGACTATGATTTTTTTAAATATTCGGGGCTAGCTGTCATATCTAGTGTCACACTATTGCGTACTTATTTAAAAAACATCGAAAATTCTCAAAAAATTCGCGGAAAGTGCTTAGAAGTAAACATGGCTGAGGAAATGATGATTGAAAATCCTTTAAACGGCTTAGGTATGCTCAGCGTACACCGAAGCATGGTACTTACAAATAAATAAGAACAAAATTGAATCAGAGCTGCTAAAATGGTTTTGTGGAGTACCTCGAAGACTACTATTTTGTAAAATAACGTGACGTATAGTTAAACTATTGTTGTTTTTTTTATTCTAAACGTAGCCTACCTATCCCATTTCTCGTGCAGCATGTACTTAGTAGGTATTCTTGGTTTTTTTTCGGCTGCCCCCCCCTAAACAGAATCCTGGCTACGCCCTTGCGGGCATTATGCAGTCTATATTCATGTCACCAACGACGACGCAATCCTTTACGCTGTTTACTAGCGTATCGAGCAAGCGCTCCAACAATGGATAGAATAGTGAAACAGGTGTTTTGTTCGACCTATAAACACAAACAACTACAATATTATATTCAGTAAGCTCCACAGCGGATACCTCGCATACTTGCTCCACGGATAGACCGGTGCAGTCAAATTCTTTAAATTTAACGTCTTGCCTAACGTAAATACAAGAACCTCCACGTTCAATAATTGTTCTACAATAAAATGATCCTAAAGTAAAATTGTTAATAGTAATTTTATCTATTTGATATGTTCCGTTATGCAAAGAACTTCACATTTGATGAAATTTTTAACCATTACTTCTAGAGAGCATACATTTTGGTGAAATGACATTGCTTCGGCCAATGAAAACAGTTGACACTCTGTGTACTTTTTGGCTGAATATTTTCTTAACAATCATATCTGACATTTCAACTCTACTGGATATGTACTCGATACGATACGATACTCGAACAATGTAGGTATTGCAAGAACTATAAATTATATTCTATCGACGGAATTATAGACATCTCTAATAGGAATATTGTTTTGTCACTACATGGTATATAACTTAGTCGCTTCCCGCTATCTGTATGTCCCAATGTGTGCTTAGAGGTTTAAAGATACGCAACGGACTTTGATGCGGTTTTTTTTTTAATAGGTAGAGGGATTCAAGAGGAAGTTTTTAGTATCAGTATTGTATTGCACCTCCTGTGCGAAACCGGAGCGGGTCGCTAGTTGAGGTATAAATTGGCTCAACTTCAACTTCTTTATTTATGGTGCTGCTTACTTTTCGCAACGACGACGACGCGACGACTCTGCCAGTGTTGGTCGATGTCGGAGTGTCATAAACTTCGAAGGTTTGTGGGAAAGTTTATAAAGATACGCTTGCTTTTCTTTACTCATTTAATGTTTTACTATGAATATGATATGATGAAGATGAATATGAATATGTGATTTTAGAAGAAAATTATTCGTCATAGTAAATAGAGTTACGGTTCGGCATTTTCAATACATCGATTATCGATAACGAATTATAAAGAATTATTTCATCGACACAGTACCAATAACACAATAATAAAAATAAATCTTTAACAGCAGCGTCAGCAACTTTGAACCAAGCTAACCAAGATTCAAAGGTGTAGTGCCAGGGACAGAATTTTTGATGGAATGAGCTTGATAGGTCAATGATTCTTTAGGACTCTTCCACACACGCCATCAAGGCACAAGCTGCAGAAACTGGCAGTCCACACGAAACTTACCTTGGGCCGAGTGCGGCAACCTAAATAATTTTCTTATATGAACATATTAGTATCAGTACTGAATATAGAGGATATTCATTGAATTGTGTGCAAGCCAAAGCTTGGGGAAGTTGCAGTGTTGATACTATCTGAATTGAGCTGTACTGTACTTAGTAAATAGCGTTTTTTATTGAACTTGATCAAATCTATTGTATGTAGTATCACATTTCTAGACGATAGGACGGAGGGTAATGTAATGCTAATGACCCGTTACGGATCACGTAGGTATAGAAACCTAAATATAACTGAACAGAGCTTAAAGATACTTATTCTTCTACTTACTCATATTCGAAAATTTAGAATTCAACTCCGTGTAACTCAATTACTTATTTATCGATATTCAATGTTAAAATACGCGCAACTCTACGGCAAGCCGCCATCTTTGTGCCAGTCTAACTATAAGTATGCACGTTTTTTTCGTAGGTATTTCAAGTTTATTCTATTCCTTCGTCTGAGGTTATATCGTATTCCATGACAATAACATTTTCATGAACTGGACACTGGCAGCAAAGTGGCAAATGAGACATATATTGCCATAACAAAGAAGTCTAGTCACTTACCCGATTTAGGGCGAATTCCAGCTCAGTATACGTAGTGTTATTTTATGTTCAAAACTGGAACTCCATATGTTAATATGAATCTCTTGGTGTTAACATGTGTTTAAAAACATGTTTTTCTTTAGTTTCAATGTAACAATGTGGTGCTCAAGTTTAAAAGCAAACAAAAACTGTGTTTAAAACAAAAATTACATACCTACCTATATATAACACCAAATTAGAACTAGTTTACACAACTATAACAATTGAGCTACCTGCTATCTATTGCAAATAGTCTACAGGTAGCTCAACTCAGGCCCGTAGTGAGAACGAGGGTTTTGGGGGTACATCCAGATCTGTGATATGTATGTACCTAGTGTCACGCAATACAACACTTTAAATGGCTTTTCTGTCTTGAGAACAAAAAAATATTTTCCATGTAATATTCGTCGCTCCGATTTAATGATATTTTCAGATTCGTTGTGTGTAGGTATGTTTATAAGTAAACAGACCAGGAAATAAATAAAAGAAAAAAATACATTGACCACCTTGATATTGTATGGGCAAAATTATAATAAAATGAATGAAAGTGTTTGAAAAAATATATCAAATTAATATCTTGTTTACGCACCTTCTGATACTGACGTAAATCAGTAGGCTGGAGGGATTAGGAGCGAGATATTATCTTGTGTAGACTTATTGGTTGGATTGCTCGCTCCGTTTGCTGTTATTTCTTTAGTTATATAGTTTACTAAACTATTACGCCACAGAAAATTCCACAAACAATTTAGCAGCACACTCAGCTCATCACCAGCCTATAATAGTCCACTGCAGGACATAGGCCTCCCCTAATGAGCGCCATAGATGGCATCATTATGTGGGGGTTATTGCCCAAGTTAATCCCCACGCTGGGCATGCGGGTTGGGGATCGCAGTTCGGTGTAGTTGCTCTGCAGAAGGCGCTGCTGCCCGCCCCCGGTGTGTTTCCCTTAGTCGCCTCTTACGACACCCACGGGACGAGTTGGGGTGGTGAAATTCTATGCCGGCACCACACGGCATTCAGCTCATTTGTGCGTTTTTACAAAAAAAAAATTATTAGTGTTCATTAAAATTTCTTAATTTATTTTTTATATACACAGTGTGTATATAAAAAAACTGAATACCGAAACTATAGTCTGTCTGCACGTCTGCACGTACCACAGAACACTAATATCCTAGCGCACGTACGCACCAATGAAGCCAGAAAAAATGCTCGACTCCTATTGATGATTTTTGGTACACACGCTACTAATATTTAATTTGATATTTATTTTTATTATTCACTAGCGGCCCGCCCCGGCTTCGCACGGGTATTAAACAAAAATTTCAGAAATTATACACACTAAAACGATGGGCGAAACCCAGTTTTCATACGGATCTTTACTTTTTTTAACAGCATTGGGGTTTTTGACATTGACTCGACATTCCAAAACTGACACTGGCCGTAGAGAAAAAGCAAGCACCGTGCGCTATACAACCTCTTTTTCTATTCTGACGCGCCATAATAGAAAAAGAGGTTGAATATACAGCCCACGGTTCAATTATTGAATTTTTCATGCGGATCCCTAACTTTTTAGAAAATATTATATAGCCTATGTTCATCACGGAAAATTAAGGATTCTAATGGTGAAAGAATTTTTTAACTCGGTCCAGTAGTTTCGGAGCCTATTCAATTCAAACAAACAAACAAACAAACAAACATACAAACAAACAAACAATCAAATCTTTCCTCTTTATAATATTAGTATAGATATGCATCCGTTCGTTCGCGCTTTTTTTTATGCATTTTGAGGTCATATTTTCTTGTTCTGGCAACTCAAATGTGTTCAACGCGAATGTTCGTTATTTTGGAGTAGAAACTTGAATTGAATCAATTTACAATTACAATGCATTTATTTCAAAGTTTTGGACACGGGTTTTGACTTGGATTTTAAATGTGTTGTTTACTTTATAGATAAACAAAGACTTTACGTTAACCAGTGTTCTACGATCCGAGGATGGCTTTATTGCGTCAGGATGTGTCATGGAATCGAGAATCAAACGGAAGTTCAAAGAATATCGCTCTAAGCACCGATCCTCTTGCATGTATGTGTAAATTATACTTAGGGAATGTTTGGTCAGCTGGGACCACAACTCTAGAGGACCAAACAGGACATACCTTTGAGCTGAGATTGATTTGAGACCCTCTTCAGATTTAAGTTTAGAGAAAATAATTTAAAGCCCTTGAGACCTAGGTATACAATATCTGTAAGTATAATACTTTCAGATATCTACAATGAAGGATTATGGGGTGTCAACCAAGTAACGCCACTTTACAACCTGCACTATCATCAAGCGAAGTTAAAATTTTATGCATCAAAAGTGAGACATGGACTAGTCAGTACAGTGCAGAGCTCGTCCACTAAATTTAAGGTGACATTCGAGGAGCAGCCCTATTTGAGGTATTGTGAAGAAGATGCTAGTGGCCTCGTGGTAAGATTACTATGATATTTAGTCAAAATCTAAAAAGAGGAAGAACAAAAAAGGTGTGGTGAATTTCTTGTAAAAACAAATACTTTACTACTACTTTTTCTTGTTCAATCATGGTGCATACATTTATTTATTTATTTGCTGGACAAGCAGCCTGTGGCTAATGTGTCTGTCTATATAACAGTGTTGAATTTAGTCAATACATTTTTCTTGGTTATTTTTGTCCGATTTACCTAAAATATATTTTTCAGATCACCGTAACATCATCTGCTGAAGACAACTCGAAAAGCAAAGTAGCCTACACAGCAATACTCCTGTCATGGGGAGTGAGTAAAACCATAACTGGGTCTATCCATCTGCCATTCATGTTAGAGCGAGGGGAACATAAAGTAGGCGCTTCTGTGAAGGCTAACCTGCAGACAATTTTTGACTGCAATATCACACCGTATCATTTTACACAGGTATTGTTTTTGAACTTATGTATTTATAGGCTACAAGATAATGCATTTTAATCTTTATTTACCTTTAATGGTAGGTGGTTAGAATCACTGATGGCTTTATTAGCTAGTTTTAGTCTCACTAATCAAAATTTCTATAACTATGGCATTTTTCAGCATCAATTACTTCAGTTTGTATTCAACTTTCTGGATAACGACTCCTCAAAAAGTACAGATCCATTCATCATGATCTACAGAACTCCACAAGTGGAACACAAAGATAAAATAACCCTCACATTTGAGATTGGAGATATATCTCTGGTTTGGAATAGGTAAGGATATATTTTATAACTACCACACTACTTTGTATGCTACTAGTTTCTGCCTGTGACTTGGCACACATTTTTTCAGGATTAAAAGTCCACTAATATGTCCATCCCTAGGATACCATTTAACTCCCTGCCAAATTTCATTAAGATCTGCTCAGTCGTTCAGGAGTCACACCAATAGATAAATGGTTTTTTCCGTACTGATTTATTTATTTATATATTTTTTTTTGAACAAAATTTATGAGAAAAAAACCCACAGACATGATATGTAATTTGCTCTTTTCGATCTATTTACAAATTTAATTTTTTTATAGTACCTGTAGTATGGGAAATACTGGCCCAATTTAGACAAAACAAAAACTATGATTCTTTTCCTTACACATTCAATGCAGTTACTTTATAGGTATATTTTTGATGTGTTGGTGTGACTCAATCCATGTATTTTCTGTAAAAGACATCTATCTTTATGCACAGTATATCCAGTCATGTAACACAACGTCTGCTTAGCATGGGGCTAGATAATGCTGTGTGATAAATCCTGCATTATTTTATTATTACGTGTGAAACTCACTGGTAAAAGAAAGTAGACGCTAATCACTTCTATTTAATATTTCAGAATGAAAGGCGAAAGTTCATCTCAACGAGAGAAATTGACTTATCAAATTTTAGTTAATCAGTTATTTCACAAATCAGAAATAGATATAACATGTCTGGAACTCCTCGAGGTGAAGACAGCCAAAGCAGAAGTGAAGAATACTGGTTCAATCAAAGTAAAGACCCCAGAGCTGACAAACTGTATGTTTTTAGTGTTAAATGAAATTAATAAACTGCGTGAGTTCGATATCAGTAGTACAGACAATACAACTGTTGATGAATAACATTGCTTTCTTGTTTAATATTTGGAACTTGGTGATGTTACACCCTAGTGCCTCGGAAAACTCTTTAAGCTGTTGGTTCTGCGACTAATTACTATCCGGTCATGACGATTAGGCGTCTCATAGGATTATGAGAGTTGAGAATAGGTTAGGAATTCGTCGACGAAAATCAGTTAGGACATAATCGTCGGGACTTGATCGTTAAAATATTTGATCGTGTTAATGTGGCATCACACTTATTGTCCACGCACACATTTATATACGGGATACGCCCTTACTACATAATACGGTATATGCCCTTATTGGACGTGGGCGTGCTCGCAAATAATCGATTTTTTTTTTATTTCTCTTCCGCTCTTTTCCACTTTCACTGCCCAGCCCGAACCATGCGTATGTGCGCCGTCGCGCGTCGTAGACAATGAACTATTCAGATTAAGTTTATAATTATAATATTAGTTAAGGATTTGTATTTTGATATCGAAGAAAATAAATGTTTTTTGTTTTTATTTATCTAGCGTAGTTTGCATTTACAACACATCCGTCAGATTCCACTTCCGTCAGATCACTTTTTTCTTCCGTATAGGTCAGAATTTTGAAACTGGTGACGAAACAGCAATTCTCGTGATTCCTCGTCCGTCAGATTCCGCTTTCGTCAGATCACTTTTTTTCCGTATAGGTCAGAATTTACATCGCGTAGATGTTCAAACCGCATGTACCTATACGACTACAGACAACAGACTATGCCCACGATTTCGATTTTAATTTTCAGTTCTGATCTGCCTAAAACGATTGAGTCGCTTGGTTCATAATTCATATTTATAATGTCTAAGTAGGTACTAGATAAAAATAAACTATTTACTTATTATTAGGGATAATTTTTAAATTTTGTTTTACTGGTCATGACTATCATTAATACCGGTTCCCAATATATAGACTAGGAACTGAAGATTTATGACGAAAGCGGAATCTGACGAAAGGGTCATTAGAAGTTATCCACATCCGTCATTCATGACGAAACTGAACTGAAATTATACGAAAAACTACTTCTGACGAAAGTGGAATCTGACGGATGTGTTCTAAATCGACAATATAAACCTAAACCCTGATTTACTGTAGTCTATGTAGGTACTATATTTGAATTTGTAACTAAAGCGATTAATAGTATCTGATAAAGACATTTTTATTATATTTTAATAAAAATTTGTATAGTAGACCTATACCTACCTATACAAAATTTTATGAATTAATATTAAGATTTGCCGTCTCAGCTAACGTGTAGCTCATTTGGATTAAATGTGTAGAATATTACCGAGAACCTATTTTATTTGAGATAGATAACGTATTAATCAAATATTATATATACCTAATCAAATTTGAATGGAATTTAAAAATTTTCATTGGTAAGTTCTTATTTTTTATTGCTTTTTAATATATTTATTTTGTATAGTTTATGGCAGAGATTCACAAGTATTAAAAGGGCTTTGTATTGCCTAAACTATACCTTAAATATAACAATTAAAAGAAATATGGGTTTTTCAACATTTACTCTCATGAATTACATACACCTTACAAATGTGTTTGCATATTGTAACCTTACAAAATATTTTTTATCATATCATTACAATGTGCTAAACTTAAAGTACATAACCTATTTTATCATGTCTCTCCATCATACCTTGCAAGCAGTCGTTCTTAGATCATCTCAAACTGATGATTTGTTTTGAGAAATCTTGTGCAAAACTATTATCTAGGCCCTCACCATAGCTTTGTTAATTTCTTAAATTTTTTACTTATTTCCAAAAGATCATTCATTGTCTGTAGAAACATTTTCAAGATGATATTTACACAACATGTCCTTTGATCACATATGCAAGGCAACAAAATGTTAGAAATAACGAAACATTAAATTAAAAAAATAATACATAGTTACAATGTATATACCACAGATTGACATCACAGTACAGTGTAGTCCATACGTGAATTAAGTTGGTATATAAATAATATAAACTGACTATAACTCTCAATAAAATTTATAAAACTAAAATGTAACACAGATTTCATTCATTTCCACTTGCAATCGGGCTGCAAGGTCAAGTCAACAGTGGATACCAATTTAACCACAGGTCCTTATTTGAATCAAACATTAAAGGCTTTTCCAAACAGAACGCGTTGTTACGCCGCGTTAGGGCGCCGAACTGTGTTGAACTGTGACGGTAGTCTACTATCACATCACACAGCGACGGACGGCGCTATAGCGCGGCGTCAACTTACCCCGGGAGCTTTTGGAGGCTCCCGATTCTATCGCTCAAGAAGTACCAGCACAGCCAACAGGCTAAGGAACAGCTTCTGAGAAGCCTACAAGGCCCTCGAAGCGACAACACGTGACTCGGGAAAAGTTTTTCTCGACGCTGAAGCCAGAAAAAAAATAAGAAAAACTCTAGTTCGTTTCTTACAACGTAGAGTCGAATGCTGAAGACCACTGATGATGGCGTCAACTTAGCGCCCTGACGCGGCGTAATAACGCGTTCTGTTTGGCAAACCCTTAATCATTATTGTTATCGTTATATTATGTATACTATACCTATAACATCAATGTACTTTTTGAAATAAATGCCGGTATAATGATAAATGATCCACGGCTAAAGAACATCTACACAATTTACATACAGAATTAAACAGCTCGATATATAATATTACAATGAATATGTAATGCGGTGAAATAAGTTTAGCTTTTTGATCTAACATTCCCGCAATGTCTATTTACATTCATGAAACTTAATGCAATAGCAAAGTTTTTTGTAAAATGGATCTATATCAAATAGAAGTTTTTAGAGTAAATCACTTGAAGTAATCTACGAGTCTATTGATTTATTTAAACTATTGTTTTAACTTTAAATTTTAATTTCTACAGAGTTTAAAAGTGCCCGATTGACGTATTACAAGTCCAGAGCAAAGCTAATATAGCGTTTACAAAATAATTCCAATAATCCAGCATAGTTTCGTAACATTTTTCGTTGCACACAGCTGATCGTTCCTGGAATAAGAAATGTAATTGGAACTTATACTTCAACTTATATTTTAAACAATAATGGTTAGATTATAGATTTCGAATTGTAATAATTATTATAAATAACTAAGAAAAAAGAAAAAGAGCTGGTCAATATCTGGCGCAGCGCATCAGCATTGCCATACAGCGTGACAATGCAGCCAGCGCCTAGGCCAACATGTTGGATCCATATCAATACCAGTTGGTATTGATCAGTTGAGCTACCTGTAGTTTTTTCGCAACAGTCTGCAGTTAGCTCAATTGTTTCAATTGTAAATACTAGCTTTTATTTAGTTAGATAATTGTAATTTTTCTTTGTCAATAAGGGCTTTTTTGACCTTTTTTAAAAATAAATGACAACTATGACTATTAATCAAGTATCTCACCATTTAGCCCACATCGGCGATTCCAGCTCAGTGTGTGCAAGGCATCACCTAACAGCAGCCGCGCCGCCGGCCGCGCCGCCCGCGCCCGCACC